>JAWNOM010000454.1:3040000-3640000 GCA_035045965.1 Drosophila aldrichi
GCTGACGGAGAGAGAGAGAGAGAGAGAGAGAGGGAGGGAAGAGGCTGTTGGTGTCGACTCTGTGCGGCCTTTAACTCGGTTATCCCCCTGTTAGCAGAGCTATACAATTTATTAGAGTTTCGTTTTGTTTAGTTCCCCTTGCACAATGCTTTGTTGCTCCGCCCGCTCTCCGAGTTGCATAAGTAAATAACGCACGTGGATGCAGTTTTTGTGCAAAAACTTCAAGCGGCAAATTAAACAGAAGAGCAGAAAACGCAACAATAACTGAGAGCAAAGCTCAGCTTAAGTGCTCTATAATTGATGGCTATTAGCTGATATCAGCATATGAGCCAGGGCAGAGTTCGCCACTCAGAGGAGGTGGAAGAGGAGGAGCAGGAGGAGGCGCATCACCAGTCTACAAACTCTATATACATATATAAATCATGGTAGGTATATATGCTGATCACATAAGAGTATTGAAGCTGCGGCTATTGGCCTGTGGAAGAGGGGGGGGCGTTAGGGCGTGCAGCAGGCTGGAAAAACATTTTGTGCCAGCCACAAAACAATTGTGCTACATATATTTAATAAACAAGTTGTTTGTGTCGGTGCGAAATAAACTAATAGAAGCAACAAATACACAAATGGCAACGACATAAACGACAGCTGCAAATGAAAATGCAAATGCAAATGGAAATGGGAATGGAAATGGCAGCTGAAAACTGAAAACAGATAACTGAAAGCTGGAAACTCTAAACAGGCAATCGCAAGAAAAGTTTGAGTTCTCTTTTTGCGACTTTCAAGTTTCGAAATTCGATGTATGAATATCGCCCTCTCTCTCTCACACACACACACACACATACACTCGTTGTGCTGACCACACCCAACTAAACAACAGAAGAAGCACGCCCAGCAAACTTCTTTGCTTTGACTACATGCGATATTTTCATGTTCGAAGCAAACGAAAAAGAAAAAACGAAAAACAAAAAAAAAACAAAAATGGAAATATGTATATCGACGAGGACATTTTCATTTACAAGGACCAAATCAACTGAAGCTGACTGAGGACATGAAGTCCGACATGCAGCAGGCTCCACATCTTCGCCGGGTCCGGCATACTTTTAGGCGGAAGCGAGCACTTAATTGATTTGCCAAGTGGAACGGGGCGTGCAAAGGCGCCCAAAACAAAGGGCGGCAGCATTGGCATAAAATTGCAGGCACTAAAAAAGCAAATAATACTTGACAACAAAAAAAAAACGTGGAAGAGGAAGCAGCACAGCGCCCACACATACCAGAAAAAAAATGTAAAAAAAAAAAGAAAAAAAAATTGTGCAAATTTTTACAAGAATCAAAACGATAATGCCAAGCGAATTCAATTTTTGTTTCTCTTTTTTTCTGTTTTGCAAAGTGACCAGAGCAGCAATCGATAAGGAAATATGCGGCCGATGCCGTTGGGGGAGGGAAAAGCAAAAGGAAAATCCACTGGCTCTGCTCTGCTGGCCGAGCCGCGCAGCGCAGCGCAGCGCCGCAGCTGTGCATCCTGCTGCTATGGCATAATTTTTTGGCGCTGCATACGAAATGCAAAAACGATGTCAACGAGTGGAGGGAAGGACGAGGCGACAGACGACGCACAGTGGGGCCTCTGCCGGCAGAGCGTGGCAAAAATCAAAAAAGTGACTTTAAGCGATCTTAAAAAAGTTGATGTCATATGAAAATAAATCGATCTACTAGTTTGTAGCCGAAAGATTTTTGAAAATCGGTCAATTTTAAGGGTAGTTATAGCCTTTCAAAGTTTGGGAAAGTGGCAAAGTTGTGAAGAGCAGCGTGTTTTTGTGAAAAATATCCCACTTGTCAATTGAATTGTAGGAAAAATCTTGCACCAATTTTTGCAGTGTTGGTTGCGATTTAAAGAATGAATTATTACTAATAGAATAAAAAAAAAATTATGTTAATACGACTTTTCATTGCAGAGCTGGTTTAAATTTACTAAACCTCTAAATTTGACCATTTTTTTTACCTAAAGTAGTAAAAATCTTTGTGAGTTCCGCCGAGTTCCGAGCACGGGTATATATACACGTGTTAAGGAAGATGTCCTCTTTAATATCAATAAAACTTTGGGTGCCACCAGGCGCCACCCCGGATTTCTATAGCAAAAAACTAACCCAAAGTCGGCATAAAAACGCACAAAATGTACTAAAAAACGTCAAATTTGCATGCAGCTGCATGCAAATCGAAAATTTATTTTTTTTTTGGTAATTTTTTTTTTCTTTTTTTTTACAAATTTTTGTTTTTTGTTTGTTTAAATATTGCAAATAATTAAAAATAAATCAATTTCAAAAAAAAATGTTGTGGTTTTTCATACAAAAACATGCATTTTAGGACAAAAATCACATTTTTCAGGTTTGAGGTTAAACTGTGAAGCACCCTGTTAACGCATCACCCTGATTTTTGGCTTATTTATAGCTTGAAGAATTCTCTGTTGAATGCTTTTTAAATTTTTGAAATATCTTGCTTGGTTCAAAAGTTATGATTTTTGCAACGCAAAATGAGCAAAGGCCCCACTGTGCGACGGACGACGGGCGACGGACGACGGGCGCTCCGATAGCGCATCAATGGAAAGCAATCTGCAAATGTTTTGTTGGCAAAGCATTATTAAACTGGCATTTTCATTTGCAGACTAACACACTGAGAGTGTGAGAGAGAGAGAGAGAGGGAGGGAGAGTGAAAGAGGGAGAGATATGCACACACACACACACACACACAGTCAGAGCTAGCATATTTGGCTGCTGGCAAAACACAACGAAGCAGCTGCAACAACTAGTATGGATCTAAGGGAACGCTCGACTGCTTCAATGTGAGGCAAATCCTGCTTTTCACATTTGTATTTAGAGCAGCAGCAAGTGAGAGAGAGGGGGGAGCGAGAGGGAGATAGCTTCAATGCCATGCCGTATAGAAAAGCAGAGCGCGCTTTGCACGCTGCGGCCAACAGCCGTTTAGTCGGTTAGGTTTCTGACTGGACGAGGGGGAGGTGGGGCGATGCCTTCCACCTGCCAGCACACAGGCTCACCAACTTGGCGCGCACACAGGTAAAGCCCTTGCAACAATTTTGTTTCGTTTCGTTTGGCTTGGCTTGGCTTGGCAGCAGCAGCAGCAGCAGAAGGAGCAGAAAAAAAGTCGAGTCACACAATTTAAGCCACTGCAGACGACAACAACAGGCAACAGGCAAGAGACAACAACAACAACAACAACAAGAACAACGGCGACAACAAAGGCGAATCCACATCATTATGATTATGCAGCTTTTCATCATTTCGCTTCAGCATTTGCCACACACACACACACACACGCGCGTATATGAAGTATATATTTATATATACATATATGCACATACAATACATATATATATATATATTTGCATGTATTGGTTCGCATACGTGTATCTAAACCTACATTCGAATGACAATGTAAACGTTAAGGAAATTCTACTTTGTTGCTGGCACGTTTTCCACTCGAGCGCATTATTATTATTATTATTATTATTATTATCATCGTTATTATTATTATTATCATCATCATTATTATTTTTATTATTATTTGTATTTTTATTATTTCGCTAGGCTGAGTGTCTTTTGTCTGTTGTTGCATATAGAATTGCTTTCTTTTGCATATGCCGCGCTTTCAGCCATGCGAGCTCAAGATGTAGCTCTGCTTATAGAGAATAACTAGGAGCCATGGAATCTCCTACCTATCAGAAGGTCTCTCTGCTCTCGAGGGAGATATTTGTATATATAATTATCATATATAATTATCATATATTATTATATGTATTCTTTGTATATTAAATGAAAAAGATTCCACATTCAAGACCTGCCAAGCAGAGAATGATTTATCTAAACATATGGATTGAGCTCACTGGATATGCATTCGTCGTATTTACTATTAAAATAAAAGAGCTTTTTACATTAAATCATTAAAAAAAAAAAATAATAATAATAATAATAATAATATTGAAATAAAATATAAAATAAATTTTAAAAAAATATATATATATTTATTGAACTAAGAATTCGTCGCCTACTCAGTCCTATCTTATCAGGGCTTCTCTTTGCTCTCCAGGAAAATATATACTGCATGTTTATACATAATCATATTTATATTTTATTTTTATTTTATTTGCAATTTTTATTTTTACTATTTGTATTTATTTACCCATATGCAATTAATATTATATGTATTTAGTTTTTATTTTATTTTAATTTTATTTTTAATTATACTTATTTACAAAAAATTATGATTATATTTATTTATTTTATTTTCTTTTACTTTTTATTTATTTACACATTCTTATAATTATATTTTTATTTTATTTTTATTTCATTATATTATTTGCATTTTTTAATATTTATATTTTTTGTGTTTGTATTTATTTTCACATAATTAATATTATATTTATTTATTTATTTTTTTTTTTTGTTTTTTTTTTTTTTTACTTATACTTATTTACACCAAGCCATGATTATATTCATTTGTTTATTTTTTTTTTATTTACACCTAATTATTATTATGTTTATAAACTTTTTATTTTATTTTTATTTTTATTCTTTTCACACAATTATTTATATATATATGTACATGTATATATTATTTTTTATTTATTTTTATTTTTCTGTTTAATTAATATTTTATTTTGAATTATATTTTTTAAAGAATTTTCCGTCCACTCAGTCTTATCAGATTTTCTCTTGGCTCTCGGGGCTGATATATACATACAATTATATACATATGTATGTATACATAATTATATTTATATTTTATTTATTTTTGATTAATTTTTTATATTCATTATTTATTTTATTTTGTTACACATAATTAGTATTATTATTATATTTATTTATTTTTTATTTTTTTTATTTATTTACACATAGTTATAATTATATTTGTTTTTTTTTTTTAACTTTATTTATTTATATTATATTTTCTTTCTAATTGTTATTTCATATTGAATTAGCCGTCTACTCAGTCCTATCTCATCTAGTCTGCTCTATGTTTTTCATGACCGAGAATGTTATTGAAATTCAACAATAGTCTAGGGTATGTTCTAGTTGAACACTGCTGCTGCTGCTGCATGCGTTTTACTGCTCTTTGTTTTCCTGCTGCTGCTGCTGCTGCTGCTGCTGCTGCTGCTGGTGCATGTTGGCATTTTATCTGGCTGGCAGCATCCTTTCGTGCATCTTCAACTCTTCGACTTGTGCACTGTGCCACCCACCGTCCATTTACTTACTGCTTACCATATATATACACACACACACACACACACATACGTGTGTATATATATATATGTGTGTGTGTGTGTGTTTGTATGCTTTGATGAACGCTATTGATAATCGTGCCTGCATATCGCCCTTGTTGTTGCTGCACTCGCTGTCTTTTTTCAGCGCTTTTATTGTTAGTTCCAGGGCTGCTGGCGCACTGCGACAAGTAAATTGTGAGCCAGGGATGAGAGCATAATGCCAGTTGCAGTTACAGCAGCGCAGCAACAGCAGCAGCAGGAGTCGAGGCAGCAGTCGAGGCAGTGGTGCAGCTAAACACATTATCAAAAGCAGCTTAGACAGGGGCCAACTAATGGTTAATGAAGAAAACATTGGCCAGCCTTGGGCGCCAGCTGAATTGAATGCACATTGCGCACAGCGAGTCCTTCAGCACCCACTTTAAGATATCCTTTAAGCACATTTCGATTAAGCCACATAAACTGCCGCAGCAGTGGCTTCCATTGGCCAACGAGTTGCATTCTTCTTGGCTCTGCTCGGCTCTGCTGCCGCCGGGCAACATCATTTTCTATTTTGTATTCCCAGGCGCTTGACTCTATCTCTCCCTCCCCCTCTCTCTCTCTCTCTCTTTCGCTCTGTGTGTGCAGGGCTTGGGGTGTTGGCATAATTCGCTCGATCAAACTGCTAACGGGAGCGGAAATATGCGGCTCGCATTGATGCTGCAGCTGCTCCGACTCTAGCTCCCGCTCCCGACTACAGCTGAGAGTTTCGCTTGAATGGCGAGCAAGTCTCTGAGCGAGCCCCATGGGGCGATGCCCGACAGACAGCTAGACAGTCAGTTAGCCAGTGAGCGAGTCCAGCAGGAGATTTAAATTGTATATGTAAATACATGTGTGAGTGTGCACAATACACATACATACATATGCACACATGTATATATTATGTGTATGTACGCAGCTCGGTTCGATGAGAGGACACTTAGCGCTCGTCTGGACGCAAGTAATGCAAATGCAGCATTCTCATTTTAATTGGCTCGTCGAGCAGCTGTCCGTTGACAGGCCCCGTTCCCGTACCCGGCCCCGTTCCCGATCCCTGCCCCATGTTTACGGACATGTCACTCCCTCTGACATGACACCATTTCAATTAAACTCAAGCAATCAGCATCGAACCGGAGTGCCTCAAAAAATATGCAATCGCCACCCATGCCACGCCCATGCGCTAATATGCCGAAGGGTCAACATCAAAGGGAAATCTTAATGGGGGTCACACGGGTCAGCTGAGTGGGCGGGTGTGTGGGTGTTCGGGCCAGGCAGAAAAATAATAGCGCATTCAGAGATGGCGGCAGAGAACTTGGCTAAGAACTTGACTCAATTTCAATTTTCGATTTGAATATGCGAAATGGCAGTGACTGGCCAGCGACTGGCTTGGCAGGGTGCGGGCACTGTGGCCACATTGTTGCCAGCTCGTCGGGCTGCCAGATTGCCCGGGCTGTGGCATCCTCTAAATATTCATTTAAAACGCGTAGTTGGCCCACGGCTGCGTTAAGAACGTGGTGGTAGAATCGTATTACGTTCAACTCGAATTGATATTTTCAGCAAACGAATTTTTGAATGTTGTCCTTGTTGTTGGCCCCATCATCAGTGGGCTCATTGACAACAACAACAGCAGCAACAACATCCACAGTTGCCTCTGTCTCACTCAATACCCTGCGGCGGCTGGCGCACCTGGAACGTTTCTCGATTGAATTTCGTGGAGTTGGGGAAGGGGGGGAGGGGCGCGCGGGAGAAGGCGGAAGGAACGCGCGCTACACGTCGCTTGGCAGCAGCTGTGTCACATTTTTTTCATTGAGGCACTCGCATATAGATTCGGCAGGACTTAAAGAGCTGCTCGAACCCTTTAAAACGGTATGGAGCCTACTTTTCATTTTCAATCGTGTCAGTCGTTCCACTAGACATTCCCCCTCATTCCCTCTTACTCTCTTTACATATGTATGTATGTGTGTGTGTGTGTGTGTGTACATGTCTGTCGTTCTGGGTAAATATTGGCTGCGTTCGCAAATATTTGAGCTACGTTCGCCTTCGTGCAACTACTTGGAGCCTCTCCACTTGCCTTCCCCCGCCTTCCACAGCACCCACAGCATCCACCACTCACTGGGCACTCCCCTTTTGATGTGCGAGGCATTTGCTCTTGCCAGACGCGCTGCTTGCTACAGTCAAGACTAAATGTAGCTGACGCTTTATTATTTTATAAATATTTTACAACAATATTGTAAGTGAATTCTTGATTGATTCGCTGCCGCTGCAGATCAGCTGAAAGCCAATTGAATACCAAGTTAAGATTCTATCACAGAGCTAGCACTGGGATGTGGGCGCACCGCCAGGCAAAAACCCTTTGACTGGACCGGCATATACACATACATGTATGTAGGTATGTATGTGTGTGTACCTAGAGACTGTGACCCACATCGAAGACTTGTTTGTTTGAGTGCATGAAAAGCCTGCAAATTGTACAGAAAACATGGCGAAAGGGAGAGAGAGAGAGAGAGAGAGAGATAGATAGCGAATGTCTGAAAAGAAAAGGTGCTCAACTACATACATATTTACATACATACATATGTATGCATGTATGTGACATCGAACACTGTGAAAAAGTCTTTTTGGGCTACGCAGAAAGCAACTCCGTTAGTTTAATGTTAAATAATAACGCGTTTAAGACTTCACTGTTGACGTAAAAGACCGCCACTGTTAGCTTAACAGGCTGCATTGCATAACATCTTTGACTCCTTAGCGCCAACAGATCACTGTTAGCTTAACAGTCCGCTGTGCATAACATCTTTGACTCTTTAGCGTCAACAGATCACTGTTAGCTTAACAGGCTGCTTTGCATAACATCTTTGACTCTTTAGCGTCAACAGATCACTGTTAACTTAACAGACCGCTTTGCATAAGCATATTCGAATCTGTAAGGTAAACAGAACACTGTTAAATTAACACTGCAGTGGCATAGCCTTCCATTACCTCATCTTGATCGATATCTTATCATTATGAACATTGAACTATCGCCTAAATGAGTATCCATAGCTACTACAAGAGAGGGTGCCATCGCTAATTTGAGCAACGCTAATTGAAATGGCTGCTCAAGCATTTAATATTGTGTGTGTGTGTGTGTGTGTGTGGGCAAGCCAATATACCCGCACTTTGCATGGCCATTGCATATGGTGTTAGGTGGCTTATGAGCAACGTGTGGCACCAAGTGCGAAACTTGCTGGCCACGCACACATGCAGCCATCCATATACATGCATGCATGCATGTACATGTGCGTAGCAAGGGCGGGGCCGGCTTGCGGTTAGTTGCTTGGGTCTGGCCAACATGTGTTGCACTTTGCGGAAACGTGTAAGTGTCGAATTCGATTGCAGGCGAAGGCGAAAGCGCAGGCTGGCGCTTTTGCTTGGCTGTCAAAAGTTTCCTTTGAATTTTAAGATGTTTAGTGCTGAGCAAATAAAAGTTTCGCAAGTGGCACAGCTGCACAGCCAGCACCTGCGGCTGCCACATGATTTACACACGCACACACACACACACACACACACACACACACACACACACATTTGGCGACACTTGTTACGTAGCAACAGCAGCAGCAAGGACAACAGCAACAGCAGCAGCAACACAGGTTAGCTACGTGTTAAACGCATTTGTTGCACTTGAAAGTTTTGTGCTGCAAAGAACAGCCGCCTCCCCTCCCTCTCCCTTCTCAGTGACATGGGCAGGGGCGGCAACAAAGCGGATTGGTTGCTAACCAAGTGCATGCGGGACCTGAACTTTGGCACTCTGATGCGGTGATTGCAGCTTTTATTGAGTGGAAAGCAGCGCAGACAGACAGACAGACAGACAGACACGAGTCGTCCAGGTCTCCAGGCGGGCCAGGCTAAGTGTCAGTTAGGAGCGACAACTTAAGATTCAACTTGAGCTGAGATAAACAGAAATGTGCTGCCGGCTTTTAGGCGCACAGAACCCACTGCGTGCGGCGAGAAAAACATATGAACATAATAAAGTTACGCACAATAACACGAAAATTATCATAAACATGGCTTGGGGACAGCAGCAACAGCAACAGCAGCAGCAGCAGCAATAATAATAACAACTCAAGTGTTGCACGCAGACAACAGCCGCAGCAGCAACAACTACAACAACAACAACAACAATAAAATAACAAAAACACACAATGTCGCCGACATCTTTTGCGCCTTTGTCATTCAGCTCGACCGCAGAGATATGAAAAGCACGTAGCCAGAGATTCAGCTTCGCATAACTCAAGGCAGAGCACAGTTCATATATGATTTATAGTGAACAGACATATGAATATACAATACATACATCTATATATATATATGGTATATAGGGCTGATATTGATGTTGTGTAATTAGCAGTTCTATTAAAGATATATCGAATATATTACATGCTCATTATATAGCAAAACATCAGCCTCTCTCTCTCTCTCTCTCTGTCTCTCTCTCTCTCTCTCTCTCTCTCTCTCTCTTCAATCAATTATTTGAGGATTCACTCGTTAATTATGACATCCGGCTGTCATCGCTTACCAAAATGCGCTGCTTACGGTTGCCTTTCGCATGTGAGACATGCCAAACAGCAAACAGCAAAGAGAAAGAAAAGAGAAGAAAATGAAAAGACAAGCCATAACACATTCTGCAGGAGAAGATGCATGTCATGCATACAACTTTGTTGCACATCTATTTATACCAACATATGTGCCGTCTCTCTCTCTCTCTCTCTCTCTGTCTCTCTCTGTGCGGGTATATCAATTTGAACGTCTTTTATGCGTGACCGCAAACAAACTGCGAAAGCTGCGCAGCATCCAAGCCGGCAAACAAACATGCAACAGCACAACGGCACAGAATCAATATTTGCTGCCATTAATACGCCCTGGCAGACAAACTGCGTTGCGGTTAACTGTTCACTGTTCACTGTTCACTGCTTACCGCTTACCGCTTACCGCTTACCGTTCGCTGCTCACTCCTCACTGCTCTGGGCCCATGTTCAGCTTTCAGCTTTCAGTTTTTGGCTTGACAGTGTTCAGTCCACTTGCCGCTGTCACTGCTGACGGGACTGAACCGAGCCAGACTGCTGCCGCTGCCCTGACCACTGCTGAAATGCGGCTGGTAAATTGTAAATGGTACTACATGCCACGCCCAACGTCCAACGTCCAACGCCTACGCGGCCTGACGCACTTAAATCAGCATATATTGCAACAAATTTAAGTTGCCAGCTGCTCGACTGCAGCCGATGCACGGCAATTATAAAAAAAAAAACACACACACACGCACACACACACACGTAGTCAAAGAAGAAGAAAACAACAACAGTTGAATGCACGACTGGTAGATATCCTGCTGCAAAATCTGCATGCCTTCAGCTTAAGCTTACGCTCCAGCCGTATCATACCTGCTCTGTATACTATTATAGCATATATACATACATTTTATATATACATATATGTATATGTATGTATGTATATGTATTTTATTTATATACAAAATGCAACGAGATGTAAAAATGCAGACGCTGTCGGCAATTTTTCTCACTTTGCTGACTTGTATATATCGCTGGCATACGAGGCGTATGCGCGACGTATTCTTGCCACATTTTGCAAGCATCGATTGGTACGTCGCAGGACGTCGCTCGTTGTTTTTTAATCGCCTCTATTGTTAACAATTTAAGAATTATGGATTATTATACAAAGCTCTCAAAGTCACTCCTGACTTTTAAAGCGCATCCATTTAGGCAAAGGGAACAAAATATATCAAATGGCATTTGATGGTAAGAGAAACTGGAGTGAAATCGATGCTAAGAGCCCCATAAGGAAAATTATCCTAGAATTGATGGATATACATAGATTATCTTTATGGCGCTCTATGGGTCTCTACCACCAACAAAATTCAAGTAATGCAAAACAAAGTTGAAATGTAGCTGACTGTTTCGTAATCAATTTTTATTCTATTACACAAAAATCGAGAAATTCTTTAAGTTTTGTCACAGCTTTAGATACGTAGGACAGGGACTATCGAAACAAAAGCAATCCTGAATAGCAAACAGGGATTCATAAGAAAAAACCCTCTGAGGAACTTTAAAACAAAGTATATTAGGAGAAGAATAACATTAGATACATCTATGACATCTATATATCATCCGTATCATAGTGAAACTGAAATTCAATCGATAGCTCCACTCGATGTTTTTTTTTCTAATGCAATGAGATATACATAGTGCAAAAAAAAAACAAGTAAGAGTGCTCTAGTCGAGACTGCTCGACTAGGAGATACCCTGAACCCTCCAAACTGATATTCTAATCATTCTGCACTTCTTTTATGCACACATACATACACATGCCTCCACATGCACGCATAAGCTCGCGCTCTGCTAACTGCGCAGTAAGCAGCGACTGCGCTTAGGCTGCGCTGCAGTGTGGGCAATACTATGAGATTTTATTTGTTGAATAATTTCGTTTGTAGACGTATGATCTTAATGAAACTTTCAGAATGTATTCATAATGTATAAATGTGTGTACATTCCGAAGCACAAGTCTCTAGTATTTGAAATACGTTTTTTACGGATTGGGGGCGAAGGGGGCGTGGTATCCAATATCTGTAAATGACAAAATGTGTGTATCCATCGAATGTATATACACAACAAATCTGAACACTCTATGTTTAAAAGTGTTCAAATTAGGCTGAAAAAACAATAACAATTTATCGATTATCCTCGATAAAAAAGATATCGAATGAGTTATCGAAAAAATATGATAAACTCGTACTGCGTATGGTATACGCGAGTCTACATACAAAATTTCAGCTCTCTAGCTCTTGTAACTTCTGAGATCGACGCACTCATACGGACGGACGGACGGACGGACAGACGGACGGACGGACGGACGGACGGACGGACGGACGGACGGACGGACGGACGGACGGACAGACGGACAGGGCTATATCGACTCAGCTCATCGCCCTGATCAAGAATATATATACTTTATGGGGTCTGCGATGATTCCTTCTGCCTGTTACATACTTTTCACAAAACCATTATACCCTGATTTCCCATTTTCAATGGGTTCAGGGTATAACAAGTAAGAAGGCTCTAGTCGAGACTGCTCGACTAGGAGATACCCTGAACCCTCCAATCTGATATTCTAATCATTCTCCACTTCTTTTATGCATACATACGTACACATGCATCCACCCGCACGCATAAGCCCGCGCTCTGCTAACTGCGCAGTAAGCAGCGACTGCGCTTGGGCAGCGCTGCAGTGTGGGCAATAATTTGCGAATTTATTTGTTGAATAATTTCAGAGCGTAATCATAATGTGTAAATGGGTGTACATTCCAAAGCATTCCTTTATGGGGTCTGCGATGATTCCTTCTGCCTGTTACATACTTTTCACAAAACCATTATTCCCTGATTTCCCATTTTCAATGGGTTCAGGGTATAAAAAACTGAAAAAGTCGAATTTGCCCGCAAGCTGAAATGTCTTCATTGGTGTCCAGGGCTGCGATTTATCGATAACTTGCAGGGCTACAGATACACTTAGATTCAAAATATTTGATGAACAAAGTCTATCGATGGATTGCAGAAATGAATATCCATCTATGGGGTTATTGTTGCTCTTAACAGTTCCAGCTCCAAGAGCCCGACTACTTAAAGATTAAGGCGAGTAGCGTCATCGAATAAAGAGCACCTCGTCAGAAAGGGACGAAAGCTGTAAATTCCTTATAAATAAATGAAGGCAGAGAATTTTAATATTTGCCCAGATTGAATTTTCTTTTAATAACTACATTTTCAGCGCGCATTCAAATTGAATTCTAATTGAAAGCTAAAGTAATGGAATAGACCAAATCATTTGACGTCTATGTACAGCGCGCTGCTGACGACTATATCTAGTAGATACATACATATACTTGTGTATAAGTATATTTATTTATTTATGTATATATACAATTTCCAAGCTGTTGAGGTCTTTAATAATCCGAGTCATAGCTGAGTGGCGATTCTTGAGCGTTTAGGTTGTTGTTGTTGTTGTTGTTGTTCTAGCGCCGCTGGGTGGAAAAGTGATTAAACAATTTCATTAATTTGACGTCAATGCCACGCCCGCCAATGGCAGCACCGCCCACCGCCCACCGTCCGGGCAGCTCTTCAAAAGCCAGCGGCTACTACTACTACTACTACTTCTGCTGTAAGCCCACCTCTGAGTCAAATATTATTAAAATTTACGAGAGACTTTGCAAATGCCTTTCTTACAAAGTCTTTTCTCATTTTTTTGTTGTTGCTTCTGCCCTCTCTTGCCTTCTATCATGCCACACGGAAAAGCCAATAGCTGCAGTGGAGTGGATAGGTTGATAGATAAAGGACGGCAGTGCTAGGCGAAAAAGGCTGTTAGAGAGAGCTAGAGCTGGGGCAGGGATAGGGGCAGGGGCGGGGTTTGGTGATGGGGCGAGTGGCTCTCGAGACGCACCGTTTGCATTAATGGCTCAAACTCGACAAAATAAAAGCCATTTTTGTGCGAAGAGGCGACGCCAGCTGCGATTCAAGTGCACTTTGAACCTAAAAGCATAAGCCTCGCAGCCTCTATCAGCTGCCCCCCATCCCCCATCCCCCATCCCCCATCGCGAGCTCTTTCCACGTCTGCTTTCCAATGCAAGTGCTTGGGCAGGAACAAAAGGAAATTGTTAAATGAAGTGCTTGCTGGGCGGAACAAATGGAGATGGTGTCGTCCCCTGGCCAGGCCAAAGTTGAAGTGCAAGGCCTTGCCGCAAAGGTAGCTAGTGAAAGTTTTTAATTTACTGTCACACATACACAGAGAGAGAGAGAGAGAGAAGGAGAGAGAGAGAGAGAGAGAGATAGCTGCGACAAGTTTTGTGATTGCCTACTTTTTGGCACGCCGCTGCTTGTAATCAACGCGTGGCTCGGTCTTGGCTTGGATTTAGGCCACAGAAGCTGTCTGTCCCGTGACACGCCCTCCTCCCCACACACACACGCCTTGTGCGGCGTTTTCGATTTCGCTTTCGCCTGTGCACGGCGCATTCGTGTGGAAAATTAAATTCACTGACTGTCCGACTGCAATCGCCGTGCAAGATATCAAATACGAATGGCCGCCCAGCACGAATTCGCTATGCCCTGCTCGGGGCATTTAGGCCTGGCTAGAAGCAAGTGTTGCCTGATCAAGCTATGCCCACTAAGAGCTCAATCAGCTGTCATGATCTATACCTTAGATCACATTACCTAGTAACGGTATTAAAGCGTCGACACATTCACTTTTTACGCTCTCACCTATTAAGCCAGTTACAGTTGGAGTTGGAGTTGGAGTTGGAGAGTTGAAGCTGTGCGCTTTCATTCAGTTTTTAGCAAGTGCTGGCTGCCACTTAATTTCCGCCAAAGTTGGTAATTTGCCGTGAGCGGAAAGGGCTGGAGCCACGCACAGTGAGCTCAGCTAGCTTTTTAGCTGAGCAAAAAAAATAATAATAATAATAAAAATAATAATAATGATGATGATAATTGATGATGACTGTAAACATAGTAATTCACTAAGCGAGCAACTGGATTACATGGCTTAAGTTCATTATCTGAAAATGTCGTTCCACTGTGCACCGTGGTGCTTAGGCAAACGTAAAAAAAGAAGAAAAAAAAGTATTGTCGCCAGCACAGAGACAAGCGTGAAGCTGACGTCGGCCAAATTGAATTGTAATCTGGGTGCACAGGCAGACAGACAAAGAGAGAGAGTGAGAGAGAGGGAGGGCAGACATGTGCTGAGCGGAAACGGAAGTTTGTAAGAATGCAGCATCGCGTAGGCATGCCACAAAGCGACTCGCACGGCATCAGAACCAATTATTGACGATTTATTCTAGGGCAAACCGAGCCCGCCTCAACTGACTGAACGGAGCCGATCAGCGATGCGCACAAAATCACTTCCGAAGAGATTTCAATTTTGTGATTACCTAATTGACACTCAACGTAATGGAAGCCAGCCCCCCATCCAGGCACTCCGCCGCTCTGTGCGGCAGCAGATTAAATTGTCTTAAAGTTGTCTAAGAAGATTTTTGAACAGCGCAAACTTACCTAAAAGAGGCATAAATGGTAGAGCTATATATGGAGGGAGGGAGCTGCGCGTTTCAGGTGAAACTTCCTTAGGAATTTGAGAATTTGGCATTCATAATTTAATTTGCGTGGAAATTGGAAATGGAAAATGGGCTGACTAGCTGAATAAAGAGTCTAATAAAAGCGAAATACATATTTATGCGACATATATTATAAAATATATATTTAAAAGCGCAGCGGAAATGGTTCTCTGAAAAGAGATTATGCCAAACGTTTTTGTTAGTTTGATATGTTTGTTGCTATTTTTATGATTTTTGAAAGAGACAATGAACCAGACGAAACAAAGCAACAACAAAAAAATGCTCATAAAACGCTGTCAGCCCATAAAGCTCTGGCAGAGCCACATCAACAAAATTTCCTTCCATAAAACAATGTTTATGACAGGCACTGTACTAGATATACGTAAGTACGTACGTACATACGTATGTATGTATGTATATGTAAAATTAAATTTAATGCTCTAAAACGTGCATTAAATATGAAGCGATTGAAGGTTCACAAGATGTCACTCAAAGGTCGAGCATAAAGGTCTTCGCCTGGGTAGCGGGGTAGCGGGGGAGACGGGGAACGTCTAAAGTTTCTGGCTGCGCTGCGGCATTTTGGCTGAGGCGAAGGTGTTATCGACCCTGTTAAATTGACTGCAAAATGTAAAGGCAACAATTTGTAATAACAATGATGGCAGCAGCAGAGCATGAATGGGCGGCGAGTGCGCGACTGCCAGATACCCTGTAGTCGGGCGCGCATTGGAGGCGCTGATTCGCTTGCACTTTAATTGCAATTCTCATTGAATTGCGGCATTTACCTGGCTGCTGAGTGCAGTCAGCCACGTTTCACTAATTGTACAGGGTATAGCCAGGCTGAATAATAAAAACAATAATGTGTCGCAAATTGTTCGCGAATGAATAAAACAAAACGGATGTGGGGCCATAAAAACTGCGTTTAAAACTCGCCAAAACTCTCGCATCCCACGCACAGCTCACAAATATAGAAGCACGCACACAGACACACACAGTGACACACTCGAACACAGTCAGACACATACATACATACATACATATAGAGCAGCCGCTGGAAATATGCAGACTGGTTTCTGGCTGCCGGTTGCGCTGGCTGGGCTGCTTGTCAGGCTGCCCAGGATGTATAACATTTTATGGTACAACGGAAAACTCAGCGGCTTCCTTCCGGCACAGTTTCAACTTGTTGTTGGTCAGCAATGTCCCAGCGGCCTAACGAGGGCCGCTCATTAAGATATCGTCCATTGCAAATACACTAATCAACATTTGATAGCCAGCCTAATATCCAAAAAAAATGAAAGAAATCAGGCAAGTCTTTCTTCTACTCGTTCAAAGCATGGCATTTCAATAGAAGTTCTTTAGGGTATTTCAATAAAGTAAAATTGGGTTCGAGTAGATGTGTTATCTCATGTCTCTGTCAAAAGATATAGGGCTGCCAGATGAGTCCGTTGAATATGGACAGCCCTATATATATCCTTAATCAACATCAAGTACTAAGTCCATTAGCAGTCCCCTGTATGTCCATCTAGGAACCGATAAGAGTTTCAGAATTTAAGCTTGTGGGATTCATATAGCATTCTCATATCCTATCAATCATATCTATATCTATATCATATTATATCTATTAAGGAATCCTTAGTACGAGCAAACCAGGCAAATCGAGCAAGACCTCAAGCTGCGAAAAACTGAAGACAGAATCCAAAGTACAAGATTCCAAGCGAAAGAAAATACTAAAATGAAAATTTCATGACATACATATATGAATATCGTCAAAAAGAACCGTTATATATATGTATGTAATAGTATTAAATAACTCATAAGGTATATCTGATAACTATATGAACTATATATATGAGTAAAATATATAATATAAGAGTAAACCCCATTCAGTCTAACTCTATGAAGCCAATATACTTTTCTCAGCACAGCGAAGGAGTATTCCCGATCTCTACCTAACTATCGCAAACATAATTATTTACACAATGCCTTAAGTTCTACCTATCCCAAACGAACATATATTATGTCATATAACATAAATGTAATCCCCAAAATCTTCAGCTGTATGAAGCCAATATACTCTTCTCAACACAACGAAGAGGTATATCGAGCATAATATGTCTGATGAAAATCTATACCTAATTATCGTAGCGAATACATAAAATCAATTATTTAGCCGAATATAATATTATGCTGGGCCGACGGAGATTTGCGAGACCCTCGGGCGGAACTGGGGGCTGGACTTGAGGCCACTTGGACTTGGGGCTGTTTGTTGTTGGCGCGTGTCTCATAAGTAGCAATTGATATGGGAGGATAGTTGAGGACAACTGTTGATTGATGTCGTGACAATAATAGCCTCTGACAGGTTTTGGGACAGGCATCTTGACAGATGTGGCTGGGGCCAAGCGGAATGGCGGAAGAGTGGGAGTGCGGAAAAGGTGAGCTGAGTTTGCCCTGAAAGCTATTTATATTTCACGTCTGACAGTCCAGGCGAACGAATGACGGCGGACGAATGCTAATTATACGCGATACAAACAGCGGATTGCAATTAAAGCAATTGCAATTAGTATTTAAGAGAACTGAGGCGGCAGGACGAATGCGGCTGCCCAGATTAGATTGTTTGTTGTTGCCAATCGACAGTCGACAGTCGACAGTTGGCAGTTGGTAGTTGGCAGTTGGCAGTTGGAATTTTTGGCTCGTTTCGAATTGCGTTTTGGCCAAATCGCTTGTGAGCCGCATTGATGAAATTGTCTATTTATTCACACGTCGTTTATTTTCACGTCGAAAATGACTGTGGCAACAGCGAAGGGCAATGGAAATGGTTGCCGCTGCACTCGATGGCGATAACGAAACGAACTGATGTAGCATAGCTGATGCTGATGCTCATGCTGATGCTGATGATGATGATGATGTTGTTGCTGCTGCTGTTGACAGTAGCTTACTGATAGGCCAAAACAATGACAGCCGTAGAGCACTGGGCAATAACAATAACAGAGCGTTTACCATTCAAACGGAATGAGACAATCTAGTAGCCAATTTAGCTGTAATGGCAACAAAATGTCACTTGAGTCTCGCTGCTGCAACATTGCAAACAGCAATAAGAGTGCCATGCCATGCCACAGGCGAGGCAGCCAGAGCGAGACAGACAGCGTAGAAGGTGGGAGCGAGAGAGCGAGAGGTAACAATGAGCTTGACTGGGCAATGCAAACATTTTTTCCAGCTCGTTGCTATTTCATTTTCAGTCATCTCTCTCGCTCACTCGCTCGCCCTCTCTCTCTCTCCCTTCCTCTATCCAAGTTTTTTTTTTTTCTGTGACATGCCTAAACACTGAAGGCAACAACAACATCAAAATACAGAGCACGTTTGATGTGCGTGTTGACGTAAAGTTTTCGCCTTTTATCATCCCAATGCCAGGGCTGCCTGGCGGGCGGCCTGTCAACAAATTTCGCCAATGCCCTCACGATTTTGGCCATTAGCAGAAAGCGGTGGAGAGCCGCAGCCAGGCCGAGCTGACCTGAGTTGGGCATGGCAAGCCGAAAATTGAGTTTTGATTTTACTTTTATTTCCTATTTCGCATTTTTTATTGAAAAAAGAACAAAAATTGCAAAAACAAACTTATGCAAACAAAAATCTGTTGCGGAGGCCACACGCGGCGTAGCTGACATTAAATTAATCAACATGTTAGACGGCTAAACATGGGAATGCCCAAGCGAAGAATACCCTAAGTTTTAGACTTGAAGTAGTCAGAGATTATTCTTCTCAATGAGTCCAATGTCTACTGCGTGCTGCAATGCCTAAAAGCCCACAAAGTCTTCTATAGTGATGGCACGATTAATCATGCGATACAAATTAATCGATTATTTTTCTTTCATTGACGATTAAATGCAACCATAATCGGTTATTCGATATATTGAAATATACTTTTTGAGCATTTAATAAATTTATTTAAAATATTTTATTTATAATTTATCGATTACTATTCGATTAATTGTAATTAGCAATCGCTTAGCTTACATTAATCAATTTTGTTTAATCACTACTCTCAAAGTCCCCATTGACACTCTACAGATGAATCTCCTTATGTTCTGTGAATTCAAAGGAGTTTACATCCTCCTGTAGACCCCATTGAGTGTGCTACGTAGCACAACAATATGGCTAAACTGTTAAGCTAAAAAACTTGTTGGCACTGCGGTGCCTTCGGACAAATTGAAGGCCCGACCTGAAACTAATTTTAACAACTTGAAATGTGGAAAAAAAAGTAATTTGTTATGGTAGTGGGCTCTGCTTTGGCCTCTGCCGTTGCCTTTGCTGCGGCGGCGGTCACGGTGCGTATGAATAATGACAATGGCAGCTTCAAATGGTGTTCAACTATTGCGGACAGCTATTTCCAACAGGCTCTCCATAGCGTCGAGGTACGCAATCCATTTTGGCAGTAGACGCGCTTTATGGCCCACTGGCCTAGGTGCAATAATTGCTGCCATGAGTGAGTCCTTTGTGCCGTGTGTTCTTTGCCTGTTTGCATAAGCACTCTATACACTGCCTGCTTCTGGGGCATAGCTCACAGTAGCAGAGGGGAAATGGGTAGCAAATCATTTGATATTATATGAGGCAACTTGAATTTATAGCTATTATACGTACATCATGGGCAATTAGCACTGTAAAGAGCAGCAGTTGGAGGGAGGGAGAGATAGAGAGAGAGGGAGAGAAGGAGTGTGTGAGAGAGAAAAGAAGAGTAAGAGAGAGTGGGAAGTGTCGCTCATGCTATGCTTCCTCTCTTCCTCTCTATTTCTCTCCCTATGTGCAAATTCAAAGTCAAGAAACCCAGCCTCCATTCCATTCCAGGATAGGAATCTTTTCCTAGTAGAACTATGTTTAAGTTAAACTGTAATATATATCATATATTATATATATACATATATAGATCCACTTAGCTTGCTTACTTCACTTTTCAAACTCTCTAAAGTGAGAGAGTATTTGTGCGTCGGCTTCCGCTGAGAGCGAATCATTTGGCAAAGATGGCAGCACTCATATGTGCATATTTCGATTTCTGCCTTTTGCTCTGTTTTTCTTTCTTTTTTCTCCTCTTTTTTTTTTTGGGCACCTTTTGCCTTTGCCTCGCTTTGGCTGTGCGTTGCTGTGAAGAGTGAAGTGTGCATGTGTTGATGATGACGTTGAGACAACCAGACATTGTCACGCTCGACTGTGAGGTTGTTATGCCACACACACACACAGACACACACAGAGAGGCAATTGTGCCAATGATGTGTCACGCCCCCGCCCGCTCACCTGCCTTTTTAATTGGGAGTATGGGCCTTTAAAGAGCTTCAATTTTTGTTGTTTTTGTTTTGTTTTTGGCATATGAAATGCAGAGAATTAATCATGATATCTAAGCACTGATTGGGCTGCCTCCAAGCTGAGCCGTTGGCTTGTTAGCCCAAAGAGGATGACGGCCAATTTAATTGGCAGCTGGCAGAAGCCAGCACAGACAAAAGAATGTGGCATTTGTGATTTCATAACAAAGGCAAAGGAATGCCATATCACAATAAAGCACAGCCAGCACAATGCCGGAGCGAGCTGACAAGGCCAAGGGGACTGGCTTCCTGTGGCTTAGACAGCGCTCCCGAGTGAGCTGAATAAAAAGCGGATTCGCGCGTGTGTGTGTGTTGCTGCTGCCAATGCCATTGACAATGACAATGGCTGCGCTGAGCTCGCACTGCAATTGCAACATGCTAAAGCATTGGTCAACTGCCACGTACTCAGCAGTCAATGGGCAGCTGACCGCAGTCCCGGCAATAACAGCTAAAAAACCAGTGCAAGGTGCAACCAAAAATGGCCTTTATAGCTGCCAGTTGAGAGCAGTAAATTCAATAGCAACAACAACAGCAACAGCAGCAGCAACTGCAACTGCAACTGCAACAGCAGCCAAAAATGGCGAAACGAGAAATGAAACAATGAAATTTATTGAGCAGCGCTGCTCGTTTTGTCGCATTTCATGCTGCTGGGTCATGTTGCTGCTGCACTCTATTTGAAATGTCTTTTTTTTCTGACTTTGCTTCAGGCAACAACAGCAGCAACAGCAACAGCAGCAACAGCAGCAACAGCAGCAGCAGCGATTGACATTATTGACAAGCGGCTAACGGCAACGCCAACTTTTGTGCTCATCAACGTTAGGCAGCATCGACCCTAAACGCAACTCTCGTTACCCCAGCCCCTACACCCCTCCCCATTCCCGACTCCTGCTACCACGCTTCCACTGACAGTAAATTTCAAATTGAATTTATAGCTATGGGGCTGGCTGCGTGGCCCAGATGAATCGCTCAACAGCCCCAACAGCGACCCCCTAACGCCTGCCGGCTTTATGTATTTATGTTTATTTCCATTTTATGATATGCACTGGCGCCTTTTTTATGAACCGCACGTGGTTCATTGAACCAGCAGCCGAACCACAGCCACAGCCACAGCCACAGTCACAGCCACTGCCAGCTGGCATTGCCCGTTCACTGTAGTTGCGGCTCGGCGGCTTTGATTAGCGCTCAACTTGATTACCGGGCTTTAGTTTTTAGTGTCGGTTTGGGCCTAATATTATATTACTTGTGCTGCCCGACGCAATCTCTCTCTCTCTCTCGCTCTCTCCCTCTCTCTTTTTTCCTAAAAATCTGCAAAATATTGAAATTTTTCATTTGTTTTTTATTATTGTTTAACATATAAAAGATTTGAATGTATGAATCAACTCATATACGTGAATATTTTGAATGAATAAATCAACTCATATAAGTGAATGTCCTGAAAACTTGTGGAATAACTGAGTTTCAATCGATGAAGTAGTCAATTAACTGAACCTTAACTAAGTTTCAATTGAATAGAAAAAATAATAATCATATTAGGATATTTCAAAAATAAACTGAAATAAACACTCTCAAATGCATATTACGTATACGCAGCGTGCAACTTTTGAGTATAGGGTATATGGGCAGTCGTTGATTTGCTCGGTTGATTCAGCGCTTGCTGCTTTGCATATTTGAAATAAAGCCTTTGCTGCCCAACTAACGCTCGGCCTTCGTTTTATTCTCTTTGCAGGTAAATATTAACTGAACGAGTGGACGGACGCCAGTGAATGAGCCACGGCCGAATCGCGGCTATTTGAGAGCGGGGCCAGGACTTTGACTCCGACTGTGGCTAAGCCTGAGCCTAAATAAGCCATTTGTCAGGCTCACTCGCGGCGCTATCTGCGCCCAGTTGGCCCAATAGACAGCACACCACCCCCACCTCGACTGGGCAGGGCCTGTGTTAATTACACAGGCAGGCGCACAATTTGGCCATCTGCACTTCAGTTCACTAGTCCGCGCGGCAAATGCATTGCCATGTTCATGTCCCTATCATATACACACACATGCACACACACACACACACACACACACACACTCAGAGGAAGAGAAAAAATCACAGCCTTTAACACGACAAACATTCATTTCAATTGCCCCGAGTGGCGGCCGCTCCCCCACCCCCTCCCCGCTCTGCCTTCGACACATCGGCCGCCTTTGTCGACGAGGCGTGCCTCGCAGCACAAAAATGAAATTGTAAAATATTTCACAACATATTTTTGTTGGCGCAGCGTCTCCACTTTCAGCAATCCGCCCGAACATAAATCCACGCCACAGCGCTCGTAAAAGCCGCTGCCCCGCCGCCCTCACACTTGGTCAACTCTTTAAATGCAGACTGCCTCGCCTCGCCTAGCCTCACCTCTCCTCACCACACCTAGTCTTGCGCCCGCCGCTTATGCTACACATTTTTTGCAACGCCCGGTCTTTATTTTTTTGTGGCCATGCACTTTTATGACGCGCCGCTCAACTTTTGACCACTTGGCCGACCGCTACATTTTAATATCCACACCGCGCACAACCGGCGCCCAGCACCAGGCCAGACTCTGCCCCAGCAGCCAGGACGCAATCACGTCCAGGCCGAGCCGAGCCGGGCCGGGCCAGGCCAGCTGCCGTCTGCCGTGTGCCGGCTGAGGCATGTGTCGCATTTTTGCGAACGCCTACAAATATGGCCAGATTTCGCACAGTGCATAACTTCTGCCGGGGCCAACGAGGCACATGGTGAATACACAAGTACAGTAAATAGAGTTTAACAACGTTTAGGCGAAAGTTTAGAGATAAAGGATAGACGATAGAGGATAAAGGCTAAAGGATAAAGGATAGAGGATAGAGGATTGAGGATAGAGGGTGAAGGATAAAGCATAGAGCATAGAGGACAGAGGACAGAGGACAGAGGACAGAGGATAGAGGATAGAGGATAGAGGATAGAGGATAGAGGATAGAGGATAGAGGATAGAGGATAGAGGATAGAGGATAGAGGATAGAGGATAGAGGATAGAGGATAGAGGATAGAGGATAGAGGATAGAGGATAAAGGATAGAGGATAGAGGATAGAGGATAGAGGATAGAGGATAGAGGATAGAGGATAGAGGATAGAGGATAGAGGATAGAGGATAGAGGATAGAGGATAGAGGATAGAGGATAGAGGATAGAGGATAGAGGATAGAGGATAGAGGATAGAGGATAGAGGATAGAGGATAGAGGATAGAGGATAGAGGATAGAGGATAGAGGATAGAGGATAAAGGATAGAGGATAGAGGATAGAGGATAGAGGATAGAGGATAGAGGATAGAGGATAGAGGATAGAGGATAGAGGATAGAGGATAGAGGATAGAGGATAGAGGATAGAGGATAGAGGATAGAGGATAGAGGATAGAGGATAGAGGATAGAGGATAGAGGATAGAGGATAGAGGATAGAGGATAGAGGATAGAGGATAGAGGATAGAGGATAGAGGATAGAGGATAGAGGATAGAGGATAGAGGATAGAGGATAGAGGATAGAGGATAGAGGATAGAGGATAGAGGATAGAGGATAGAGGATAGAGGATAGAGGATAGAGGATAGAGGATAGAGGATAGAGGATAGAGGATAGAGGATAGAGGATAGAGGATAGAGGATAGAGGATAGAGGATAGAGGATAGAGGATAGAGGATAGAGGATAGAGGATAGAGGAGATAGAGATAACTTTGAACTCGTCTCGCATAAGCTGCGCAATTTATTGCTAATATTCTAGACAGATTTAGAAACTTGTCGAATATTTTGGAAGGTAGGCAGGCACACAGCTGCCGTCATAGGCAGGAGAGGGAGTATTGAAAAGAATTATCTATGCCGATAATTTCTCTAAAAAAAAAAGAAAAAAACAAAGAGACGAGAAACTCTCATAAATTGCTTGTTGTTGTAGCTGCCACACTCTATTGAACAATGTACATGCCGCGCGAGCAATATGCGCTCCTCTTCACTCTGCTCGGGCCGTGGACTCGTCTGCGTAAAATATGCAAATCGAGAACTATGCGGGCTCAAATTTCCATTGCAGTTGGTCAGCCCAAAAAAAAAAAAAAAAAAAAAAAAGCAAAGAGAGAAGTGGTCGCCCGCTTCGTGGCTCAACTTTGTGACCATATTGTTTTGTTGCATGTTGCACGACCAGCAGCCAGACGCCTTGAGCTATGCGACCAAAATGTGGCAGACAGCCAATGTTGCCTCTGGCAACATTTTCCGAGCTCGGTTTTTGCGCTAGACTTGGCTCGATTTCCAGCTGGCCCCGGGCCGCTTGCCTTTGCATAGCTACGGGCCTAAGTAGTCTATTGTGATTCCGAAATGGGTTGAACCACATCGTTTTAAGCATAGCTGAAATATTCCATAGAAGACGGGTTTCGCTTCAACAGAGAGCGCTTAGAGAAAGTTCTTTAACGCCTAACGAATTAGAAATTCAGCTAGCAATAATATTGATGATTGAACGGATTTAACGATATGAAGTGAAATATATGCCTCAAACCTATTGGAAATACGAGCTCGAATCGGAGTGGTTTTAGACGGATAAGCTATAAATATTCTGGAGAAAGACGATCACATGAATCACATGAATCCCTTAAGTTATCCATGAATTCAGTTGGAATTAATATTGATGAAACAGAGTTAACAGCATTCACATATTTAAAGTGAATCGCATTCCCCGAGCCCATCCAGATTTCGAGCTAAATAGCTTTACACAGATCCCTTAAAACTAAAATGTGGCTGATAAACGCCATCTAGCAATCATCAACTTATTATCCATCAGTATGTTTATTCGTTTGTCGTTTTGGGTTAGCTTGAATACTACCCTACCTATCTATATATCTATAGTTTCATTACTTGGAGTTTCATCAAAAGGGAGGAATAGGAGGATAGTTTTGATGCAGGAGTCTTGTAGTCTTCTAGCGCCTGGATAAAGTTCTTCTTGGATAAATCAAAGACAAATGCACTTCCATGTATATAGATACATATATATGTATGTATGTATGTATATATGTAAATCTGAGGAGAGCATTTGGGGAATTGAATAGAATTGAATGAAATTACAATTCGCTTCAATTGCATTTGCAGTTTTGGCTGGCTTGACCCGCGTTCATCATAATTTTAATTTGACAGATTTCATGGGCCATTTGGCCTGTGCCGAAATTAAATTACGAGCAATTGAGCCGGCGCGGCGGGTTACACGGGGTCATAGTTGGGTTTGGCTGTCTCGATTGACGTTTATTTGCATTTAATTAATGTGACATTTTAAATGAACTGCAGAGTGGAGGCTGCCGACTGCCGAGTGCTGTTCACTTCAAACTCACCCTCTGCGTCTGCTGATGCATGATGCTAGGGGGGCGTGGCTGTCTTGTTTAATTTTGATTTGTGACACATTAACGCCAGCCCCGGCCAGGCAATTGCATTCAATTGCACCTGCCAGCAGCACCTGGACGATGGACGATGGACGATGGGTCGGCTGTCAGTCAAAGGACTTGTGGTTAGCACCACCGAATGCCCGGCTACACATTGACCCACCCATGTTTCGGCACACGTTTAATAAACTTAAATATATACAAACATAGACAGCTCTGTGCGTGTGTGCGTGTGTGTGTGCCATGGCGAGACAAAGTAAACTTCGCTGCAGAGACACGCGTAATTAAATGCAACAACTGCAACCAAATGTGCGCCCACAAACTGCAATATGCGTTACGCATGTGTGCGTGTGTGTGTGCGACAATTTGCAGCAAATCGTTGCAACAGCCACGCAAACGAGCAGCAGCAATGACCTAGGCGAAACGATGCGCCACGCCCAGTGGGCAGCCACACACCTAATGCGCCTTTGTTGCGCATTGTTAACATGAGGCAGAGCCCCATCGTTGTCGAGGTGTCCTCCTGCTCCTCCTGCTCCTTCTCCTGCTCAGCCTCGTTATTCCCAGCCCCCTTATTCGCATCATCATCATCAACGCTGTCAACACGTTGACAGGCGGCACAGGTGAGGGCTGCACCTGGTCACAGCCAGCCCGGCAGCCTGGCAGCCTGGCAGACACATTGACAAAGTTGTTAGTAAAAGCAGCTGGAGGCGTGTAGCCGGCAGGCCGAGCACACTTCAAGAAATCGGATGGCGGCCACACATGGCCATAATGGAGCTGTGGCCAAGACATGAACGATTATGTTGAGCAGGTCAGCTCGGGTTTCTCTCAGTGTACGCTGTGTGGGCGATGCAGGGGCGTGGCGGCTGTTGGGCGGCTTTGTAGCAAATGTGTTGCTTCCGTCAATTTGCAACGTTATCTGCATACAGCTAACCAGATAGAGGGGCTGCATTCAAGCAGCAGCAGCTAACAGGAGGAGCAACAGCAGCTGGCAGGAGCAGGAAAGCAGGGGAGCAGGGGGGGAGGAGGAACAGCCAAGTGCTCCATACTGAAACACGCACGTGTGCGCCTTTCGTGTCGACGCATTCGTGTCGGGGTTTTGTACAACTTCATGTTTAATTTCCATAATTTATTTATGTGTGTGAGACGAAGGCGGAACGGGAGACAGAGAGAGAGAGAGAGAGTGGGCGAGCGAGGCAGATAGATGAGGCGATAGAAGCACACACTATTTGCCAATTATTGGCATCGCCGTAACATTGATTGGAAGCTTTGCTAAAAGCTCATTACCAAAAATTTGCCAAAGTCATAGCTAGACAAGCTGCTAAGTGCATGACAGTAGAGTCTGCCTAAAGTGAACAGTCAATGAGCATTGATTGGATGCTTCTCAATTTATCATTCATTTTAAGATACTAAACATACTAAGACCATTTAAGATCATAGCTGAATTTGTACTACTGTACTCAACAGGCAGAAGGAAACGTGGCCAAGAGCCCACAGAGTACGCATACTCTTGATAGGGACGACGAGCTGAGTGGTGCTAGCCATGACCGTCTATCTATCAATCCCACTGTGTCGATAACTCATCCCATTTTCTTATCGATAAAAATCGAATAATTTCATTTTTTAAGCAGCGCTTTGATAGCGTAATAGCCGAAGAGTGTTGGTCGCTTTAATGAATACAGAGAAAGTCTCTTCAATTCAGATTTGGTATACCTTCTACCCTATTGATCAAATTTACAACAGCAAAACTAGCAAAGGGAAGTCCAACTTGCATAAAAATGAATTCTCCACATCATAGTCGAACAGTCTCCACTGTGGCAATCCCAGCTGAATTCTATATATTTGCAAATATGTCAAAGGTCTTCCATCTGACTCATTTAGTTTGTCAGCCTGAGATTATTTCAGCTGCCTTCGGATTCCGTTAGATTCCTTTGCACTGCTAGACGAGTCGCCAATCAATTCTCCTGCTCGACTCTCGTAGCCGTTTTACAATAATTTGACGCACATACGACAGTGAGTGCGATCCAATTGGCAGTAAAGGTAACCAGCTCTACTTCAGCTTTCAAAGGGAACACTGTAAGCACCCACACGCACACGCACACGCACACAGGCTCAAGTCTGAAGACATAAAGCAGATGTTGCGAGCTGATTGAAATGCGAGAAAGAGATGGAGAGAGACAGAGACAGAAGCAGAGACAGAAAGACTGAGTGAGAGTGAGTTTGATTTTGAAGCACCTGAGCTGGGAATTGTGCGCTAATCGCAGCAGCTGATGAGCGGTGTTAGCACTTGTGAGCTAATGAAATAAAATACGCTCAAATATGCTTTAACGGCATCAGTTGCTGCTGCTGTTCGGCTTCAGTTGTGCCCTCTTCTTGGCTGGGGCGTTAATTTGCATGCATAAATATTTCAAAAAGACGCGCGCACAATCTGCCCGGCCTTTGCAGGACTCTCGACTCATCACCTCACTGACAGCGAGAGAGAGAGAGAACATGAGTCGTTACTCGCCTTCGGTCCAAATGCCACAATGTTTTGCAGGTGTTGCTCTGTAAGCTGATACACAGTGCTGCCAGCAGGAGGCGGGAAGCGCCACCAAATGCCAGCAAATAAAATGTAATGAAAGCCTCAGCCAAATGAAATTTTCACACACACACACACACAGAGTCGGAGTTACACGCAAATGGTTTGGCGTGTATTTTTTGTTGTGCAACTTTTCAATTACACGACTATGCAAAAGCTAAAATCACACGCGAAGCAGAGCGTGCCAGAGGCGCAGAGGCGCAGGGGCGTGTCGGCCTGCCCAACACCATGCAACCGAAGCGCGGCAGACAAGTGCAGCCGTAACAGTAAAAGTAAATGTTAATTGGCTTTTGTATTTGGTGCGCTTCAAATCACAGCCAAGCAAAGCATCCTGATTGAGAATCGCAGCGAGTCCTTCGACGAGTCGAAGAGCTCCCTATTGGAGTGGCAAACCAGAGCGAGGCATTTGTCAACTGCCTCCATGCGAATGCAGCTTGCCAGCACAAGGCCTCAGGGCATTAGCTTTTATAATTAATGCAAGTGTAAAGAAGACTGTCTAGAAATTAGAGTTTATGCAAGCAGTAAATAAAATTGTGTTCATATTGAAATTTATGCAAGCCAGCTGCCAAAGACTTGAGCTCGAGGCTTACTTCATTGTCCTGGGGATATCAAAGTTTCTCTCTCCTGAGTATCATTAGAAGTCTCTACTCTCCTCTGAGTATCATTGTATTCCATATCGACATCAGATTTAGTGTCGATTATACGAGTCAATCTTTCATTTTTATGCCCATTAAAAGAAGCAATTGAGGGTGTATTGGAATTGGTTGACGTGTATGTAACGGGCAGAAGGAGGCAGATGAAGTATATACATTTCTTATAATAACGTGCCAATTTGATTTAACCATATCCAGTTGTTCGTCCGTCCGTTCGTTTGTCTGTCCACAACTTTGAACGCAGCTATCTCGTAAACCACTACAGCTAGGAACCTGAAATTTTAATTGTATATTCGTCTATACTATGAGCAGCTAACACAATTTTCTTTTTTTCGATAACTCTTCTCAGTTTTTTTATCGATAAAAATTTATCTTTTTACTTTGTTTTTTAGGTACGCAGAATTTTTAGATTTGCTGTGTAGATCCTAATAATAAATCGTGAAGGCTTTTCAATCGAAATATCTTAGATATCGCTCGCTTTTCTCTTCACATTTTTTAAAAATTCCAGAAATCAAGGACTGTAACAACAATTTAGTCTAGTACTGAGGCTACTTCCTAGTCGATCATTTGCTGCTAGAACACTCTTATTTGCTTCGTATTTGTATCCTAGCTAACGAGAGGTTGCTTTTCAGGGGCGCATCTCCCCAGCCCTAAAGGCCTGTAAAAACTACTGAGATTGGCTGTACCCGAAAAAAAAAAAAATAAAAGACACACACACACACATACATACATATATGTATGCAAGAGTTAAGCAAGGTGCAGTTATTTGCTGGCGGCATGCGACCTGGCTGAAAGCATACTTTTTGAAATTTTCAACGCGTTTCGCGCGGGCGTCAAAAAATGCGCTATTTGCGACACTATTTAATGCAGCAGCAACAATAAAGCAGCAAAGCGAGTGGGCTAGGGGGTAATAGTGGGCGGAAGAGGGAGGGGGGTTGGTGGGGTAGGTATTGTAGCACGAATAGCGACAAGAACAATTCCATTTAGCCGTGCCTTTTGCCCATTCTCATGAACAAAATTGAATTCAATTTTTATGGTTTCTTTTGTTGTTGTTGTTGTTGTTGTTGGTGTTCCGCTTAATGCGTTCAGCGCTGGAAACTGTGCTATTAACTTTTCTGGTTTATGCTGCCTCTTCTCGTTGCACAGCGACAACACCAGCAGCAACAGCAACAGCAACAGCAACAACATGAAATGGAACAGCAACAGCAAGAAACTCATTTGGTTCGCACACTTCACACGGATGGAGGAGCGCAGCTCCCTCGGCAGTTGCCTTGCAATTTTTAGGTACGTCGCCGCGTCCGTTGCCTGCAGTCTTTGCCAAGGATCTGGCTGCTCCATTTTTGTGTCCTCCCCACTGCCACTGCCTGCCCCCTGCTCCGTGACCCCTGCCCCTAGCCTCATCTGTGGCAATGTTTGGGCAACCTGTACCCCTTGCTAGTTGCTGCTTGTTTGCATTTAAAGTAAAAGTCGCAACATTCATTTTGCTGTTTGTTGTGGAATAGAAAAAGGGGTAGCTAGAGTGGGGACAGAATGGGTGGGGGAGGGGGTCTGCTAGAGCAGCTGGGCACTAAAATTTAACAGTGCCACCCACAGTCGCGTCTGTCAATATTATATACAGCGGTTGCGACCTGACTCTGTTTGTTTGTATATATGTGTGTGTGTGTGTGTGTGCGTGCAACCCCATTTGCAGCACATGCAGCAGTAGCAGTCAAGTCGACTCGCTTGCAACATTCAAGCATAAATATGCATAAAAATGTCGCCTCATTCAAGCTTTTATTGCATTTTATGTTGGGGTCACTGCCTCTGCACACGACGCAGCGCCCTCTATCGTCATCTAACTCTCAACTCGCTGTCTCTCTCTGCATGTGTGTGTGTGTGTGTGTGTGTGTGTGTGTGTGTGTTTATTACATTTGCATCAGGCTGCAATATATGAACTATATTTTTATTGTTCCTTCAGTGGGCCCCGGCTAATGCTCTATTTAGTTGCACAATTTGTGGGCAACGCATTTCCCGGATAGCATCGGCGCAATATTATGATATTATATTATGGCTATGCTATCTATGCATGGCCAATAGAGACACTCACATGCAGCCACTAGAGGTATTGTCATTTAAAGTGCCACTTGCCACACAAGCCGTGAGGCATCTAAAGTTGGAATCAGACTTTGAGGTTGGCCGGGCCGGAGCGGGGCGTTGCGGGGCGGCGCCGAGGCCGAGGGCGAGGTGTTGCATGACAAACGTGGCCACAGACAGGCCGCACATAAGAAAACTAGCTGCTAGACACACTTACGAGCGGCAAATGCAAACCATATGGCAAAGAGAACGGCAATCGGGGGCGGGGGCAAGCACTGAGCACCTTTGCATGCCAACGAAACATTTTAGCTGCCGGGCTGATAGCCAGCAAAGGGGTAAACTCTCCCTCTCTCTCTCTATGTGTGTGTGTGCAGAACTTTGAAGAGCCTCCAAGTGCAGAACAGCTTGACTCAAGTGCATTAGTTTGCAGTTTATGAACTGCCTCGGGCTGAGGTAATATGCATTATTTTGGCGCTAGCTGTGTGACCGAATCGTAAATACTTGTGACATTATTGATTTTAGCGCAGCAAACGCATTTGCCGAGCTCGGCACGGAACACAGCAATAGAGGTAAATGCTTCCACCTATTACCTTAAGCAAAACCCAACCAGGGGAAACCTCATCGACAGACAAATTGGGCAAGGGAAACAAACTAATCTAGATTGAACATGAGCTCCGCTCTTGGCTGTAGGAACTGTAAATAGACATTTAGGGGCCTGGACGAATGAGGCAGAGCAGTTCCCGAATAAGGAGGGAATGCTGCATAGGATTGCACTCAGATACATGTATTTTGAGTAAAAATGGAACGACCTAGAAGCGATAACGATGGCATACAAAGAGAGAAATAGTTAACAATGCAGTTTTTCCTTCCCCATCGTTGTTTCCCGCTCCCTTTCTGACTTTACCTACCTGTAAATAAATATATTCTATAATTTCTCTTAAAAAAAACCTACCACCCCCCTCTGTTTTTCTCTCGCTGACTACTCGCTGTCTCTGTCAAGCATCTCCCGATTCAGGCTAACTTCGTCGATGGACCCCAAGGGTAAACAATCCTATCTAGATTGAGTATGAACTCCGTCCTGCCTGTTGCAACTCTAAAAAGACATTTGAGGTTATGGATGAATTTGTGCAATTTTTTAGGGATTCCTGATTAAGGAGGGAATGATGTATAGGATTTCACTGGGTCTAGGAAGACCTGAAAGAGATAGACAATACAGTTTACCCCTCTCTCAATCACCCATTCTCTGTCTCTCGCTCTCTCTCTCTCTGTCGCTCTCTCTTTCTTTCTCTCTCTCTCTCTCTCTCTCTCTCTCTCTCTCTCCCTCTCTCTGTCATCGTTGTTTCTCTCTTCCTCTCAAACTTTATCTGCCACTCTCCTGCCTTGACCTCGCGCTATCTCTATTTGCCTCTCTAGGATTCCCTCTCTCACTATCTCCCTCCCTATCTTACTGCCTCTCTCTATCTCACTCTCTGTCTATTCTATCCATCATTCCACTCTTTATCTTGAACTATATCTATCTTTCTTTTTCCCTCTTCCCCACACTCTCTCTGTCCATCCCACTTTCTCCATTTTGATGCATTTCTTCCGTTTCTACCCTTTTCATCATCACCACGTATGGCCTTGATCACCCTCTCTCGTTGCCTTCCTCTATTTCACCTCGGCTGCTCTCTCTCTATCTCTCTCTCTCTCTCACTCCTCTGCCCCCGCACTGATTTGTTTAAATGGATGTTGCGAAATGATTTATTGTACATTTTCGACAAAAGCTCATTAACTATTTAACGCGCTTTATTGAATATGCGAATCGATCGATTGGATATCCAGTAAACAGTGAAATCCGCACTCATGGCTAGTTTCTGGCATTGCGGCCAAAAGGCCAACGAAATTTGTTGCAAGAGCTGCACGGGCGAAGGTCGGAAGCAGGTGCGGGTATGGGGGCAGGGGGCGTTTGGCGTTAGGACTTTGAATTTGAAATGTTTATTTGGCTGCACATTTTGGCTTTTATGAATTCCGGCTTTTGGCTGCTCAGTGCTCGATGTGCTTCATTGTCATGCATATTTTTGGCAATCATTGGCAAATGGCAGTCGAGCTGAGCTTTTTGCTATTGTTAATAACCAGACGAGAAATGTATTTGTTGCCGGCATTGGCATCCGCATCCGCATCAGCATCCGCATCAGCATCGGCATCAGCATCGAGGCAGACACGGCCGACATGGCGGACTTCCTTGAGCATTTTGCATATTTCATAAGCCGAAAAGTGTTCGCTTAGAGCAAGACAAAAACAATTGTCACTGTCGTCTGTGGCAGATCCAATCTTAATCCTTTAGCCCGCCGGCTGCCAGTCGTTGCCATTTTATTTTGCATCACAAAATATTCATAACAATAATTTGGTTTTAATTAAAACTGTCCCGGCTTTTTGTTATTTATTTATTTGGGTCAACGCCACTGACAATTTCACAGTTTGGCCAAAAAGGCAACAACAACTTGCCAATCCAGCCTTTTGTTCACGCACACTTACTAACGAGCAGATGTATGTAGCCAAAATACATATACATTATTCATTTTACAAGTAAGCAAACAGTTTATTGTATACCTATGTACATATTCATATATACATACATATATATATAGACTCCTGTATGTAGCATATGTATGTATGTGACTGAATATATACATACACACATATATGCAAGCTATAAGACCCGTAGGCAAAACTCATAACAATTTAATTAATTTTCCTTGTTGACTGTCAATGTCTCTGACTTTGTCGATATCTCTCTATCTCGCTCTTTTTATGCTTTTCGCTTTCGGTTTACGACAGAAAACGAGGGAGTTAGAGATAGATAGATATAGAGAGATAATGAAATACAGATCTCTCTATATCTATCTATCTCTCTCTCCCTCGTTTTCTGTCGTATTTTCTCTCCTATATCTCACACTCCCTGTCTTCCTCTCTCATTTTCTCGCATTGTCAGCTCTCTCCATCTCTCGCTGTGTCTCACCTATTTCTCTTTCTCTCAACCTCCCTTTATCTACCAAAATCTATTTATTTATCTTTCTCTCCCTCCCCCCTCTCAGTCGTTCTCTTTCTCGCACTCTCTCAGTCTCTCTCTCTCTCCCTCTCTCTATCTCACTTACTCTCACTCTCTTGCTCTCTCATTATCAATATCTCTACCTCTCTCTCCCCTCACTTTGTCATTATCTATATGTACCTGTAGCTCTCTCTTTTTCACTCAATCTCCCTCTTTCTTCCTCACTTCCTTCACTTTGAAACAAGCCTGAAACAAATGAAATGGAAATCTCTCTAAGTAAATGCCAAATATTTCATCTTTTATAACTACCAGAATATTTCATCAGCAAATCATATTAGATCCGATAAAATGCGAGAATATATTTATCAATATTTTCATTGCTTAGTTAGAGTCTGATTAGAGCAGGAAATGAAAATAGTTCGCATCTGGAATTTTTGTAATACGCGTCAAGCTGGGCCGCCTTTGAGCGGCGAGAGCACAGAGTTCGGAGTGCAGATTAATGTCTTACACTTGCGAGTGCTGCGAAGACTGATCGAGGGAGCGCCGTTCAAATTACCGACGCCGTCGAGGCGGAAGTGAAAAATAACACTTTGTGCGCCAAAGTGGCGAATTTAATATTTCCGGTCCACTACCCACGCTCAGTGTTTGGTCGCATAGCCGCTGCCCAGTCCCAGACGGAATTCCAGCACCAATCCACCACCCCCAGCTGGCTGACCACGGACCATCATTGTCGTTGTTGGCGCCATTGGCGCTGTTACCGTTGCTGCCAGTGCCGCCATTGCTCCCAGCTGACCTGCTTTCCCGAGAATCGGCTTTGCATGCCAGCATTCCCTAGCCCCGAGCGGAGACGAGCATACCTCTACTCTGGTGCAGCATGGCAGGCAGGCCATTTCCACAGACTCCAGGCAGAGTACAAATTTATATTATATATTGTAGCTAAAGGCTCTATCGAAACGTCAACTTTCCACTTTCAGCAATTCCTCGTCCTGTGCGCTAAACCCTCCCCGGAAAGGGCACCTACGTTGCCCACGTTGCACGGCCATTGACAGTTTTTGTTGCTGTTGTTGTTGTTGCTTTGGTAATTGTTGGTTACCCTTTCCAGTGGCGTCGCCTAGGTGGCAGCAGCTCGGCGCGTTTTACATTTTGCGGTCGAGTGCATCGAAATTTGGCCGTGTGGCCTGACCCTAAATCACTGGCCAGCACTGTACCCTCCCCTCCCCTCTCCGTTGTCCGCTGGCTCGCTGGCTAGCTGGCTGACTGCAACAGTTGCCCCGCGGCACTGCAGCCATCGATTATTAACAGCACAGCAGAGGAGAGGAGAGCAGAGGCGAGTGGAGCCGAGTGTAATGTCGGGCTAGGGACAAGGACGCGGCCCGGCTAGTCCCGTTGTGCGCCGTGATTTACGCGGCGTGGAGTGTCGCTCAACGACACACGAGGGCCTCCCAGAGGCCGTGCCAAGTTGAGACTTAAAGCCTCGGCCCATGCATTTCATCAATTGCTGGCAATTAAAACGCAAAACGCAGCAATTTCCAATAATGTGCAGCCGGCGTAGTGCCAAACAATTTATTGCCACGCCCACGCCCTCGCCCTGAATTGTTTGCCGGACTAATGCTAATTTCGCGGCGTCTGGCAAACAGCGTCAGCAGCTCGACCAGCCGATACCCAATGAGAGCCGAAACTTTGAGCTGTCCTTTCCATCGAATTAATACCTCAAGGATTGTATCAGATGCAACTGGAATGGCCTCGAGCATACCCTCGCTGTGGGTCTGGGCAAATGCAGGGTATAACGAGGCAAGCGAAAGCGCGTGATTTCATTTTGAATGCGTTTCAAAAATTTGAAATTAATGCGACAAATGTTGCGCGGAGCAGAAGGACAGAGTCGCCTGCCTAATTGATTCGATATGGCTCGCATGCTGCCATTTCATTTGGCCAACGGCTAGGACGTGGGCAGAGGGCAGCGGGGCAGCGTTGTCATAAAATGCCAACTACAAAGGGCGCATCTAAAGACGTTGTCAGCCTTGGCCCTTTCAGTTTCTCTGTTTCTTTGCGTCTTTTTCTCTGCTTTTTTGCTTAGCTGCAGCAAAACTTTGCGGTGTCGCGTTGGCTAATGGCGCTGTCTCCGAGCAGACGTACGCACACATACGCACACACACACAGAGAGAGACAGACACACACAGCATGCAATGCTCTTGGATAAAGGCAGACGACGCGACCGGAAATGCTTAGCTGGGATTTCTCGCTGCGACAAGCGAAAAGGCAGGCGCTGACAATGTCATTTGTTTCCGGCTACGTGCACTTTGCACGTGCTCTCAGCGAGCCCCCGTGCTCCCTCGCTGGCGGCAGCTGTCAGGGAACTTTTTGGAGGGCCAGCGCTTGTCACCTGCTGCGGCTGGAGTACAAACCCAACTTCAATTAAACATAATTTGCTGAGTTTATAAGCGCCAGCCACAAACATTTATTGTCTGTCTCTTTACTGTCTATCCACTTGTCTCATCTGCACGCCCCTCTCTCTCTCTCTCTCTCACTCTCTCTGCCTCTCTCTTGCTGGCTGTCGGAAATTTTAGCTTTTAGTTGCAGCTGCCCCGCCCATAGACGCCCACAACCGCACGACGCCGCGTCTAATTATGCATCTAATTAGTAACTGTGGATGCTGACGCAATTCTCGCCAAATTAATTTTGCAGCTTGTGCCATAATAAAGCCAGCCCACAAAAGCTGCACAAAGCCAACCGAAACACTCACACACACACACACACACACACATGCACACGCACACATATGAAATGAAAACTCGTTATATTCAAAAATTTAACACGCATTTCTTACCATCAAATACACAAGCCACAAAATAAAAGTTTCCTCTATGGACAATCCCTGGGGCAAAGATATTTTATTTATATCTATATTTATATTCATACATAAAAAATAGCTCACTTTATATGTACGTGGAATCATCAAAGGCCTGATTTTTAAATTCACTAAAATGCGGGATAATTCGAATTTATATAAATAAAAATATCATGTTCAATTTCATGAGAGAGTGATTAATTTTCCGTAATGTTCTCCGCTCCGTTCAATCCGTCAATCTGTCCGTCTGTCTATCAATCTGTGCATTCGTCTGTCAATCCGCCTATTCATCCGGCCATCCGTCCTTTTATCCATTTGTCTATCCGTCTATCTATTTGTCCGTGCATCCGATTATTCATCCGTCCATTTATCCATTTGTCTATCTATCTATACGTCTGTCCATCCATCTGTCCTTTTGTTCATCTCTCGATCCGTCCATTCATTAGTACATCCATCTGCCCGTCCGTCCATCGATCCGTGTAGTCCGTTTGTCCATTCTTTAGCTCGTCTGTCCATCCGTCCGATCAATTGTTCACGTAATTATGCCCGTTCAACGCTTCCATCGTACATCCGTCCGTCCATTCGTCTCTATCTTTCCGTTCGTATGAATGCAATAATTTTCCTTCCAGCTACACTTGAAATTTGGATCATATAACCTGTGATACCCTCTCATTATGAGCTTTTAACTGTTATAATATTGTTATTATAATTTAGACGTCTTCTGTTATATTGGAAAAACCCCATATCTTTGAAAGTTTTCTGTATAGATCTTTAACAGTTTTTACTCAGAGTCTCTTTAGAATCACGTAACTGTTTACTGGCTCTGAACGAGTATTAGACAGTCCCTTGCACTCAACTTTAAGTGAAATTTCATTGATTTTAAAGGTTCAATTAAGAGCAAGGTTATGCATAGGTCAGTCCCTGGTTTATATATAGAATTGTTGCCTGCCTTGGCGCATATAATTAGTCAGTCTTCCTCGAATATCTCCGAAATACCCATCCAATCAACACATAAAAGGGGTATTCAATTCAATTTTCCCCATCTCTTATGCACTTTCAACTCAGTGATAATGGACTGGAGTATTTAATTTGCGTCGCTGGGCCAGCTCCGCTATCTTGAAAGCATCGAACGACTATATTGTGAATAGCGCAATTAATGATATGTTCTGCTCAACGGGCGCATAAATAAATGCTGGATGGATCGTAACCTTTTATGGGGCAGACGACCCGCACGAAAGTTTCGCTTGAAATTTAGAAACTTTTACTTTGTTACCTTATGGCCGAAAACTTGGAATAGTTGCGCCTTTAACTGCCGGCCCATAAGAGTGTTTAGTTTCAAACTATTCCATGTTCGGCCACTTGGTGAATCTTTGATGTCCTGGCCAAAAGTTGCCAGCGGCCGCCGTCCTCAGCTCGGGCGATATGCGGGCGGTATGTGGTAGGCGTTAGGCAGGAGGCGGGCAAGCAGGAGGCGGGCAAGCAGGGCGCTGCCCCTGTTACCCTTGCACGCTTCCGGTTTCGCCACGACATTATCAAAATGCACGTTATTAGGTATTATGTTGTTGTGTTTGTTTTTGTTATTAGTATTGCTGTTGCTGTTGTTGTTGCTGTTGTTGTCGGCGTTGGTGCTTCTATTTGTTTTTATTGTTATGGGCAATGTTATGGTTGTTGTTCGTGCTGCTGCAGTATCAACGGTTTTAAAAGCTTACGAAATATTTGTAATTTTGTCACGTTTTAACTTTGGCGACGTCACTTAAAATTACATTTAAAAAAAAAAAAAAAGAACCTCACACAGAGACACACAAAACAAAGCAGAAGAAAAAACAAAATGAAACGAAAGCAAAAATAAAATAAAATAAAGTTCATCAATTGACCGACCGAAGGATATGCTGCACCATGGAATATATTTGCATGCCTAGCCAGATGTAACTTGATACCTAATCTTGAGCTCAAGATGAAGCAGCAAACCAATATTGCCCGCTTGCCTGCCGTACAGGGTATGCGAGGCAACAGGAATAACATTTTGTCTGTCATTTCTAGTTGTTGCTGCTTTTTGTCAGACTGGCAAAAATCAAAAGTAGATGGATGGATGGATGGTTGGGAGCTGAGTCAGTTGCTGGCATCCGATTCAGCTCCTGCAACTCAATGTGCTCGCCTGCCAAGTTGCACACGTGCTGTGCCTTTTCGAGTAGGTTATCAGCAGGAATCTCCCTCCCCCACAGCACTTAATGAAAATCATGCCGACCAGCCGATTGACAAACACAGAGAGAGCAATGAGTGCGGATCCAAAGACAAACACAAATCCAAACACAAATGCTCAACATGTGACTGGAAATGCTCATGTGATATGCAAAACAGCAGCCGGGCGGGCAGCCCACTGAACACCTCGGCGCTGATATATTGTAATAATAGAAGAAGCGGGTAGCCAACGTTCGCTTTGCAAAGAAGATGGCAAACATTTCGTGCATATTTTAAAGGCATGTAGATGCCAAGGCCAAATGCAGTCAGCAGAGGAGGAGGGGGGGAATAAAGTCCTCCAAGGGCTTGAATGATGGGCTTAGGCAGGCTTATACGTCAGGCTCGTACGTCTTACAAGGCTATCAAATATTGCGTATACGACCCCCAGGCCCTTTAAAGAAAAAAATGGCTGCTTCAGCCTAAGTATGTCATGAATAGCTGGCATTCCATACGGAGTTGCCCATTACTGAATATTTAACGCCACAAAATCACAGATTCTGTCAATGGCAACAAACGGCAGACAGCAAGTGGCAAGTGGCAAGTGGCAAGTCGCAAGTGGCATGCAACGGCGTTGCATTTAAAGTTTGCACTTTATTGCTCTATCCCTCGGCAAGTCTCGCCTTAGCTCTGGCACTGTTTTGTACATTACCGTCATGAATTTCCATTACTCAGCCACTGCAGCAGGAGGCGTGACGGGGCGCGAGGCGCGAGGCGTGAAGCGTGGCATGGCCACAAATGTGAGATACGAAGCGCCATAACGCGCCGAGTTTCCAGATTCATCAATGAATTTATCAGTTTTTATAGGCAATTTATTATTTATTGATGGCAATGCCGGTCTACCCGCCTGCCCGCCGGCCCCTCTTTCCGCCTGTCTGCTGGCTCGGCACAGCGTCTGCCAACGTCTGCATAAAGTCTATCCATCTCCAGCCATATATATCTAGAGCATACCTCTCTGTGAGGCGGAGGCGGGCCGGGGCGTGGGAGCTTGTGGCAGGCGAGGCAAATGGGCGAGTTACTGCCAACAGATTTCGGACGCTGCGCTGCGCTTCTCTGCCCTGCGCTTGTTTATGGCACTTTTCGATTCGCTTTTTATGAATGATGTACCCAAAAAATACGCATGACATATGTACCCATACAAGCCATATACATAAACGACTCTCTGCGTGCCAGTGCAATGCGGTTGAAGCGTAAAGAAATGAAATAGCGCAAGAAGACGTGCAGAAAAACTATAAAGAGAGAGAGAGGGAGAGCGAGAGAGAGAGAGTGCTTTGAGACGACAACGATGAATGTAATCCAAACTTGGACCAGAGTTATGTGAAAATAATGAAGCTACATAATGGTCTACCCTCACTCCATACCCACCCCCATCCCCACCTCCTTCCCCTCTAGCTGGTCTCGTGTGGCGCAAATGATTGCAGCTGCCGCCGCACATCACGTATACGCCGCTTGGCCCCGCTTGGCTGCAAATGGCAACAATTTGCGCGGCTGGCATTTAGCTCGACCCAATGGTAATGCCACTGGCGTGTAGACCGGCCATATTAATTATTTATAATGGCGCATTGATTATTGAAAAGCATAAAATAACTTATGAATATTACAATCTGCGCGCGACCCACTAAATTACCGCATGACAAATGCGACCACTGCGAAAAGTATTAAACGTAATAAATTACAAGACGCAATTACAACAACAACAACAACAACAACAAAATGTCAAGCCTAATTGATGGCCGTGAAACGCGCACCGACTGCAAAATACTCTGTTTAGAACAAGTTGAATCGAATGATATTTCGAGTTTGGCTGTTCCCATTCGATTTTTGTGGCACTTGAAGCTTGAATAGGTCTATAGTTACTAGGGATGCAAAACAATCGATGGTACTATCGATACAATCGATTGTTTTATGAAAAGGCAATACCTCGATAGTATTTTGCGAATATCGATAGCCTAACATATTCCAAGCTTGACCACCTTTGAATGCGTAAGCAAATTTTAAAAACTTTAATTTTAGTTATTTAGTTGCTTTAAATTTGTATATGTTTTTTATACTCATTCACGAAAGTGAAATGAATATATTGGTTTTGTTTCATATATAGATATACAGTCGACTCTCGTTATTTCAAACCTGCGATATTTCGAACCTCTCATTAATTCAAAGTACTCACGAGTCCCCTACAAAATCTCTCTATATTTCGATCCATTTCATATTTCAAACATTCGATAATTCGTAGTATTTTAAGAGTCCCTTGAATTTCGAAATAACGAGAGTCGACTGTATATGTAATAGCTTCAAATGTAAATGTAAACGGAAATGGTAGTAATGGTACCGTTCTGTAAATGCAGACTTTACATTTTAACTCTTTTAAATTTTCCATAGCACTATCGATAGTATCGATAGTTTTCACGATCGATTGTGTTCGCCATCGATTGTTTTGCTATCGATGGTTTTCACTATCGATGTTTCACTATAGTAGCGTATATCTGACTATCGTCAAATACAGCACCCATCTGGCAACTTTACAAGATATTATTTGTATTATGTTGACAATAATAATTAATTTAGTTTGGTTTAAATAGATTCTCTGACTTACTTTTTGCATATAATATCTCTCAAATATCCGTCTTGATCCTGTACGGCGTATTGTGCACGTCTCTGTTAAATTTGATAAGGTTGCCAGATGGACAATCTGTGGAACAGCTTTGTATGTCATCAATCGCATCCAGTTCAAACTGATTTTTCGTTTCTGTCGTTATACAATCACCAGCTTCACCTACATATATATGCATATTATAAAATGAATAAATTAAAGAAAAAGGAAAAAAGTAAAAACAAACCAAAAAAAAAAAAAAGAATGGAGCAATATAATATTGGAAATATTTATGCTGCAATAACCCATTGGGCTATTAATACAACAGCAATGCAGCAGTTGCATCAACATCTAGGGGAAAGAGGGTAAAAACAATTTTTAAGTAATAATAAACAATAAATAAAAGCAATTGCATTTGGCGCTCTTAGCAAATACGCTTTACATCAACAACAACATTTGCTGTGCAATGAAAGGCAAAACAGGAGCAAGTCGATAGAGTCCTGGCCAGCTGCAGCTGCGGGCTGCGGGGTGCAGCAATATAAATAAATAAAAATTAATATACAATAGTAAAGTTTGCCGTTAACCAAAGACAACAAGCAAACAAACGCACTCACGCACGGGGCAAGAGGGAAGAGGAGAAACAAGTTAAATAAATAAATATAGTCCCAAAAAAGCATTCACTGGGCCGAGCTGAGCTGAGCTGAGCTGAGCTGAACACAGCTGAGGTGAGGTGAGCTGGGCGCATGGTGGGTGCATTGTGCAGCTTAAGCAAATTTGCAGGCAGAGCGGGTATATCGCGGCGCTGCATGCTCGCTCAACAGCTGGTCGCTCTCTGCTGAAGATGCCAATCGTAGCTAACCAATTGACGCTCAGTTATCACGTGCTTAGCTCAACATTTCACGCAAATTAAATGCAAGTTTCATTACGAATCAGAGGCTAAAGCCTTGCGGGGCCGAATCAAAGTCGAGTTGAGTCGCGTGGAGCCGGCTTATGCAGTCAGGCAGAGCTCTTGGCGAGCCGAGTGCAATAAAAAGTCAGCATGCAGCAGACAACCCAGCATAATTGCATGCAGAGAGAACGAGAGAGAGAGAGAGTAAGAGAGATAGAGAGGCAGACAGACTGAGAGACAATCGTGGGGGGGGGGGGGGGGGCACTTCGTTGGGGGACTCATTATTATGCACACAGGCGGCCTATTATTTTTAGCGTCGACTCTGTATATGTGTATATGTATGTGTGTGTGTGTGTGTGTGTGTGTGTGTGGGTGGTTGGTGGGGTAGGGTAACGCGTGACCGTTGTTTGCTTTTTTGTTGCTGGAATGCAAACATTTTTTAAATATATATTTGATGACTTTTTGCGTTCGATGAGCGCGACGACAAGGCGTGCGGTGGGGCGTAGGGCGTGGCTTAAAATTCCATAGCATACTTCAAAGGGCCATCGGCACTTATTAATAACAATGCATGGCGCCTGCTGCCTGCTACACGGTGCATGCCACGCGTTGCACGTACTCAAAAGCGCCTATAATTAATGACAAAAAGCAATTTAAATGCAAATAATACACATGAGTTGCCAATTTACTTGCAGCCGGCGCACGGCACAGCTGGGCAGGGGGCAGGGGCCGACCCCTGCTAATTATACTGTTGTGGCACCCACAATGTATCTGCTGTGGGCGAGTAGCTGCATCCCTGCAGCTTGCAACGCGCTGCCAAGTGCTAAACAATTGTGGCCTAATTTGTTTGTCAACGCTGGCAAAATGGCTAGAGCCGGCGGGCAGGAGATGGATTGAGATAAAGCCAAGCAAGAGCAGAGCCCAGAAGACCCAGGGAGGGAGAGAGCGCAGCCAAGGCGAGTCGCGGCTTGATTACGTGCCACTGCATCCAACTGGGAAGTGACTCCATAAACACGTCTAACAGCAACGGCAGCGGCAACGGCAACGGCAGCAACTGGGCGAACGTTATGTGACACACGGGAGAAATTAATGCTGCCAAAACGCGCCGGCTGCGCTCATTTCTGCTCTGTCGCTGTGGCACGTTCCCCAAACAGCCGCAACAACAATAACGCCAGCAACAAGGACTAGCGACGACAGCCAACAGAGAGCAGACAGCAGACGGCAGACGGCAGACGGCAGCCAGCTAAAAAGAAGTTGCTACCGAGATTTAGCCACAAACTTGCCAGCTTTAATACGAGCCAAACATGTGGCAGGCTCTGATCTGCCCCCAGCCCTTGGTCACACCCCTTTCGCTGCCACACCAATGCCCTACTTGCCCAGGTTATTAAAACATAGCCAAGAGATGTGTAACAATACATATATAAGTATACTCGTATATACCTATGTATATATATAGGTATTAGCTGTGTTTAGCTAAAAGCAACTTTCGTTTCTTAAGCAGATGACAGCCAATATATTATAAATCTGAAATCATATAATAGATATGCATTCACATCTCATCAAGTCGGACCACTTCTACATCTTCTCTCAAAGTCAGTCGTCTTAGAGACACTGGCAAGCCACGAGGGTATTCAGTTTTCGCTGCTCCACAGTCTGGGTTTCCTGCTTGTTTTCTTTTAATTTAAAGAAAACCGCAGCAGCTGCGAGCGTGCCAATGTCAGACTCCGAGTCAGCATCGATTCCATTCACAGCAGTAATCGTAATATCAATATGAAAGCCATTTCCAGGCAGTGTGCAATGGCAACGCTGATAATGTCCTGGAAATGGTATATGCTCGACTGACTAAACTGACCTTAAGCTACTCTCATGCGATGCCCGAAAGTCTATCTGGAATTGTGAAGCCAAATGGAATTTCCCTTGCCTTCAGATAATTTACGATTCCAAAGCGAAAAACATGCTACACTAAACTTTCCTTTCTCTAAGATAATTTACTGAACTGACATTCTGATAAGTTTTCATTTTAGCTTACAGCATTGAAAATCGAGAGACTATAAATCGAAAACATTCTATTTATTTTAATTTTTACAAACTGACTGACTTTTCCCAAAGCTCTTTAGCTTATATTCTTACCTATAAAGTAGAGTCAGTAGAGTCACTTTTAAAGAAAGGAAAATCTAAAAATAAATTCGAAATTCTTTAGCTGCTATTAGTTATTATTAGTCGGGTAACAGACCTTATCCGAAATTCTTTAGCTTCTATAGCCTCTAAGTGTATTTCCATTCGAACAAGACTGCTCTGGTCGGAACTGCTCGACTCTGAGATCCCCTGAGTCCTTAGAAGAACTTATATTCCAATTATTCTTCGCATCTCTTCTGCTCACTCACACACACATAAGCAGGCGCTCTGCTAACTGCGCAGTTGACGCAGCGGCTACGCTTGTGTTCTACTTTGAATTATGGATTGAGATAAAACACTTTTCTTGTACATGAGCTTTCGTAATTAAATTTTCAGAATATGATAATGACATTCATATGTACATATATAGAATAAAATCCAGGAAAACCTATAGCGTCTTCCGTTTATAACAATGGTCCCTTGAGTGTCGTTATAACTAGATTCTACTGTACTTTTCACCCCACAAATCTTCTACCGCCTGTTACATACATTTCAACAGAACCAATCATACCCCGATTTAACATTTTCAATTGGGTTCAGGGTATAAGAACTATAAAACACAAAATTTGCCTGAGCTTCGAATTGATTTTCTTTGATTCGAGCAACTGAACTGAGCTTTCGCCCAGGTTCTTTAGCTTCTGCTAAAGTAACTTTAAATAGATGCGATGCCCGAAATTCCGTATCTTGAAATTGATTTTTCCGCAGTGCTCGATGCAGTAAAGAGTGTAGCCGAATAGGATATCATGGAATTCCGGCTCCCACTTTACTCCTTCCTCCTGCCTGCTGCCTCCTGCCTCCTGCCACCGCACTATTCATCAACATTGTTTGCCATTTTGTTTTTATTATTGTATCGCAAAGCCTTTAAAGTCCGGCCCAGGCGCCTATAGAAAATCTCTCTATAATAACAGTGGGTGTAGCCCGGGTTTATTATGTCCAATGTTTATTTTCGTCCCTTTCTATAGAAAAGTTACGGATGCCGCTGCAGCTCCTCCTCCTCCTGTTGTTGTTGTTATTGTTGTGCGGTAAAATGCACAATATAAGAGTCTTTGGGCAGTTGAGGTCTGTAGTCTGCATTAAAGCGCTCTTTGGCTTCAGTAGTGGGCGGGCAGAGAGCTCAAATGAAGTGAATTAAATTGCAGACGAATTACAAAGACGATTGTGAATTGAATTTCGTTTGAATATCCGAATTCGAAACTTTCGATCGCCTAGCAATGCCCCGCTCTACTCGCACTTGTGGCAAATTGCTCTCTGATTGCCGTTTCGAAAAGAAGTTCGAGCAAAATCAGATGGCTCAATTGGATTTATGCCGCACAATGACAACCTGCTGCGCTCCAAGTACTATAATTTTCATGTTTTTCGTTTTCTTTGCAGGCCTGCGACTGGGCGAGGGCACCGGCAGCAGCTCGATAGCCGCCTCGAATGCGCCCTGCCCCCCGGAAATGTTTCGCTGCAACAATGGCAAGTGCATAACCTCGCACTGGGTCTGCAATTACCAGAAGGACTGTGACGATGGCGAAGATGAGATGCAGTCGTGTCGTAAGTAGACCCCCTCACCCCCACCAATGGCACTCGCTTTACTTTCTCTCGTCACATTGCAGCGCCGCCCGAGTGCGAGGCGCCCCAGCTGAACTGCGGCCAATATGTCTTCAATAAGACGTACTGCATCCCCCCGCACTATCGCTGCGACATGATCGAGGACTGTGAGGACAAGTCGGACGAGGCAGAGTGCCGTAAGTAAACCGCATGCATATTTCAACAAATTGACATACCCCACCCCCCCTCGCCCCTTTCACCGCACTCTCTGTGTCTTCTCCTTTTCAATGCAAATTTGTTGAGTCAGCAAATATTTGTGAGCATCGCTTGCGAGTGCAGCATCGGCTACACCTAAAACGTGTACTTCCAGCACACACGCACACACGCACACACGCATACAGCTCCCCCGGCCCCTTGCTCATCACGGTGCCTCACCTTCAGCAGCCCGATTAAATTTACAGTTCATTTCAGTTCAGTCGGGCTCAGAGTTTCGTTCGGTTCATGTGTGCGCGCCAACAATTTGCTTAGCAAAATGTTTACATTTTATTATACCAATTTTATTTATGCAAATTTTGCCAAATTCACACACACGCACGCACTCGTACACCCACAGTCAGACCGCATTTTGTTGAAAGTTAGCTTTTGGCAATTGCAGAATCCCCCAAAAGTTGGCAAATTCCAAAGTTAAGTGTGTGTAACCAAGGTGCGCCACGCAAAGCAAAGCCAGGACCATTTGGTCCAGCTTATGCAGGGATAGAGCAGCGGGATTTACGGGGGCTACAACTGAGCAGCTTACACGGTGCCAGCAAATTTTTTATTCCATTTTATTTCATTTCCTCCTCTGTTTGACGTTGACTGCTCAAAATCAGCAATTTATGAATTCAATTTGAAGTAAGCTTTTCAATGTAACTCAAGCGAAGCTCCCTCCACGCAGCATTTCTCCTAATAGATTCCTAGGAATTCATGCCCCAAACCGAAGTTTCCTTGGCTGACTAATCGATTTGCTCACTGATATTCGTATAGTAGTCAGTCTCGAGAGCCATTCTGGCGTTTTAAGAGTATTGAAAATGAAATACTCAGAAATCTATAAAAACTTTAGAGTGTCCAACTGGGAAATACCTGGAATCCCATGACGACCTAGTGATTAGAAATACTCTAGTTTATAGACACATATGTGCATATTCTTTTATACATGCACATATATTCAGATAAATATACATAGATAGATAAATATACATAGATACGTACATGTAAGTCAAGCGCTCCCACACTAGAGTACTGGTGATTAGGGACACTGAGTGGGATTCCCGCGAATATAAATAACTTTGTGTTTAATCAAGTAATATATTTTCTATAGCTTTGTGTTCAATCAAGCAATATATTTTCTATAATTTAGTAACAATAGGTCTAAACTCTCTGTAGTCCGAATATGTACTGAGCCATATGACTGCACTCTCCTGCCTCCTTAGATTGTCGATAGTCTTAACTTATAAATACATGTAGTAGCCCTGGAAATTGAATTAGAGTGTCATTTGATCTAGTTATTATGAGCCCTTTGTAGAAGTAAGAAGAAGAGTGGTAGAGTAGTCGTGATGCAGTTCTTGCAATTTCTATGGCGGATTAATTTTCGATTTTCAATGTCGAAAATGACGAGATTTTTTAAAATTTTAATACAAAATGAGTTTTCGTTTAAAATAAGAGTTATCCAATTGTATAAGCATAGATGTGCCCACATTTGCCTAGAACTCCAATACAGTTCTAGTTGTCTAGTTCTCCTCAAGTGCTCAAGATGTGCCAAAAGTGAAATATAATATTAAAATCTATAATAAAACTGAATCAAGTTCTTCAACAAACCAAATGCAAAACTTTGCATAAATTTAAATCAATTTTCTCTCAGCGAAAGCTTAGGCTTCAGAGCCCAATCTTATATTGTCCATCTCTAAAATAAAAGGAATTGATATAATATATAAGCCAGATATATTATATATCCATTTTCGTTAATTAGTTTAATCCAGGTATTATAGACGACGAACTATGGGAATGTAATGTGGTTATTATTATTATTGGTTCAATCTTCAATTGATTGTCTAATACACGCATAGACCGAGCTGGTATATGTATTTTACAGTTAACTTAACAGCTCGCCAAAGAGACTCTAGGAGGGATTCATTGCCCTTGCCTTTTGTAAATCAATCACGTTGTTGATATTCGATAGCTTCCGCTCCTCAGACGCAACTACTAATTGAGAGCTGCCCAATGCTTGCTTGACTTGGAATATTTTGAAGATGTTTTGCTTGAGCGGGCTCTGGATTGGCCTTAACGTTTCAGAGTCTGCTCCATGCATCTTCATCCGAAGCTGGCAAGGAGCTCCCAGCTGCTTGGTCGACGGACCAGGCCATACGTACGGCACACTTTGATTAAAACTTTTGTCCTAGCACACAAAGGCGGGGGCCAGAGGGCGAGAGAGTGTGAGAAGCTAGCAGCTGGATGGACGACTCATGGTGTGGGTGTGGGTGCAGAGGCCAGCTGCATTTATTGCTTGTTATTTAAGATTTATAAATTTAAATATCTTTGAGCGACCAACTCCTAAGTACTCCGTTGCCTTTACAACTTTGCTTAAGCTTTGACTGACGCTAGACAAACGCGCACAACTTTGTCCTCAATGCGCCAGTTCCTCTCCCCTCGCTCTCATCCTCATCCTCGTCCTCGTCCTCGTCGTCGTCTTTCGAAACAGCTCTCTCATATTGCTCCTTGTTATAGTTGTTGCTGGCTCTGTTATTGTTGTTGCTATTGTTTTGGCTGATGCAAGATGGCCAATTTGTCGGAAAGCAACGCTTCGCTCGCCCCGCACCCCTCGCCTCTCTATAGGCATCGACTGGCGCAAGATCAAGTTTAAATTTGGTTTTAATTTAATAAGATGCGAGCTAAACTCTGGCTCGGCACGAACATCCTCTACTATGCTCCTCGCTATGGGTATATTCTGCTCTAACAGCACTAGATAGCAGAGTGAATAACAGTTTATTGGCTCAGCAAACATTCGAGTTGATCGATAGTTATTTATGCCAATTGTATGCATATGTTTTGATATCGTTCTCTGGGTTCGTCATATGTATACAAATCATACCTAGATCGTCTCTTTGTCTCTCTTTCCTTCACTATCAGTCTGCTTTTCATTATCTTCATTAGTCCCTTCCTCTAACTTGTTTCTTCTAATAATTTCACTAAATATTTCTTATCCTCCTTCAATCTCACCCATCTTTTTCACTTGCTCTTCCTCTCTTACTTTCTTCCTCATTCATCTTCTCTCTCTATCCTTTTGTCGCCCTCTGTCTCTCCCTATCAATCTTTTTCACATCCTCATTATCTCTCCTCCTTTCAGTCAGTTCATTTATTTCTCTCTGTCTCCCTCTCTTTCGCTCTCTCTTCCTTTCTCTCTGTCTCTTTTACTATCTACCTCAATCATTATCTTTTCACATATCACACACACTCTCTCTCTCTCTCGCTCTCTCTCATCGATAGTCTCTTTCAATATGTTCCTCAGTCAATATCTTTTCGTCTTTCTGTTTGTCTCTTTCTATAAAACTCTCTCATTCTCATCTACGCTCACTCCCTCTCGCTCTATGACATACTCTCTCTCTCTCTCTCTCTATCTCTCTATCTATCTACCTATCTCTCTCTCTATCTCTCTCTCTCTCTCTCTCTCTCTCTATCTGCCTGATCATCATTAATCTCTTCATAGAGATACTTATATAGGGTATCTGCTTATCAATCACTCAGCAGTTCGTCTCAGACATTCTGTGCGTCTGTCTCTTACAATAATTTATCGCGCTTAAATGGCGACAAAATGTTCGCTCTTATTGCGTTCTCAACTTATTTATTTTGCGTACGTGTCAACGCGTCGTCTCTGGATGCCTTCCCCGTCTGCTGGTTGTCTGTCCTCGATTTCCATGCTGGTGTCAGGAGCTGATTTGTGTGTGTCTTTCTATGTGTTTGTGTGTGAATGTGAGTGTCTCTGTGTCTGTCTGTCTGTCTGTGTGTGTGTGTGTGTGTGTGTGTGTGTGTGTCTTGATATGTGTTTGCTTTGTGGGTGTTTGTCTGCGTCTCCATCACCGTTGGCATCATCTTCGCCTTTGCCTTTGCCTTCGCCTTTGCCATCGCCATCTCCATTTCCATTTGCGAGCACCTTTGTTTATTTAATTTATGGCATATAAATATTAGAGCGAGCTTATTTCAACTATTTAATTACTTCAGGTGTGCGTTAAGTTGTTTGCTTTGCCCCTGGAAATTAAACGTGAGCTTTTCCCACCGCTGCTTTGCATGCATCAGAGCCACCGCAACCTGAGGCTCTGAGGCTTTGAGGCTCCGGCAACTAATAGTTTTACAGCAGCTCTAAGCAGAGCATTAAAAACAACAACAACAAGAATAAAATAGAACAGTAAAGAAGAGAAAAATCCTTTCGACGAGGTCACCCGGCCAGGAAGCAGCACCATTGAGTGTTTAATTAAATGTCCTTATGCAGCCACGCCGGGCTCGGCTGCTGTAAGTAGAGTAACTCGAGTAACGCGAGTGCTTTGCTGCTTTGCTGCCACTGCTGTGTCTGTGGATAGCTCGCAAAACAGCAATGGCTTCCATCCATGCCAACACCTGGCCTGGCCCTTAAGCCACCTGAGCGGAGGTGCGCTTCACAAAAAGAGAGACAGGCAAACTGCTTTTAATTGCAAACTGGGTTTGGCATCCAAATGCGCACAAGATGGTCGGAGGAGGAGGAGGAGGAGGCGGAGGCGGAGGCGGCAGCGGAATGGGTGGGTGCGCCAACTAATGAGGCAGCTGCCTCACAAAATGAAAGAAGCGTAAAAAGTGCGTAAAAGCGGGCGCCCAGCAGTTACACTCTCGCCCCCGCTTCCTGCTGCTCCTCCCCCCCACCATAAAAGGTGAACAACAAAACTGATCAAGTCGACTTGTTGTCCGTTACCCAGAAGTGGGTACATTTGGCATTCCATCCACTACACTTTCACTAAACGTTGCCTCCGCCTCCGTCTCCGTCTCCCTCTTGCTACCCATTGCAGGCAAAGCTGTCGTAAACTGTCGTTGAACCCGGCGAAAGTTGGCAACAACTGACGTTTATTTGACTGCAGCTGTCAGGCCAGTTAGACGTGCAGAAAAGCTCTGAGCCATCCAGTCCAGCGGAGATGGACCTTAGACGAGTGGCTTGACGGTTGGCTGGCTGCCTGGCTGTGTGCCTGGTTGGGTGGTGGGGCTGCAACTTGTCGCGCGTAATTACACAAGCCAATTTAACACACACACACACGGACACACCGACAGAGAGGCACTAATACACGCATGCGAATCACAACTTTTACACTGCGCGATTCGTTTGCTGCCTGCGATAAATGTTAATGCACACATCCAAACCAGACCAGACCAACCCCAACCCCCACCCTCACCCGTTCGACCACGCCCCCCACTTACCAATTAGAAAGTGTTGCACGGCATGTCGTGATGTGAGGCAGGCAAGCCAATGGCAAGCAAAAGCCAGTGGCCACAGGGCACTTCAAACTTCTCCACATACCACCCCGCCCCGCTGTCCCACGCTCTTCACAGTGTTTATAAAGTGCCAACAACAGTGCCGCCCTCGCAGCCAGTTAAAGTTTTGTGCTCAACTTTCTGCGCACTGCACAAAATGTGAAAAATGAAGCAGCAGTCGAGCGGCGCCCCAAAACCCAGTGGCATGCAGCAGCCCACAGCCCACAGCCCACAGCCCACAGTCGGCAGCCCACAGCGCAACATTCAGCATTCAGCATTCAACATTTTTATGACCTTGCACAAAAGTTGCAGTCAACCGTCCAGTCGTCCAACCGTCCAACCGTCCAGCCGTCCAGCCAGCCAGCCAGCCACCCACTCGTTTGTCATTATGATTTGTTTTTAATGTAATGCAACAGCAGCGAAAGCGAATTTGCAACAAATTGTGCGCGTTAATCTTGTCAATGGCCAGCCAGCTGTAACTGCAACTTTAACTTCTGCCTCAGCTGCAACTGCAACTGCAGCAGGAGTAGGAGCAGGAGCAGGAGCAGGAGTTGGAGCGGCAGCCCTTGTTGCTGTGCAAGTGTCTTGCCACTTTGAATGTAGCAGAGCTCAGGCAGCTTAGCGCTAAAGTGCGTGACACATTCTTTATGCCTTCGCTAGGAGAGTATTCCAAATTTATTACGAATCCTGCGACACTGAGCCATGTATACGGATGTGGGAGTGTCAGGCCAGGTCTGGCCACGTGCATCTGTCTGTACTGCTTAGTGTTATTCCCCTGAGTGCAGTCTGATGGTGATACGCGTAATAGTGCTCGTAATGATAATGAGATTGATAATTATGATAACTACAATTCCAATTATGGGACATGATTAATAACTATTTGGGAGTACGAAAGAGCGTTATGAATGCTGTTTCATTCGAGTCATAATAATAGCAGTCATAACAATATAAATTGCTATTATAATAATGGTAATATTAATGATAATAATATAGGAAATGATATTTATAATAATATAATTGTACTCCCTATTGTGGATAAACGTTGATTAATAAAAAAATCATATCAATGGAAATAATTGCAATAATATAAATGATAATAATAATAATAATGATAATAATAATGCTAATGATAATAATAATAAATTATGATGATTTTGATATTGCTATAGCATCCAGTGCTAAGAAGTTCTTGTCTGATAAAAATCAAAATAATAGTATTAATATTAACATAATTAATTGCCATGATAATAATAATAATACTAATAACCATAATAATGGAAAAATTAATTTTAATAAAATGATATTATATTGATCAATGCAGATGTATGCTGCTCTGATAAAAATCTAAATAAAAGTAGTCAAAGACATATTGATATGAATAATTGCAATGATAACAAAGATTGTAAAGAAATGATAATAATATTATCATTATTATTATCTGGAACAAATAATTATATTTTGAAATTATTTCCAATGATCAGTGCTGATACGTGATGTACATCTGATTATATAACTATTTGCTCTTATTTGAAAACGAAAAAATATTATTAATATCAATGTAAATAACTGCAATGATAATAATGATAATGAAAATAAAAATAATATTTATATTTACATAATATTGATTAATGCAGATCTTTATTAGTCATGTCATATTAATATACGAAATTGCCATGACAATAATAATAACAATATATAAAAATAATATTGTGACCAATGCAAATCTGTGATGCTCTATTTACTCTAATCAGAAACAAATTTAAATAATAACAATATATGTATTAATAATTGCAATGATAACAATGCTAATTACTGATAATCATAATAATAATGTACTAATTTAATTACTAATTGTAATAATCGCTGTTTATATGTATGCCATCTACGGCGTACACTATGACTCCTGCAATCTTCCGCCAGCTTAATTAGTTACTCCAACTAAAGTTTCTGGCTCATTAACGCACATTTGAATTTCATTCAGTAAGAATATTGAGTTGCATCAGTCATTGCCGCCTGCAGGGCGGAAGGGTATGCGATGATCTTCAAATTTGTAACAAAGACAGCTGCTGTATCTTGTTTATGATTACTCACCACTCCACAGATGCTTGAGCTCATTCCGGGCAGCGAGTCTGCGTCGCAGTTTGTCTCAGTTTTAGCCTCTATAAAGTTGGACTAGGCGCTCGCATTGTCAATAGAGGTGAGGAGAGGGCTGGGGCGGCTGGTTGCAGATGGGCAGGCTATTGGTAGGGGTGAACAGGGTGAACAGTAACGACTACAGGAATCGTGGCTACCTGCACGCACACACACACAGACACACACACACACACACATTTTATTGTTGTGCTACAAAAGTTTGTGCTGCCGGGGAATATTTATACAACTTGGCTTGTTTAACTTGCACTAATTAAGTTTGCTCTGCTACACTTGGCTACCCCAGTACGCCGTTAATGTGAAGCAGCAGCAGCAGCTCAGTGTAACAACAACAGGAATAACAGAAGCAACAGCAGTCAAGACGGGCTCTTTTATGACTGCCGGATGGCGGTAGGTGGAAAAAAGAAAAACCTTTGGAAACTTTATTATGCCTACACCGAAAGTAACTCGAAAGTGGCATAGATCATCATGTCCCGCGCACTATCTCTATCTATCTCACCATCTCCATTGCCATCTCCATCTCTGTCTCTATCTCTATCGCTGTTGTTGTCTGGGTTAGCAAGACGTTTAATTCGGGCGGCACATGGCGCATTATCTGAGCATTCCCATTTAAGCCAGAGCCCGAATCAAGCGGCTATAATTTTGCCACAACTTTCGCCGAGCTGAGCTGCGCTGAGCTGAGCTATGGCCACCTCTTTCTTGTAGCCAGCTTGATGGACTATGCCCCCAGCCGTGCCCCGCTGCTCCGCCCGGCCCGGCCCGGCCTGGCCCAGAGCGCTGCAACCAACTACTCGATAATTTATAGCACTTTGGCTGCCAACTCACAGCTCAAGTGCGCAACACGAGTACAGTGAGCACTGGCTGCAAATTATTTCTAAAGATGCAACGAATCTTAAATTATCAACTTGACGAACGACGCCTAACTGCTGGGCTGTCAACTCAAGTTGGGCCCATGGGAAGGCGCAAGAGAAAAACGAGATTAATCGATATCTATGCCCGGATATTGAATTGTGTGTAAGACAATGGCATTTTTGTCTCACGGCGGACCACTGTGCGGCAGGAGTCTGTGCGAGCTAGAAGCGGGCGGGCCGGCTCTGACTAAGACAGAAGTAGACCGGCCGACGAGACGAAAGCAAGGGGGTGGGGCAGGGGATAGTAACGCCCGACGTAGCTACAGCTGTGTGTATTACGTATACGTCATGCGTGCCCAACCGTTGTCCATGTATTTATATGAGTGTGTGGGTGTGTGTGTGTGTGGGTACATGCCACTGACAGGGGTCGGTCGGTCGGTCGGTCCGTCGGTCAGCCGCTCTGGCTCCATGTTGCCAACCAACGAACGAGCGGCAGACAACGCCACATCGCCCGATGTCTGGCATCAAAATTTAATGTCTTTGGCAGCAATAGTTGAGCGCATGTATTTTGCAGGCATTTTTAAGCTCCCAGGCGCCTGTGGTGTGCGGAATCCACTCCCTGGCGGTCTTCACACACTCCTCCACAGCTGTGTGTGTGTGAGTGTGTGTTGTTTGAACAATAGCAATGAATGGAGGCATCAGGCCATGCGCGTCCATTCTGCAAAACTTGCCCCGGGACAGGGGCACGAGCACAGGCACGGGTCTCAGCTCCGTCCGGCCGCCTGCTGTGCAGCCATTTTCTTGGATCTGAGCTAAATTATTGCCCAATAGCTGCCCGAAGGCAGCGGAACAAGCAGGTCACACGCTTAATTGGCAGGCTCGTCTTTGAAGTGGACAACTGCCAACTGCCGTTTGTCGAGCGTGTTGACATAATGTAAATTTGATTAATTTGCCGTTTGCTGCCTCACACACGCACACACACAGACACGCACACACACACGCACACAGCTAAGCAGGCTGCCTACGCCAACGAAATCCCATTACCCGCAAAGCAGACTTCACACTGTGTACGGGTCCAATAACAACAATCAACGTCAATATCACACCTCTGGGCCAGTCGCATGTGTGTGTGTGTGTGCGTGTGTGTGTCTACATGTCAGATGAAGGCTAGTTGCTCTATAATTAAGTGTAGTGACAGGGACACATCCCAATCACCTCAACTGGCTAACACCCAACCACCCAGCCACCCAACCATCCAACCATACAGCCAATTAATTTATGTGTCTGCTTGGAACCAACTGCAGCAAGACAAGGACAACAAAAATCAACCTCAAATGTAACAGGCACTGAAATACAATGGAAGTAATTTACATTTCAAACTTTACATTTGAACACAAAGTTCAAGTCTTTTAAGTTCCATAACTATGTGTTCCGGAAAATATGTATTCGGAGTGGCTGATGTCGGAAACTTTTAAAAAGACTCTAATAATAAAACACCAGTTAATTCCCTCTCACACAATTTCTCTGACATTTTCCATCCAAGCAAAAAAACTATTTCCCATTGACAATGAGTATTCAGGGCATAATGGTTTTGTTAAAAGTATGTAGCAGGCAGAAAGAGGCGTGGCAGATGCCATCAAGTAAATAACTTCTTGATCTGGGCGACGATCTAAGTATATTTAGCCTTGCTCGTCTGTCCGTATGCTTGAACGCATCGATCTCAGAAGATATATGAGCCAGAGCTTTTTTTCTTTAAATACATTTATACAAATCCCAAATATTATTGAACTGATAATAACATTTTTTGTCACCGTAAAACACAATTGTGCCCATAGTTTGAGTAAATACCTAATGAAATGGGATTCGCAGCTCTCGAGATTGTGCTACAATTCGATTTGATTTATTAGGAACATCGAGTGTTGTTGTTGTTCTTTTGAAACGTATTTAAAGTGAAAGCCCGGCTTTGTTGCAGCCAGTATTTACCCAGATTTTATGGCATTCGAATTCGTTTCATTCCCTCTCATTTCGTTTCGTTTCTCACAGCCTATCGCAAGTGCCTGCATACGGACGTATTTTGCAATGCGCCTGTTGGGTCAACTCCGGCGGAGGGCAGCCGCTTGACCGGACCGTGTGTGCCCAAGGAGAAGCGCTGCAACGGCTACTTGGACTGTCGAACCGGACGCGACGAGGAGGGCTGCAGCGGTGTCCCCTGTCGCCTGGATCAGTTTCGGTGCGCCAACGGGCAGAAGTGTATTGATGCGGCGCTGAAGTGCAACCATCGCAACGACTGCGACGACAACTCGGACGAGCAGGGCTGCAGTGAGTATACAAGACGGACGGAGAGTGTGCCTAACACTCGTCGGTCGCTTCCAACTGCCGCCACCTTCACAATTTCCTCCTTTGCAGACTTCCCCCCTTGCCATCATGCGCAATTCCGCTGCACGAATGCGCTCTGCATCCCGTACAACTTCCACTGCGACGGCTACAACGACTGCGCCGACGAAAGCGACGAGGCCAACTGCACGGCCATCGCCTGTCCCGACAACAAGTTCCTGTGCCCACGCGGCGGCCTCAATGGTGCACCCAAGTGTATACTCAAATCGCAGCTGTGCGACGGCAAGCGCGACTGCGAGGATGGCAGTGATGAGGAAACGGCATGCTGTAAGTATTCCCATTGACCCCACACCCATATACCCCAGATCCAATTACCCCACTCCCACTTATCCCACAGCTGTTTACCCCACACCCACTTACCCCCACCTATTTACCCAAAACCGACTTTCCCCACACCCTGTTACCCCACACCCACTTACCCCACATCCACTTATCCCTTTATTGACAAAAACAATATCCTTGCAGCCATCGACTCCTGCCCAGCGCTCAGCTGCGAGTTCAAGTGCGGCCCCTCGCTGACCGGCGGCGTCTGCTACTGCCGACAGGGCCAGAGCCTGGCGCCAGACAACCGCACCTGCATCGACTTGGACGAGTGCGCCGAGTGGGGCCACTGCGACCAGCTGTGCACGAACACGCCCGGCAGCTACACCTGCCAGTGCGCCCAGGGCTACATGCTCATCAATTCGTCCAAGTGCATTGCCCCTGATGCGAACAATCTGCAGCTGATCTTCGCCCACGATCGCGCCATCATGCGCATGAACGCGCACGACAGCGAGCCCAAGGTGCTGGCCAATGCCACCGCCGCCGCGGGCGTCGCCTTCCACTATGCCCGCAACACGCTCTACTGGTCGGACATCAAGACGCGCAAGGTGCAGTCGCTGCCGTTGGATGCGCTGAACAGCGCTGTGGCGCCTCTGGACCAAACGCTGCCTGGCACCTGGGCGCCCGTGGCGCTGGCCGTGGACTGGGTGGGCGACAAGATTTACGTGGCCGACCTGGTGGGCCAGAAGATCGACGTCTTTGAGCTGAGCGGCCACTGGCATGCCGTGGTGCTCGGCTCCAACCTCACCAGCCCCGCCGACCTGGCCCTGGACCCCACCGCTGGCCTCATGTTTGTCGCCGACGGCGGCCAGGTGCTGCGCGCCCACATGGACGGCACGCACGCCCGCTCCATCGTCTCGGAGGCGGCCTACAAGGCGAGCGGCGTCACCGTCGACATCATTGGCAAGCGCGTCTTCTGGTGCGACTCCCTGCTGGACTACATCGAGTCGGTCGACTACGAGGGCGCCCAGCGCGTCATGGTGCTGCGCGGCCAGAACGTGCCCAGCCCCTCGCGGCTGGCGCTATTCGAGAACCGCATCTACTGGACGGACGCCACCAAGAAGGGCATCATGTCCGTCGACAAGTTCGAGGGGCCCAGCTCCATCCAGGTGACCTACAAGGCCAAGGACATACACGAGCCGAAGGGCATTATTGCGGTGCACGCGCTCAGCCAGCCGCACGTCTCGAACCCCTGCGGCAACAACAACGGCGGCTGCAACCACATGTGCATCGTCACGGCCGTGAAGGGCGCTCCGACGGGACTGGGCTTCCGCTGCGCCTGCCACACCGGCTACCAGCTGCAGACGGATCTGAAGAACTGCAAGCTCGTCCGCGAGTTCCTAATGTACTCGCAGCAGCGCTTCATCAAAGGCAAGGTCCTGGAGCCCGTCATCGAGGGCTTCAGCGACGCCATCCTGCCGGTGGTCTCTCGACGCGCCCGCTTCGTTGGGCTCGACTTTGATGCTCGCGACGAGTTCATTTACTACTCAGACGTGCTGCAGGACGTCATCTACCGCGTGCACCGCAATGGCACGGGTCGAGAGATCGTGCTGGCCTCGCAAAATGAGGGCGTCGAGGGCCTGGCCGTGGACTGGGCGTCCAAGAACCTCTACTACATCGACTCGCGCAAGGGCACCCTCAATGTGCTCTCCACGCGAAACGTAACCCACCGACGCACTCTGCTGAAGAACCTGAAGCGCCCGCGCGCCATTGTCGTGCACCCGAATCGCGGCTACATATTCTTCTCGGAGTGGGATCGTCCTGCCAACATCACACGCGCGAACACCGACGGCAGCGGTCTATTGGTGTTCCGCAACGTGACCCTGGGCTGGCCCAACGGTCTGTCCATTGACTTCAAGGAGGACCGTGTGTATTGGTGCGACGCTCTGCTGGACCATGTGCAGCACGCCAATCTGGACGGCACCGACATCAAAACCGTCAACTCACGCCTGGTGCGCCATCCCTTCTCCATTGTGATCCACAACGACTGGATGTACATCACGGACTGGCGCCTGGACGCGATCATTCGTCTGCACAAGCTCACCGGCGAGCAGGAGGAGATGATGGTGCGCGAGCCGCAAACCAACCGCCTCTACGGCGTCAAGGTTTACAGCCGCGAGGTGCAACAGATCTCCGAGACCCAGCCCTGTCATCTGAACAACGGCGGCTGCCAGAAGATATGCTTTGCCATTCCCATATCGCAGAACGATTCAACGGCCGTAGCAGGTCGTCTGCAATCGCGCTGCTCCTGCCCATACGGCGAGCGCCTGGCTGAGGATCAGGTCAACTGCATTCCCGATCCCAGCGCCGAGCCCCCGGTCCAGCCCTGCCCCAATCTGTGGGACTTTACCTGCAACAATCAACGCTGCATACCCAAGTCCTGGCTCTGCGATGGCGACGACGACTGCTTGGATAACAGCGACGAGGAGCAAAACTGCACAAGTAAGTAGCTATCGAGGTGTTGATGAGAAGGGGAAGGGGAAATGGGAAGAGGGAAAGGGGAAAGGGAATAATTATCATCTTCTCTATTGAATATTTTCTGTATCATTAGAACTAAAGCTCTGCTTGCTTTATATTGGCCTATAATGGATTTAGATAGAACTGAGCTCCTGTATCATTATAAGAAATCTATATGAATGATCTATATCTATAATGAATGCTCTATATTTTTGCACAGAACCCACCTGTGGCTCGAATGAGTTCCAGTGCAAGTCTGGACGCTGCATTCCGCTGAACTTCCGCTGCGATCAGGAGAACGACTGTGGCGACAATTCGGATGAGCTGGACTGCGGCAACGTGACCTGCGCCACCTCGCAGTTCGCCTGCGCCAACGGACGCTGCATACCCAGCATGTGGAAGTGCGACAGCGAGAACGATTGCGGCGACAGCAGTGACGAGGGCGACTTTTGTGCGGAGAAGACCTGCGCCTACTTCCAGTTCACCTGCCCGCGAACGGGGCACTGCATACCGCAGAGCTGGGTGTGTGACGGCGACGACGACTGCTTCGACAAGCAGGACGAAAAGGACTGCCCGCCGATAAGCTGCCTGGCCAACCAGTTCAAGTGCGCGGACCTGCGCCAGTGCGTGGAGGAGTCGTACAAGTGCGACGGCATACCCGACTGCAACGATGGCAGCGACGAGCTGGGCTGCCCCTCAATGGGGCCCAACCAGTGCAACGTGGAGAAGCAGTTCCGCTGCAAGTCGAGCGGCGCCTGCATACCCATTGCGTGGCACTGCGACGGCACCAACGACTGCCCGGACAACTCGGACGAGGAGGACTGCGGCCAGATTACATGCGCCCAGAACTTCTTCAAGTGCAACAACACCAATTGCGTCTTCAAGGCGTACATCTGCGATGGCAAGGACGACTGCGGCGACAACTCGGACGAGGGCACAGAGCACGCCTGCGTGCCCCCTCCGTTCAAGTGTCCCCACGGCCAGTGGCAGTGCCCGGGCGTGACGGAGCGCTGCGTGAACATCACTTCCGTTTGCGATGATACGCCCGACTGTCCCAACGGGGCCGATGAGGGCGAGGGCTGTGACCTGGCCGAATGCGAGCATCAGTCGGGCCAGTGCTCGACACTGTGCCAGAAGACGCCCAACGGAGCGCTCTGCGTCTGCCCGCCCGGCTCAGAGATCGGCCCGGACGGATTCACCTGCGTGGACACCAACGAGTGCGATCCACCCGGACTCTGCTCTCAGCAGTGCACGAACACGAAGGGCTCGTACTTCTGCTCCTGTACCCAGGGCTACGTCCTAGGCCCCAACAAGCATACCTGCAAGGCAGTGAATCACACAGCTGCTTTCCTAATCATATCCAACCGGCACTCCATACTGGTTGCCGACCTGAAGGAGCAAGGCCTGGAGCGCGTGCCCATTATCGTTGAGAATGTAGTGGCCACCGCCTCGAACATGCACACCGGCACCATTTTCTGGAGCGACATGAAGCTGAAGAAGATATCGCGACTTGATCACGGCATGGAGCCACAGGAGATCATCACCACCGGCTTGGACTTAGTTGAGGGCTTGGCCTACGACTGGATTGCCCAGAATCTCTACTGGCTGGACAGCAAGCTGAACACCATCGAGGTTTCCGCCGAGAATGGCTCCAATCGCTTGGTGCTCGTGCGAGAGAGCATCACCCAGCCGCGTGGCATGTGCATTGACCCCAGTCCCGATGCGCGTTTCATTTTCTGGACCGACTGGGGCGAGAACCCGCGCGTGGAACGCATCGGCATGGACGGCACCATGCGCAAGACAATTATAAATACGAAGATCTACTGGCCCAACGGCCTGACCCTGGACATTGCAACGAAACGCGTCTACTTTGCCGACTCCAAGCTGGACTTCATTGACTTCTGCTACTACAATGGCACGGGCCGACAGCAGGTACTGGCCAGCAGCCACTACCTGCTGCATCCCCACTCGCTCTCCCTGTTCGAGGACACGCTCTACTGGACAGACCGCCAGCTGAACCGTGTGTTGTCAGCCAATAAGTTCCGCGGCAAGAACCAAACTGTCGTCTCGCACCTGATCAGCCAGCCGCTCTCCATTCACGTGCATCACGCCTCGCTGCAGCCGATGTACCCGAATCCATGTGCCCAGGCCCGATGCCAGCATCTGTGTCTGCTCAGTCCGAGCACGCAGGAGGGCTACTCCTGCAAGTGCAAGCCGGGCTTCAGGCTGCACAGTGAGGGTCGCTGCATCGAGGAGGAGAATCCCTACCTGATGGTTGTCAAGGGCACTCAAATTGTTGATCTGCCGCTGAACGGGGGAGATGCGCGTGCCGGCGCCTTGGCGCCCGTCATTGGCATCGAGAGCAGCACCGGGCTGGACTTTGACCGGAAGGGCGAGACCCTATACTGGGTGCAAGGCCGGGAGGACGATGACGAAAACTGCACCATTTACACGACACCGTACGGCGGGGGCAACAAGACGCTCTTCCTGGGCGTGGAAAATGGCATTGTGGGCGCGCCCTACACCATCGCGTTCGACTGGCTGGGCCGCAACCTGTACATCGGCAATCGTGTGGCTAGCAACATTGAGGCGGTTCGCGTGGACGGCAAGCAGAAGTACCGCACCGTGATTTTGGCCAACAACGGCAGCGAGAACTCCGTGTCGAAGCCAAAGCAACTGGTGCTGGACCCAAGCGAGGGCAAGCTGTTCTGGATAGACGAGGGCGTGCTCGAGATCAAAATAGCCCGAGTCGACATGAACGGCCAGGACGCACGGGTGCTGCGCAAGGACCTCAAGCATCCGGAGAGCATCACCCTGGACACCGACAAGAAGATGATATACTACAGCACCAGCTCGACGGCCTCGATCTGCGCGATGGACTACAATGGCGACGATCACCGAGTCATACTCGACGAGAAGCACGCCATTTCGCGCGTACGCAGCCTGGGCGTACTGGACCAACGTCTATACTATCTGGACCCAACCTACGAGAAGATCGTACGCGTCGATCTGCCGAACGGCAACAATCCCAAGACGATTGTGGACAACGAGCCCGAGCTGCGCAGCATGATGATCTACAAGAAGCGCTCATTCATGCAGCATCCCTGCCAAACCGCGAACGGCGGCTGCAAACAGCTCTGCATACCAGGTCCATCCGCAACGAGGACCTGCGCCTGCGGCATCGGCTATCGCAAGGAGAACGAGATCAACTGTGTGGCCTACAAGACGTTTGCTGTCGTCTCGCAGGTGGACTTGATACGCGGCTACAGCCTGGAGGGCAGCTCCGAGGCCATGGTGCCAATCAGCGGACCCGGCCACTACATCCGCCATGTGGACATTCTGTTCCGCGATCAGTGGATCTACTGGGCCGAGTTCCATCGCGGCTACTGGAACGGCATATTCCGTTCGCGGCCCAACGGCACCGACCTGCAGCACGTGATCAAGGATGGCATTGGCAGCAACGGCATTCACGGCCTAACCATTGACTGGGTGGCTGGCAATATGTACTTCGCGAACGTGTATCCGCACGAGAACTACGTGGAGGTGTGCTGGCTGGACGGCACCAATCGCAAGGTGCTCGTCAAGAAGACTAACGATGCGCCGCGCGAGCTGGCCGTGAATCCCATCAAGCGCCTCTTGTACTGGATCGATCACGGACAGCATCCGCGCATTGGCAAGGCTCTGCTGGACGGCAGTGACTGGATCCCACTGGTCACCTCGGGCATTTCGCAGCCACGCGACTTGACCATCGACATGCAAACGCACGATGTCTACTGGGTGGACTCCAAGCTGGATACGATTCAGAAGATATCCTACAATGGCGTCAATGCCAAGGTGATACGCCGAGACCTACCCAATCCGGTGGGCATTGCCATTTACCTGAACGATGTGTACTGGGTGGATGGCAATCTCAATTCGGTCTTTAAGGCCTCCAAGCTGTACGGCAACAACAGCGAGGTTACCCCAGTGCGCACCAACCTGGAGAAACTGACCGACATTGCGATCTACGACATCAACAACCAGCCGACCGACGACAACAATCCGTGCGCCAAGCTCGGCAACGGCGGCTGTGACCAGCTCTGCTTCAGCTTCCCCCAGGAGCCCTCGAATCGCAACTACCGATGCGACTGCGCCACAGGCAAGCTGTCGGCTGACGGCCGCAAGTGCGAGACGGTGAATGAGTATTTGGTATTCGCTACGCGCACCGAGATCCGCGCCGTTAACTTGGATCCGCACTCGACCGAAGTGCCGTTCACCCCACTGACCAATCTGACCAACGTTGTGGGACTGGACTTTGACTTCGCCGACAACCGCATGCTGTACACCCAGATCCGACCCTGGGCCAAGATCGCCTACACCTCGGCGAACAAGCCCAGCCACAGCGACATCAACGTGGTGCTCAGCAAGGGCATTAATCCCGAGGGCATTGCCTATGACTGGACCCAGAACAAGATCTACTGGACTGACAGCTCCAACAACTCCATCTACGCCATGAATCTGGGCGGCACTGAGCTAGTCATGATAGCGCGCGTTGAGCGCCCGCGTGCCATTGTCTTGGATCCATGCAACGGAACGCTCTTCTTCACGGACTGGGGTCGCTACAGTACCTCCGGCAAGATCTTCCGCACCACAATGGCGGGCTCCTTGAAACGCGCCATTGTGGACAAGGAGCTGTCGCAGCCGAGTGGCCTGGCCATTGACTACGACGACCGCAAGCTTTATTGGACGGATGCGGTGCGCGAGAAGATCGAGCGAGCTGATCTGGACGGACGCAACAGAGAGTTGCTGGTAGCCGCGACAATTTATCCATTCTCCATCACCGTTTTCCGGGACTACATCTACTGGACGGATCTGCAGCTGCGTGGCGTCTATCGTGCCGAGAAGCATACGGGCGCCAATATGGTTGAGATGGTTAAGCGGCTGGAGGATTCGCCCCGTGACATCCGCATATTCAGTGCCGATCGGCAGAAGTGCAACGTCAATCCGTGCAATATCAACAACGGCGGCTGTGCGCAAAGCTGTCATCCGGCACCGAACGGCAAGGCCGAGTGCAAATGCGATGACAACTCCAAGGTGGTCAACGAGGGACGCATGTGCGCACCCAGAAACAATACGTGCGAGGCCAGCAAGTTCTACTGCAAGAACGGCAAGTGCATTTCGCGCATGTGGTCCTGCGATGGGGACGATGACTGCGGCGATAATTCCGACGAGGATCCCAACTACTGTGCGTATCACTCGTGCTCGCCCAACGAGTTCCGCTGCAACAACGGCCGCTGCATCTTCAAGTCCTGGAAGTGTGATCACGAGAACGATTGCAAAGACGGCTCCGACGAGCTTGGATGCACCTACCCACCCTGTGTGGATGGCGAATTCACCTGTGCCAACGGACGCTGCATTCCGCAGGCGCAGGTCTGCAATGGCGTCAACGACTGCAAGGACAACGCCACCTCCGATGAGACGCACGAGCGCTGCCCCATGAACACCACCTGCCCGCACAACCACCTCAAGTGCGAGAAGACCAACATCTGCGTGGAGCCCTACTGGCTGTGCGACGGCGACAATGACTGCGGCGACAACTCGGACGAGGATCCGCTGCACTGCGGCCAGCGCACGTGTCCCTCGAACAGTTTCCGCTGTCCCAACCATCGCTGCATTCCAGCCACTTGGTACTGCGACGGTGACGACGATTGCGGCGATGGCGCCGACGAGCCACCAGACTACTGCAAGTCCGAGGGACGCACCTGCTTTGGCGATCTGTTCACCTGCGACAATGGCAACTGCATACCGCGCATCTACATCTGTGATGGGGACAACGATTGCCTGGACAACAGTGACGAGGACAACAGGCACCAGTGCAGTAAGTCATCTAAATGCTTTTAGACATTTGAGTAAAATGAGTTCAGCTCAAGATATATGATAGCCAGGGGTAGACTTGACCTGATTTGTCTGCTTGCCTATCCGTAACAGAAACGATTAGGAATCCAATTAGTTCTATTCCTCCGTGTCGGCTTGGAATGGACTTATTCCTTTGTCTGTTTAATAATCCGTAACTGCAATGACCAGGAACCCCATCTCTCGGATAGTCTACTTATTCGGCAACGACCTGGAATCGATTTATCCCTATACCTTAATCGGTCCTTGTCCGTCCGTAACAGGCGTAATCCGGAGTGGACTTATTCCTGTTTGTCTGTCGATCTGCTTATTTATCAGTAACATACATAATCAGGAATCGATTTAACCCTGTTTTTATGTCTGTCTTCTGTCCGTCCGTAGCAGGCATATTTATCCCTATTTCTCTATATGTTTGTCCGTCCGGATGAGTCAATTTAACTCCGTTTATCTAACTGAGAATTCATCTATTCGTCGATATCGGTCAAGCTAGATTGATTAATATAGTAACCCGTCTGTAGTTCAGGGTAGTTCTACCCGACCAGAACACTCTTACTTCCCATGTTTAGGCCAATAATTCACTTTTTTGCTCAATTGCAGATGATCGCAAGTGTGACGAGGAAACGGAGTTCACGTGCGTGGAGAACAAGTCGTGGCAGCGTGCCCAATGCATACCCAAAAAGTGGATTTGCGATGGTGATCCAGACTGCGTGGATGGAGCCGATGAGAATACAACGCTGCACAATTGCGCCACTCAACAGCCCTGCGGAGAGGATATGTTCACCTGCGGCAACGGACGCTGCATCAATAAGGTACAAGCTGAGTCAACAATCACACGACAGCTGAAGCTAATCAAAGTTGAATTCACTTACAGGGCTGGACCTGCGACCATGACAACGACTGCGGCGATGGCACCGACGAGGGCAAGTTCTGCAACTCCAAGTACAAGACCTGCTCCACACTGGAGTTCACGTGCCAGAACTTCAAGTGCATACGCAATCAGTACAGATGCGACGGCGAAGACGACTGCGGCGACCACTCGGATGAGGTTGGCTGCAAGAAGGAGAACGTCACCTGCGCCCAGGGTCAGTTCGCCTGCACCAACGGGCAGTGCATTGACTACGGTCTGGTGTGCAACAAGGTGCCCGACTGCACAGACGAGTCCGACGAGCCGGCCCACTGCAATGTGGATGAGTGTGCCAAGGTGGAGATCAATCAGTGTGGCCACAAGTGCGTCGACACCCTCACCGGCTACTATTGTGACTGCAACGAGGGCTACAAGTAAGATCCCTTCCAGCGCCAACGATTTCATTCGTAACTGTAACTAACCAAACCTTATTATCCCTCGCGCAGGTTGTTGGCCGACGGCAAGGCTTGTGCGGACGTGGATGAGTGCCTGGAACTGCCGGGCGCCTGCTCGCAGCACTGCTCCAACACGCCGGGCAGCTTCTACTGCAAGTGCGACGAGAACTACTATGAGCGCCAGAACGACGAGCACACGTGCAAGCGTAAGGACAATATTCCGCCCTGGCTGATCTTCACCAACAAGTACTACGTGCGCAACATGTCTGTGGACGGCCATCAATACAACCTCATGCACCAGGATCTGATGAATGTGGTGGCCCTTGACTTTGATATCAAGGATGAGTATATGTACTTCTGCGATGTGACGGCCAAGACCATATTCCGTGCCAAGTACTCGGACCGCGGCGATGAGCAGCCGACGGAACGGGAAGCCGTCATCAGACACGACTCACACGGCCTGGAGGGCATTGCCATTGACTGGGTGGGACGTAAGCTCTACTGGCTGGACAGGCACTCCAAGAACCTGGACGTCTCCGAGCTGGACGGCACCAAGCGTAAGACGTTGCGCAGCGGCGTTGTCGATCCCCGAGCCATTGTCGTGCACCCGGGCACTGGCTACCTGTACTTCACATCCTGGCACCTGCAAGCCTACATTGCCAAAATGGGCATGGACGGCTCGAACTTTACGCGCATCCTGAACTGGAATGACGGCATTGCCTGGCCGAACGCCCTGTCCATTGACTACTTCACGGACCGCATCTACTGGGCCGATGCTCACTTGGACTACATTGCGTACACCGATCTGGAGGGCCGACACCGTCACATTGTGCTCTCCGGCAGCAGTGTACCCCACGTGTTTGCCCTCAGCCTGTTCGACGACTACATCTACTGGAGCGACTGGAATCTCAAGGCCATCGTGCGCGCCAATAAGTTCCATGGCGCCAACTACACGGTGCTGCGCAACACAACCCATCGGCCATACGACCTGCACATCAATCATCCGCTGCGCCAGCTGCCCTACCACAATCCGTGCGGCACCAACAACGGCGGCTGCTCGCACCTCTGCTTGATAGCCCCGCCGCCGGAGTCCACCTACCTGAACATCGAGGGCTACATCGAGGAGGGCGCACCCATTTACAAGTGCGCCTGCCCCAATCAGTTCTACTTGGCGCGCGACTCCAAGACCTGCATTGCGAACTGCACGTCGGGCCAGCATTTGTGCGGCGGCAGTGACGAGAAGTGCATACCCTGGTTCTGGAAGTGCGACGGCGAGAAGGACTGCAAGGATGGCTCCGACGAGCCGGCCACCTGCGGACCGCGCCACTGCCGTGCCGGCACCTTCCAGTGCAAGAACACCAACTGCACTCCCTCGGCGACCATATGCGACGGCATCGACGACTGCGGCGACGGCAGCGACGAGCAGAACTGTGACCTGCCCTGCCCACTCTCGGACTTCAAGTGCAAGACCAGCGGACGGTGCATACTGGACAGCTGGCGCTGCGACGGCGATGCTGACTGCAAGGACGGTAGCGACGAGGATCCTCTAGTGTGCCGTAAGTATTCCTAATGCATGAGGCTTGAGTAGGTCTAACTGGGACTGAATGTCGGCTTGGCTAATAATCAATTCAATCTTATTGCAGATAAGCGCACCTGCGATCCTGAAACGGAGTACTCCTGTAAGAACGGACGCTGCATTCCGCAGCTGTGGATGTGCGACTTTGACAATGATTGCGGCGACGATTCCGATGAGCCGGCCTATATGTGCCGTCAGCGCAACTGCACTACCGGCTGGCAGCGCTGTCCCGGCCAGTCGAACTACCGCTGCATACCCAAGTGGCTGTTCTGCGATGGCAAGGACGATTGCCGCGACAACAGCGACGAGCTGCCGGAGAACTGTCCCAAGTGCTCCTCGGAGACGGACTTCAAGTGCGGCAACAATCGCTGCATACCCAAGTAAGACGACATCCAAATGACTGAACGAATTGACCTTAACCAAAAACTATTTCCTTTTCCCCCCACAGGCAGTGGATGTGCGACTTCGCGGACGACTGCGGCGATGCGAGCGATGAGAACGACGCCATCTGCAAGGGCCGCTATCGCGAGTGCTCCGAGTCGGAGTTCAGGTGCGGCAACGGCAAGTGCATCTCCTCGCGCTGGCAGTGCGACCACGAGGATGACTGCGGCGACAACTCGGACGAGATGAGCTGCGAGGGCTATCAGTGCAAGAACGGCACCTTCCAGTGCGCCTCCGGACACTGCATCGCCAGCTACTTCCGGTGCGACGGCGATCGCGATTGCCGGGACATGTCCGACGAGATCGACTGCCCGCCCCGATTCCCGGGCGGACGCTTCTGCCCCGAGTCCCGCTTCCAGTGCACCAACAACCTGTGCGTCTCGCTGACCGACCTGTGCGACGGCACCGACGACTGCGGCGACGGCAGCGACGAGGATCCCAAGGTCTGCAGCGACTTCAACTGCGACACGCTGCGACGCTTCCAGTGCGCCAACCATCGCTGCGTCGCCCGCTACCAGATCTGCGACGGCATCGACAACTGCGGCGACGGCAGCGACGAGAACAACATGACCCTCTGCGCCAGCAAGCAGAAGCCCTGCGACCTCTACACCCAGTACCAGTGCGCCAATAAGCACTGCATCGAGCGCGCCCAGGTGTGCGACTTCTCCGACGACTGCGGCGACGCCAGCGACGAGCTGGGCTGCCACCACACGAGCAGCTGCTCCGAGCAGAACCGCGGCGGCTGCCAGCACCACTGCCACAACCTGACGGACGGCGGCTACATCTGCACCTGCTACCCGGGCTACATCATTGCGCCGGACAACAAGAAGAAGTGCGCCGACGTGGACGAGTGCGCGACGCGCCAGCACACGTGCTCGCATCAGTGCCACAACATGAACGGCACCTACTCCTGCAGCTGCCGCGAGGGCTTCCACCTGTCGGACGGCGCCAGCGGCGTCTGCAAGGCGGAGAACGAGGACGTGGTGCTGGTGTTCGCCAACGGGCCGGAGATACGCGCTCTCGACCTGCAGAAGAAGGAGGAGTTCGACGTGATTGCCTCGGAGAAGCGCATCGAGGCGCTCGACTACGATGCCCAGCAGCAGATTGTGTTCTGGGCGGATAGCTACGACAAGACCATCAAGCGATCCTACATGGTGAACGCGCTGGACGGGCAGGCGAAGATCGGCTTTGCCCAGGATCTCAACATGAAGGGCGGCTCCAAGCCCACGGCCGTTGCGGTCGACTGGCTGGCCTCCAATCTCTACTGGGCCGAGGTGGATCGCACTGGATCGAAGCCGCGCGGTCGCGTCATGGTGGCCAAAACGGATGGCCGCTATCGCCGCTCCATTGTGAACGCCGGCTTGGAGGTGCCCACGTCGATTGCAGTGAATCCGCAGCTGGGACGCATCTACTGGGCCGATGCGGGCTCCGCGCCCAAGATCGAGGTCTCCTGGATGGACGGCTCCAAGCGGCGGCCGCTCATCACAGAGCAAATCCGCCATCCCGCCGGCCTCACCATTGACTACTCGCAGGACCACATCATCTACTGGGTGGACACCAAGCTCAACACGATCGAGTCGATGCGTGCCGACGGCTCGCGTCGCAAGTCCATTGTGAAGGGCGACCAGTTGCGTCATCCCGTCGCCCTCGATCTGTTCGAGTCGAACATGTTCTGGGTGACGCGGGACACGGGCGAGCTGCTGCGCCAGGACAAGTTCGGGCGCGGCGTGCAGGTGGTGGTGCACCGCAACCTCGTCAATCCGTCCGGCCTGAAGGTCTACCACGAGAAGCGCTACAACACCTCGCTGCGCAATCCGTGCTACGAGTCCAGCTGCTCGCATCTCTGCCTCCTGGTGCCCGGCGGCCATCGGTGCGCCTGCCCCGACACCTCTGGCGCGCTGCCCTCGCACCGCAGCACCGCCGAGGTCATCTGCGATGCGGCCGCCGAGCGGCCACGGCCCGCGCCCCGCATCTGCCCCTGCCAGAACGGCGGCCTCTGCAAGGAGGACGACCGCGGCGAGCTCTACTGCGAGTGCCTGCCCGACTTCAAGGGTGACCACTGCGAGCGCAGCACCACCGGCGCCTTCGGCCATGGCGGCGCCAATGTCACCGCCGTCGTGGTGCCCATCATGGTCATACTCCTGGTCATGATGGCCGCCGTCGGCGCCTGGTATGTCATCCGCAAGCGTCCATTGTAAGTACAGCCAACTGATGTTATTTCTATCGTGATTCCTCTAGACCCTTAAATGTAGACCCTAAACTGGGTGCACTCTATGGTCACACTGTCTATGTACAGTCCACCAAGTCATATTCATTTTCATGTACGGCGTATTCTGCCCGTCTCTCTCAAGAGACATAGACCACTGTGCATTCCCAAAGTTAAGAGTCTAGGGTATCTCCGGCCAGTTTTTTGACATTTTCACAACTTTTACTTTTTCATTCGAACAGCGGCAAGCTGGCGCGCATGCCCGCCATGACCTCGTCCCAGAGCGTCACCTTCCGGCATGGCTCCAACGTGGAGTTCAGCGAGAGCGGCTTCCCGGGCGCCTCAGCGCCGGGCGCCAACGACATGGCGCCCATTGAAGGCTACAACCTGCAGACCGTGAATGCCAACAAGGCGCGCGACTTTGCCAATCCCATGTACGATGCCGTACAGCTGGGCACCAGCTCCGATCCGGGGATGAGCAATGGCTCAGGTAATGCACAGCCGACAGAGGCAACTCCTCTTCGTATGACAATTGTCATCTAATGACTAATCTAATCTTCGCCGACAGGCATCTACGATGTGCCACAGGAACCGTCCAAGTCAAAGGCCATGGGCCACTCCGGCTCCTTCACGGAGCCCGCCTCGGCCATCATAGCGCCGAGCAGCATCACGCACAAGTCATCGCCGCAGCTGCAGTTGCGCACGCGCGAACTGGACCCATCGGCAGACACCGGCAAGGATACCCAGTATCTGGTGGAGGAGGATAAGTCAGAGTGCTGATATAAAGCTAATCAGGTCGTGGTTGCGTTGCCGCTGCCGCTCAGCTGTCGGCGTCAGCAGCGGACGCAGCCGCGGCCCAACAGTTATCCGCTGCACGCATAGCACCGACCCAATCAATACCAATACAAGCAACTGCAACAACAACAACAGCAACAGCCACAGCAACAACAACAACACGCAACACATCGCCAGCAAAAGCAACAACCAGATCAACTGAAGCCACGACAACAACAGGAACAGAGGAAACATCACAAATCTTGGCATGCCGCCTCCAGCGAGAGCAGCACAAAACTAACCACAAAAGTTTAAAACTATCTAGATCTATATTTGATATATGTTCATATATCTAACGGACAACAACAACGTGGCTAACGGATCATCTGTTCCGTTGCCAAGTGCATGCATATCCCATATAAATAGATGTATAGAAGACACACACACACACACACAACCTTCGCTGCCTCTCCACTAGCTCCCAGACCTGTGCTTAAACGTCCTCTACGCAAACATTACCTACAACAACACATATCCTTGGAGACGAACGTGGGCGATCGAACAGATCGAAAACAGCCAACACGAAAAAAACAAGAAATAAGAAACAAGAAACAAAAACTAAAACAAAAACTGTTGCAATTATTATTATATAAATTTATACACTATATATATATATATACAACATATATATATACATATATATATATATACACTATGTACACTAAGATAAGGCGGCGCCCGATCGGTTCTAAGCTGAAGCGCCTCCGGCATATTCCGGCCGTAAGAAAAGCCAGCGAATCTCTAAATTTTTAAGCGCCCCGGACAAAAATCAATTTTGAGAGCAGTCCAATATTGAGGCACTGGTGTCACACACACACACACACACACACACACACACATAATTAAACAAAACTTGATGATAAAAACTAAACTTTTTTTTAAGCCATTTTTTTTTTTGCGCCAGACTGCAAAAAACAAAAACAAAACAAAATATGAATAAAACATTTTTAAATGAATTTTGTAAAAAGGCATAGAGTATATTTTCTGAACGCTAAATGACAATATTAACTATATACATATAAATATATATATATGTATATATATTCAAAGCAAAAACCAACGCGACGATATGTTTAAATGTATGTATGTATGTATGTATGTGAAATGTGTATTTGTTTAAACAAAGCAAAAGCAAAAGCAAAAGCAAAAGCAAAAGCAAAGCATCAATTATAAGCAAAACAAAAACAAAGCCACAAAAAATAAAAAGTAAAAAATATATTAAAATTCTGCAAGCGAAAAGTTTATATTTTTCTAAAAAAAAATAAAAGTGCAAAAAAAGAAGACCAGCTTAATTATAAATCGCAAAAGAAAAAAAAAAAACATTATTGAAAAGGAAAAAAAAAAACAATTTTTGTGCTAGCAAAGTTTTGAAACGAAAAGTATGTAGTTAAATAATGCTTATAATTTAAAATATATACTATATACATACTATATGTATATGTCTTTATTTAACAACACACACACACACACACACTACATACACACATCAGAAATTAAGTAATTTTTTTTGTCTGTGCTACATTTGCATTTCTTTTCTGTGGTTAAGTTTTTATTATGCATTCCATGATCCAAGCCTCTCTAAAATTTCGGTCTTTAAATTTACTTATTGTATTTTATTTTATTTTACTTTACTTTACTGTTTCATTTCATTTTGTTTTGTAGAAAAGAAAAAAAAAAGCGAAGCTTTGTTTGCGTGTGTAATTCACATTTAGCGTTTATATAATATATATATATATATATTTTATTTTATATTTCTTATTTTTTTCTCACTTTTTATCTTAACTATGTAATCGAAATGGTTATTGTTTTTTTTTTTTTTTTTTTAATTTTTATTTTCGTCTGCAATTCGTTTGGTCAATCGAAAGTTTTGTAAATCGTGCAAATCTGTGCTTCCTTTCAGTTAAGCGTGTTTTTTTATAGCATAAATTTTTAGTGAAAGATGATGAATGAAACTAAATATGTATGTATGTATGTATATGTACGCTTTTCCAACCAAGTTGACGTCTGGGCAACAACCTGGCTGGCCTAACATCTACAATATAAATATCTACATATATGTATGTATATATATTTACATATATATACATATATGTATGTATGTATATGTATATCCATATCTATATACTATGACGATGATATTGTGAAAATATATAAAGAGAGATAGAGAGATAGAGAGAGAGAGAGAGAGAGAGAGTATGTATGTATATTTAATGTCAAGTGAAAAACGAAAACTATTTGTTGAAAGAAATTAATTTTTTTTTTATTATACAAAAAGAAAAACTAAAGAAAAAAAAAAACTAAAATAAAAAGAAAAATGTAAAAAAAAAAACGACAACACAAACTTGTTTCATTTTGTTGTTTCTTTGTTTATTATTTGTGCAAATAAATAAATTGATAATAATAAATTTGTGCTTAATGCTAAGGGCCTAAACATAGGGGACAATTAGCTCGATCGCGACACAACGTACAATAAAGGGATAGATAGGGTATATAAAATGTGACTGTCTTAAGTCTAATTACCGTTATGTTCAATTTGTATACAATATGCATAGTTAAGTTAATGTGTTTAGGTATCATTCACTTATGGTTAGACTTTTTAGGAGAATTGCTTAAGTCTTGGTGAGGCAGATGATTATCATTTTACTTACAATTTAGCTCATTTACGCTTAGCTCTCTCTAGAGATATCTGTATATATATATGTATATGTATGTATATGTAAAAAAAAATTAAAGTAATTCCGTACGACTCACGCACACACGCTCTGTACACTACTACATAATACATACGTATTTAGTGAGTGTTCGTGTGCCTGTGTGCGATTGGCTTAGCTGATAAATGTGCTGTGAATGTGGACGGCTAGCTAATCACTCGTCTTGAGGCGCTTCACCGGCCCATCGCTGCCCTGTGAGTTGGAGTCCTCGGAGAAGGGCATGCTGGACACGAAGTCAGCTCCTTGACTGTCGCTCACTACTGAGAAGCCTGCGCGAATGAAAATACAAATTTAGTAATGTTGCGACCGCGGTGCGAACCAATCACGAATCCTGTCTCATTGCACTACACACTCACAAGTATTGGAGTCCTCGGCCGTGAGCCCTGCGTAGCTGGGCGTTATTTGGGGCGGCGTGGGCGTGCCCTTTTGCGAGTTCTCCTTGTCGCTGAGTTTGTTGTTCAGCTGCATCTTGGACTTCTTTTCGCTGTTGGAGGATATGGGCACCCATTTGTAGATCTTCATGGTCGTGTCGCTGATGGTCACCCATTTCTTTTCCCAGTGACGCACCTTGTCGACAGCCTGCATGACCCGCTTGATGTCATCCTTGGCCCGGCTGCGTGTCTCGGCGCGCACACTACGTGACATGTTGCCTGGTATCTGGGAGCAGGGCAGGGAGATGGCGTCTGAGAGGCGACGGCGGTGATGCTGGCGCTACAAGTGAGTATACAATGCGGGAAAGCTTGCGAAACGTCTCGCTCCACCAATCTCCTCCTTCAATCAGTCAATTCCGTTGAATCCAATAGTTATTATATGCTCCTGTTTTCAATATTTGCAAAAAAAAAAGTTTTTTTTTAGGTCTGAGTTAAAGCGAGGGGCGAAAATACATTTACTGGCTAGTGTTGAGAAGCATTGCACTTGGTATGTTGATAAATATTGAAAAAATGCCTATATACCGATAGGCAAATATAAGGTCACTCTGAACGATAGTTAACTTGTATATTTAATTCTACTTTTAATTTTATAAGCTCACAGTACTAATTTCCTTGATGCAAATTATATAGAAAATTATGCGTAAATGTTCCATTATTACTTAATTCATATATCGATATTACAGACCAACGATACTTACACTGATATAGCACTCAGCTTCTGCGCGTAAGCAAAATCAAATTAAACGATTAATTAAACAATAAATCGATACTTTAATGACCTTACAAAACCTAATTGAGTTATTCATCAAATTTGGAAGCTCTTTAATAAATAGTAACCCTGTAACTATTTGTTAAATTTTATATAAATGTTTTTTTTTTTTTAACAGCTATCGAGTACACCGCCCAATACAATTGCATCATTTCGATAGTCAATGTATTCAGTATGAAAGTTTTATTAACGAAACCACTAACTCTGGCTAGTGAAATATAAACGAAACATAAAAATGAATACTGTTTTCTGTTAATGTACAGATTTAAAATTCTAATTAATCGAATGAAATGTAGTTGATGTTTTCTGTTATCACCTATCGCCAACTTTGTAAACAGTGCTATAAAATGATAATATATCGATAAGAGTAACAGACTGATAATATTAGTCGAGCATGCTTGGGCTTGTTCTGGCACTAACATTTCCTTAACAGAAACCAATTTTTTCGACAGACGACGGGCGAGGAAATTATGCGCAGCGCGTTGTTGTGGTTATTTTTTTTATTTATTTTTTCGTAAATATATATATACCCAAAAGTGCATAATTGGAATGAAAGGCAAACATAAAGTGTTCCATTCACAAGTGTATGTGCATTTGGCGTTAACTTTCCTCTGAAAGTTGAGCGCACGATATTGCAGGCAACGCCATCATCGTCGTCGTCGTCGTCGTCGTTTGTGTGTGGAGCGGTGTGCTATGCTTAGGAACGGAGCGTGAGAGAGAGAGATAGAGCGAGAAGAGAAGCGGACAAACGGCGAGGAATATCGCAAAAAAAAAAAAGTTGCAGCAAAAGCAACAACGTGCGTGCGTGTGTGTGTGTGTGTAGAAAGAAAAGCATTAAAAAGCCAGAATAAGAGGAAGCACAGTGGCAGCAGGAGAAAAAAACGAAACGAAAGAGCGCAAGGTGGGAACCAAGAACAACGAACGACAGCTAAACGGGTGACAGGCGCGACAAGAAAGACAAGAAAAACAGGAGTACAAATATACTAAAAGGGCGAAGACAGCAGCAAAGCAACAACAACAACAACAACAGCACCAATACCAACAACAGCGATAAAATGTTAACCAGCGCCAAGAACAAACAATTCAAATAGTGTTCATTTGGATAGGGCAGAAAAAAAATCGCATTTGCCGCTTGTGTACATGTGTATGCATGTGTGCGTGTGCGTTTGGGTGTAGGTGCCTGTGTGTCTGTGTGTGGCTGTGACAATGTGTTTTTATAACAGCGCCTAATTCGCAAGCAACAACAACAAACGCTAGCAAAATTATATCAGTGAGAATCCGAAGCTGGAAAATCAACAACAACAATAACAACAACAGCAGTAGCAGCAGCAGCAGCGGCAACAACAATAACAACAACGACGACCAGCATTCGCTCGCTCGATCCCATTTCACGCGTCGTCTCACCTCGTCTCGCCTTGTCGTCTCTTATGTTGTTTTCTGTCTGTCACACTTGCAGTTCCATACGATCCGGCATCGCTACGTCATCGTCATCGAACTATCCAGTTATCGGCCATCATCCACATAATCAGCACAGGTTCCACAACGGCCATATCCACTGACGTTGCACTAGCAACAGAAGCAACACAAACAACAACACCAAAAACAATAACAGCTACACAATGCCCAAATGCGATGTGAAAACCCGTTACATTCCGGCGACTTTCGCATGGATTGTGCTGTTACTTACAACATTTCTCTTCTTCTTCTATCCGTAAGTATCAAAAACAAAATACACAAATCAAATAAAATAAGACTGGATTTTACATTTTTCAATAGGATTTTACACTAGGTAACTGGTAACTAGTTATTATAACACTTCTACAATATAAAATATCCCCCTTAAATATCCCCCTTCAAGCAAAAAATGTCCTAAAATTGTTGCTTACCCAGATTACTCAAAGATACATAATATAATACATTAATGTATGTAGTTATAGGTAGGGAAATTTTTGTTCCCATCTGTAAAATTTCCTATTTCCACCATATAGACAATGAAACTAATTCAAAAATTGTTTCATTTTCTGATGACTCCAATTCGTAAAAGGACATAAACATTTTAAAACGATTTATGCAAAATAATAGAAATTTATATATTCCCTCTAATAGTTCAATATGGAACTGGCTCTGAGTCGCTTTACTTGTTTTGCTTAGCAAAGTACTTTTTATACCCTGCACTGCTGTGCTGAGCAAAGGGCCTTATAGTTCCTCCTGAGAAGTTACGTTGCAGACAAAATGGTCTATAGAAGATGAATTATCGAAGAATGATTCCCTTGGGCAGAAATGCTCACTCATATCAGTCTAGAAATAAATTTCTCTTTTCCCGCTGAAAGATTTGAAAATAAAATATGAATTAAAGTAAATAATAATAATATGTTTAGCATTTTGTGAGCAGTACAGGGTATCTCTTAGGCCACGCCCTCTAAGCTTACTGCGCTGGGTCGCCATTTATTATCCGTTATTTACTTTGCGCTCATTTTCGTGGATTATAACGAAGCTGCATCAGGACTTTTTCCTAGCGCACTGTGCAGTTTTTTCCTCAATCCCGTTTTCTCCACTTTTTTGTTGTTGTTGTCTACTTCTTTTTTCGTAATAGTTTTTCACGGAGTAAGTGGCTTTTGATGTGGGTGGAGCATGAAAAACGGAGACTTGCGTAATTGCATAATTTGTATAGTTGACAAGTTTGCATAGTCCATTGGGCAAAGCCAGCGAATGTGCGTCACCGGATCCTCCCAACGTATGTTCTTAATTTCCTCTCAATCGATTGGGTTATTATCTTAAAAAGGGACGGGACAGCAAGAAGCGAGAGATGAGTCGATCTAGCCAAATAGACATCTGAAATAATTATATATTTGTTGCATAATATATATTTATTATTTTATATCCAGATAAAGAATACTTTACATTTATCGATATAAATCAATCTAACCAGAGACTTAAGAATTTAAATGTTAAATATATATTCTTGTATGACATATTTTTATTTCGATAACTTATCTATAGATCTATAGATATAAAAGCGGATATCTATGCTGTGCATAACGAATTGTATTCATTAGGCTCTTCAAATCTTATCTTATCAAGTTATTCAATAACTGATCTACCGTAATTCCCAAATCATAACTAAGCATTCTTACTCCTCAAAACATATATCTCATATGTCTTTCATACCAATTCTGAATCCATTCAATTCATTTTAAATCATCTTTAGAGTTTTGATTGGGTTTTTTATATTTCTTTATTATCACTTTCACCTCGCTCGTCGACTCAGCTCGCCAGTTGATTCATTTATTTATATATAATTCGATTGTTTTTGTTATTTTCCGGTTCTTGTTTAATTGCCGTTTGTTTACATATGTGGCGTCATATGATATGTCGCGTATCACCCTATATGGATGGCATGGCTGGCACGGCTATGCGAGACCCTTAAGGCTTCGGATTCGCATTTGAATTGGACTTTGGGGAACGGCCTATGTGGCGACTTGGCTTTGGGTTTGATATTATTTCGTTTATTATTATGGCACCAATGGGACGTAAGACACCTCTGGGACTTTCAGAGGACTAGAGGAGTGCGTGCTGGAATTATGTTGGCCGAGGGCGATAAGTTGCTTTGAGGGCAACTGGTTGACTTGTGGTTATTGTTGGGCACGCGAATGCCACAGGTTGTGGGACGGTTATTCAACATAGCCAAAGTGCACCCGCTGCCCGACTGGCAGATACCCTATAAACAGCTTTTGATACTCTTCAACTGCAGAGAAATATTTGTAGATTAAGTTTAGCTTAGCTCAAGGTAAATAAAAGTGATTGCCATTCAATAGCAATTAAATAATTAGTACAGGGTATCAGGGAATCATCAGATGAACTCATGACGCGACCCGAAAAATTGAAAAAATCAACAAAACGAAACGCGCAAAGCACGCGAAATTTGCGAGTAGCGCAACTAAAACAATAAAAAATGAAAACAGAGCAGCAGCAGCAGCAGCTAACGCAAACATATAATAATACATGTGTGTGTGTGTGTGTGTGTGTGTATGTGGGGGTATTAATATATGTATATCCACACACACACACACATGTTTGTTGTTGGGGTAGGGGAGCGCACCGATAGCAGCAGCGACAGCAAGAAGAACCATTAAAGTGCGTCATTTTAACAATCGGCTTGCGCGTTCCTCCGCCCGCCCCACTGCACGCCTAGTCACCATTTGCCACCCAAATGGTCACACCATTTGTTTTTACCTTCGCTCAACTCTCCTACCCCTACCCCTGCCACCGCCCTCTAGCCCCAGCCCCACCCTCAACATTGTGCGCCAGGTAACCGTTGATATTCTAAAAAAAAAAAAAAAAATACAAAACGCCGCTGAGCGATTTACCTTGCGACGGTGTCGAATTTTCCACCAGTTGCCCAAAGCGCGTTCACACACAGAGTCAAACACACATAGACACACACACACACAGACACACACACACACAGACACACACACACACAGACACAGTCACGCAGCTTATTGTTGCTATCTATTTGATAATTCCAGGCGAGGCAACAATTCGCAGGTAAAAACAAATTTCAACTTTCTCAATTCAATATTTAAGTACAGTTGTAAGGCAAAACTATATATATGTATGTATATAAAAATATTTGTATATATGCCATATATATACATATGTATGTACTGAATAATAAATTCCATTTAAACTGTATACAAATAATATTTATACAGAAAATTCTGTATTTATTTGTATATAAGTTGAGATTGCATCAGAAAGTAATATAGCTATACTTCATTTATATTTGATTTCCAGGAATTTCTCCATCTATTAGCCAGAACTTTAAGCAGTCTAGCCAAGTATTAGTTTACTCAATCCTGTGATATGCGCGCTTATCACAAAAGTTCGTATTCAAACAGATGGTCAATGCATTGAATCAATGAAACTGTATAAAAAGCTATGCTAAGAGTGTGATTCGACTATTTAGTCATTCATTCTATAAATAATAACATTCCAAAAGTGGTCCCAACTTTTGATCTCTCTACTCTCATCGGCAATTCGTGCTCCTCGAATTGCATTCCCTAGTTTTATATAATGATTATAATAAGTACAAATAATGATAAGAGCAACGAATTCTTCGATTTAATTCTATAATAAATATAATAATAATGAACTTGTCGAGTTCAAACATACGAAGTAAACTCCCTACATACATACATACATACATACATATATATGTTATCAGGATTACGATCTGACTGACGATATATACATACAGCTGCGGTCGTAAAAACTGTAGTGTGACTGAGCACTAAATGTTATACACAAGCCTTAGAGATATAATCTCAATATTTTGAAAACAATTTGAAGCGAGTATTCAGATTAACATATATTGTTATTCATTTGGTTGTTCATATTGAGCTTTGCACTCTCACTCGCATTGTTTGTCGTCCAATATTTATGGCCCAAGTCGCATTACTATTTTTATGACCTGCAGTTGTATATATCATAATAGATAAATATCTACTTCTATCGTCAGTCGGATTGCTCTGAGCTGCATTTACCGCTTACAGTTTACCGTTTGAAACATCATTCTCGAGATGGGATAGAACATTATCCCCCATTAATCTACAATATGAAGTCGTTCTACAATATGTGCTTTAGCTAAGGACTATTCTCAGTATCCTTCCATTTATCATAGCCTGAGCACATTCTTAGCCTCATAAGATCTCTCCTCTCTGTCCGTTCAGTTCCTTCTTTCTGTCCAAAATGTGATGCAAGTAGAGTCGGCATATTTCTCATATTCTGAAGGTTATTTCCCCAGGTAACTAAAAATAAAAGACAACAGAGGGTAGGCTTTTCCGTCCTACTCTCCATTAGGCACTGCCTCTACAGTCTAGAGCTAATATAATATTCTCTGTCCATCACACATTCCCCATTCCTGCCCAGTGTGGCCATAGTCCGCTGTCGCAGGTCTACTTTGTGGAGTGCAACGAAAATACATACATACATACATATTTATTCGTAAATAAACAATAAATATTATATTTCGCTGGACGAGTAAATTGCTCCATTTAACTGATTTTCGCGAATTGCTTTGTTTATTGGGCAGCTTGGGCACGAAATAAAATAAATTAATTTGAATTGTAACCAGTTTCAAAGTAACTATAATTATATCAATACCCTACACAAATCAATTCTAGCATGGGGTATATGGCCACAACGATAAATTCTCTTAGGATGCGAAGAAATGTGTGAAAATTGTGAAACTTATATATATACATATATACATTTTCCTTCAGCCTTTATCACCCACCTGTGGCTGTAGACGTAGCTTAAAATGCTAATCAGCAAATAAGTAAAACTGTTTGACTATGATATAAGAGCATTTACCATGATCGAAAAGAGATGAGATAACGAGAGGGCAGAACGGGAAAATGGGAAACATAGAATAGTCAATATGTAGAATAGACGACTCAGTTTTGTTATCCTTTTCATATATTCTTGATACAGCGCCTATAAACTGAATAGAATTGACATTTTTCAAAGATTTCACAAAAATTCCGACTCATTTGAGCTAAATAAAAATAAGGCCGGAGTAAATTTCATTCATATATTTTTTTATTATTACTAGATACTAAGATCAGTGCCGTGATACTACCAGATAATTGAGACATGTTGAGACATTTTGCAAGCAACTAAGAAAAATATCGAAATCTTGAATTACTTTTATAATGAAAATCAAGTGACAATTCAGAGGATCTCCTCTTAGACAAGTAGAAAATGTGAGCGATACGAAAAATGCATGGAAGCAAAACTACTTTTATAAAGATTCAGTTGGCAACGGGCGGTTCTTAGAAGATATACGAATATGAACTACGAAGGAGTGGAATTTCGAGCCATAGCTATGGGCTGGCTAACAATTACTTTCCTATGAATCTATCTTGCGATAATGAATCTGAAGCTGTAAAAATATTTAATAAAATTTGATGTAATAACAAAATATTTTTGTATGCTTTTTCACATTCCTACCCATTTATTTTTATATATTTTATTTTTGGTAAATAGTTGGCAACACTGAACTAAAACTATTTATAAAAGAAAATAAAAATTACAAAAAGCAAGACTTCACTGAATATACTCTACCATTCACTTACTTGAAAGTATGTATATATAAAATGTGTAATCTGTATATATTTTATTATTGATGTATATATAAGTATTTTAATAGAATTTATTTAAAAAAAAAAGATTTCGGAATTTTTTATTTTTGTATTATTTGCAATATGCCCCGTCTTGCCCCTGCGATGGGCCTAGGGTATGAAAAAGAAAATAGCAAATGAGTCGCGGCGGCCGGCAGATGAAGCAGCTACAATTTTCAATTATTATTATTTTCTTCTTTTTGCCGCTGAGCCGTTTCAATTAAAAGTTGTAATTTGTGTTAAAAGCATTTCAAGGATTTAATTTGATTTTTGGGTCGTCAAGGCAGAGCCATACGAAACTGTTGCTGCTTATATTATTTGGCCTGTTGTTGTATCTGATGCACTTGTTGTTGTTGGGCACCTATTGATGGACATGAGAAAACAAATATATATATATATGTATGTATGTGTGTGTGTGTATGTGTGGCTTGTGTGCTCTTGAAGTGTTCCAAACCAGAGCCATTTCACTAATTATATTAGAGCAAACTTTGCCTACGGCTTCAATTAGGCCACATTCTTGAGCGCAGAGCTTAAGTTAAAGAGCGACCGGAGGTTAGCTGCCAGGATATACCTACACACATACATACATACATATATAGTCGAGAGTACACACATGTAAAGTTGTAGATCGAATCGAATTACTGTAAGGCAAATATGATGGCGGAAACTTTTCTTTTAGGGCTTTGTGCCATGTCTCTGCTGTACTTAATCATTTTGCTTCCCAATGCTTGGGGCACAAAATGAAAAACAAAAGAAATAAGCAACGCCTTCGCAACCATCAAGCGACCGCCCCCTTTGCCCACAAGTGTGTGGTCTGCCAAACGGAAACCGATGCCAAATCCAATCCACAGATGTTTGACCAACGCCTCGTGTACCGCTTCCTCCCTCTGCCCCTGCCCCTGCCCCCTTGATTCTTATGAGTCTTTTACGATAAACTGAAGTTTGTGACTACTGCAGGCAACAGCTGCGCCCACATGCCGCGTGCCACACACAGCACACGAATGCCATGCAGGTAGAGCTTGAGGTAGCTAAGTAAGCGAAAGCGGAACTTTATTTGCATTTGTTGCATGCGGATGTCATGGGTATATAGCATACTTGGAGAGACAGCATAGGTATATAGATATATATAGTAAAGTAAAAGTAGAGAGATGTTCAGGATATACATATATAAGGAGCAATCTATGTTAAGTCTCTGTAAATATGTATATAAGAATATATTAAGAAAATTTGATAATTAAATCTAACATTTAATATAACCAAATCACACATATAGGGTATATGCGAGTCGTGCTATTCAGGCAAAAATAAAAGCAGATGGAGGTTAAGGGAATTAACATCAAGAATATGTATAGATGCGAGAGATATAAGGATGTAAAAAGAAGATTTCAAAATAAAATTTGTCAGCTTAGGCAGTAACCATTCACACAGGGTATTTGTGAGTCGTGCTGTTCCAAGTAGAGCATAAAATAAATGGTTCCATTGGATGGTCACAATGATTCATAATCATCTTTTCGATTGCTAGTGAAACCATGCGACAAATTCTTATCGGGAATTTGAGGTTTTTTGTGGGAACTTGAAATTTAGTGAAATGGAAGTTTTTACAGGGTAACTGCAAGTGGACCCCGCATAAATATACGCAAAGACGTTGACTAACATTTTATTATGCACCCACACACGCACAACAGTGAAATATGTATGTACACAATATATGTTGCACACCCACATCCACACACGCACACACACACACACACAAAGACTATCTATCCACCTCCCTCTCTCTCTCTGGCTTTGTCTTTTACTGTTGCTTCGCTCTGCTTTTGCCATACCTTTTGAGCTTTTCCCGTACGTTTTGTCAACTTGTTAATGAAAATAAATTTTTGACGCTGCCGTTGGCGTTGACTGCGACGTCGACGTCGATGCTTCGCTGACATTGCTCGCTCTCGAACTTTTGCTGATAATAATAACAAAAAGTGACTGTAAAAAAGACATGTGCATACTGTAGTTGATGTTGCCATTGTTGTTGTTGTTGCTGTTGTTGTTCTTGTTCCTATCTCGTTGATAATATCCGCTGGTCATCGCCAACCTCAACAACAACGCAAAGCATGAAAAAGCTGGCAATGAGAAACAATAAACAAAAGCAAAAAAAAAAAAGAACCATAAACAACAGACACACGCACTCACACACACGCACATCTTGCACACAAAGATTTGAAAGCTGAAACAAAAGAGGAAAATGTTTAGCTAAAATATACCCTGTTATGCCATCGATCTGGTAAACCTGTTGAAATTTGAAATAGTTAAACAAATCGAATTTATCAAGCACTGCGATATTAGTAATATAATATAATGTAATACCTATGTAATAGAATATAATAGAATATATTAGAATAGAATATAATATAATGTAATACCTATGTATATAATAGAATATTATATAATATATTAGAATAGAATGGAATATAATATAATACCTATGTATATACTATTATCTGTTTGCTGTATAGCCAGAAATTTGTTATGTTTATATGTTATGTTATTTATTTGAGAGAACTTGGGTATCCTCAATATTTGCACTTAAAAAAACGATCTTCTATTATTTCAATCTTTTCTTTCGTATCACAGTAAAATGGTGCAAATATGAAGTATATAGAAACGAGACGAAGACACTGAGTCTCTGACAAAAACCTCAAATACAATAGAATCCGGTTATAACGACTGAGCTTATAGCGTCCGTAAGGTTATTTCGACGAAAATTCTGGTTCCCAGACAAACTTTTTTGAGCAAACTTATACGGCTATAGCGACTTCCGGCTATAACGACGGTCCCTTGAGCTTCGTTATAACCGGACTTTACTGTATATCGCATAAGAATGATTTACCCTATCTATAAGTTGGTTAAAGGGTTAAATTAAATAGATAATTAATTAGAATAGATAATTAATTAAATAGATAGTTCAACTAGTCAGAGATGTTCTCTCTCCTTATCTCGCTCTTTCTCTCACTCTCCTTCTCTCTCTCTGCTTCTCTCTCTCTCTCTCTCTCACTCTCCTTCTCTCTCTCTGCTTCTCTCTCTCTCTCTCTCTCTCACTCCCTTTGTCTCTCTCTCTCTCTCTCACTCCCTTTGTCTCTCTCTCTCACTCACTTTGTCTCTATCTCTCTTCCTCTCAATCTCCTTCTCTCTCTTCCTCTCACTCTCCTTCTCTCTCTCTCTCCTTTTCTCTTTCTCTCTCTCTCTTTCCCTCTCTCTCTCTCTCACACACACTCTCATCTCACACCATTTACAGGGTATTGGGCGTAACGTCACCATGCACCAAAATCGCCGTCATTGATTGTTAGGTAAATTGAGCCGCGCCGCGCTACGCAGAGTCGCGTCGAATCGAATTGAATCGAATCGAACTCAAGTGTCATTTGCACGCCTATTGCTCGGCTTTGCCTTCTGCTCGGTTTGAGCTTTGACTTTGACTTTGGCTTTGGCTTTGGGTTGGGGGGATTGTTGCTGCTCTTGTTCTGGTTGTATTATTGGGGAGGGGGGGGGGGGGCGATGCTTCATCGAGCGATTCGCGATGTCTAATTTCAAAGTTTAGAAACTAGAGAGCAGCAGGGGTGTGTGGAAGGCATATGTAAGAAGGCGTGGCAGCAGCTTTCGCCTTACGTCTTCCTTCTACCACCCACTTTCCATTTACACTTCGTTTGTCATTGCCATTTCCATTTCGATGCCCATTAACATTCGCATCACTTTGCCGTGTACTCAAATAGCAATTACGTTTACGTCGACGTCGACGTTGACGTTGCCGTTGCCATTGTCGCCTCTGAGCGTTTGGCCAACGCCAATGACGTCGCCATTGGGCCAAGTGCCTAGCAATGACACCAGCAATAACTAAGCCCGGGGCGCTGGCTGTTCTCCCTTTTGTGCATGTACGGTTCGATTTTTATTTTCATTTTGATTCTGGTAATTAAGCAATTACTGGCTTAAACAAGTGAGCCCACCCCCGCCCGCCCCACACACACACACACACTCTGTTCGACCATAACGCGCTGCCTAATCGAATTTATAATGCTATATTGATTTGTTCTCTTTGCCGTTGATATCGATTTTTAAAGAGGAGGCTGTACATTCTCGTGATTCATATACATACATACATACACACATACATATGTCATGGCCATCACCTGATTTGTATATACATACATATTATTTTAATAGCTGTCACAAATAGTTTATCAAATTATCAATTAATTGCACGTCACGTTGTTTCGATTGCTCGATTTGTTATGAATAAAAATAATCATCGAAATACAAATGATGCTCTTATTGATGAATTTGAAAATTACCTTGGATCTCTCTATTTATATTTATATATTTATTCATATACTCTATACTCAATGCACTTTTCCAGCCTGGTCAATGTAATAAAATCACAGGCAGTTGCAGTGTTTGCTTTGAGTGGAAAATAATTGTTTTACTATTGAGCTGGAACACGGCCAAGAGCGCGTTTGTGTCGCAAAGCAATTGAAATGTAATCAAAGCCCAATCAAACTCAATCTAATATTGATTTGTGCATGGCTTTTGCATGAGTTTGCAGCAAATAGAAATTCCGATATGTCAGCTATGTGGCTCGACCCCTCGTAGGGGGGGGGGGGGGGGGGGTGACTCTGTCGTGCATAACTGTGTACAAATATGGAAATACATATTTATCAACTGTAATCAGTATCAGGCATATGTGAAATGCTATCTACCACAATTTTGAAACATTCAGCTGTAGCTCAAAGCGAACCGAATTCGACTGTTGCTGCGAGTCTGGTTAACAATTTGGTTCTCTGGGCCAAGATGAAAAATGACTTCCTGTCGCCGACTGCTGATTGTTGACTCGCTGCTCTGGGGCTGAACTCAGCTTCATGCGAGAAAATTACAAATTTTAATTAGTACAAATTCTACGCATCAAATGCAAAATAAATGGAAAAGCGTCACCAGACGGCGGCACAATGCAAAATGTTGCCCAAAAGTCTCGAAATGAGCGAGAAAGCGAGCGAGCGAGCGCACTTGTTGTTGTCGCACCATTTGGGGGCCGCTGCCCCGCCTCCTGGCGCCCCTTTGCGCCGCTTGTGTCTCTTGGCTCCCCTGCTTTAGCGGGTGGGTGGGTGTTGGTTGCCTAGAGAAAATGGAATTGGAAATGGAAAAATGTTTCACGTCTCGACGCTGGCAACATTGAGCGAGATTATTTTTAGCGATAAACAAACACACACACACATGCACACATGCACAAACACACGCACATATTACGCATACGCCACGGAGCACGTCGCAGTGCCTCCGAGTCACTCATCCAAATTCAAAGCGGGGCTAACCAAATTAATTTCGCCGGCTGTCATAACACATTAAAAAGCTAGCTAAAGCAAAAACCAAGACAAAAAAAATATACATTTATATATACGCTCAAGTATATATAAAATTGAATAAAAAAGACAGAGAAAAAACGGTATAATCTACGCGATCTATCAACACTCGACTTTTTTTTCCCATCTTGAAGTTTTGGAAACGTTTTCCCCAATGTCCGGCCACAGATATAGACGACACACATATGTATGTATTTAGCTGAGAAGTTTTATGTCTGACAGCGGCAACAGTTTCGTTTATTTAAGGCCACAAATTTGGGGCAGCTTGAACTAATTATATATAAAGGAAATCTCTTCTATATGCCGTAATATAATATGCACGTGTTTATTAATATTTACATATCTCCGATTATGGAATGCCTCGACGATATAATAAGGCCAAGCAACTGTTCGTAGAGTAAACAAAAAGCAATGCAAACCTTTGCGCAGCTACAGTAGTCACTCGCGAAGTGGAAACACAAACTCAATTCTTAATCATGCGAAATTATATAGAAATAACGATACGTAAACTGATGAAATTCAAATTTCCTATTCATATTTCGATATAGAACTTAAGTTATTTTCTTAGGGGCAACAAAAGTCAAAGACCGAGACGGTGCAAATCGAAGTTTGACCATGTTAATTCAATTCAATTATCATTAATGTTCGACTATGTTGATCGAGTATATATCCATATCTATGTGTATACATTAGTACATTCCTCTTGGGCCATATGTGTGTTTGTATATCAAACTAATGCATTTACTCAATTCAATATATATATATGTATATTCCACATGGAACATAGTTTTATAAACTACTTAATGAAATACAAAAGAGAAAGAAAAAAAAAACTAACGGAATTGCTTTGTCTATAGCATATCTAGTTGTTGGGCAAACCTCATTAGTTTTTCACACAGCGCTACTTGTGGCATTGGATCTGTAATCCGAATGCATATACATATATTTAGTTATATATATGTGAGTGTGTGTGTGTCTGTGTGTGTACTATATATACAAACGGCTAGTCCAAAACTGACGCAATTGAAATAAACAAGAAATGAAATTCGGTTTATATATTGGCTAGAGAAAGATGTTTGCTATTTCTGCCACATTGCTGTGGCTTGAACTGGAACTGGAACTGGAACTAGGGCTGGGCCTGGCTAATCAACGACAAACTAAGAACTTTCTTACACAATAAAAAAAATAGTAATAATAACAATAAAACAAAGAAAACTATGCCAACAAAACATGTCAAAAGAACACTGACATAAATACCCTTACACACCTTGAAGTAGCTTAGTCATCAAGTGCGTAGGGCATTCCATAGTATATAAATACATTTTTGAATGATATTGCAAGAGAACAAAGCTGAACTACTCTATCTATAAGGTCAGCATAGCAAATGTCTGGAAAAACTATAGAACTAGTTGGTATATGAAAGTAAATAGAGTAAATCTGTGATATGTTGATATTTACAGGAAACTGTATTTTGAAGCGAATGGGTTTTATATGGTTACAAGACTTGAATAAAGGATTTTCTTCATATGTTTTATATATAAAGAATACAATTTATTCAATAATATAAGTTTTTGATGAATTTTATAATGAAGATGATTGAGGATAGCTAAAATTATCTTTATATAATATATAAATCTATTCATGATACGACTAAGAGAAAGTGAAAAGGAAAAAGAAAAGCAAGAAGAAGACTTTAAAATTATTCTAGCTTCATCTGCATATTTCAAAACGGCATATAGCATATATTACATATGTAGCAGGTCAATTTATGATACATGCACTTTGTAAATTATAGAGCCGCTACGTAATGCACAGGTCCATTTGCTATGGTTGAGCTGCCCTAGGCCAGAGCGGAAGGAGGATCCACCTAGCTGACTGACCTTGCACTGTGGCTGTAGCCAGTAACCCAGTTAGGGTGAACTTTATGTGCTTTAAGCGCCGCTTTTCACTGCAAAGCAACAAAAAAGAAAAGCCAAAAAAAAAAAGCTGTGAAAAAAATCAATTTTCAGTCTCTTTCCCGCAACTCATAAATAAATATTTAAGTTTATATGGCGATGGCTGGCGCATGGCAACAGGGTAACAGGGCAACAGGGAGGACTTTTCATTTTGGTCTGCCTTTTGGCGCATCAGCCTAAGCTATCATCGTCAGCATCATTATTATCAGCGTCATTATTATCGACCCGAGCTGAGTCACGCCCGCTCCACGCCATGACGCCTCTGGTTTGCCCTTCATGACTTTGTAAAGTTCTCTCATCCGGCGCAACGAAATGTTTAAGTTGAAATAACTGAGCTTTCTTTTTTGTATTTTTTTTTCCTCTCCCTCTTTTTTTTTGCGTTTGTTCATTTTGAAGTTTTTTCGTCAATTGCCCAGAGAAACGGGCAACAATGTATTGTAGCACCTGTCGACGCTAATAAATTGGAAGAACATCAAATTTGCTCCACTTGGGCTGTACTAAAGTCAATGTACTTATGCAATAGCTAAAGCTGATTAGCAAAGCGCTCGTCTAATTGCCAATGACTGATTGATGATCATTAGCTGATCAACTGATCAGCTGATTCGCTAACTAGCTGATTACAGCCTTAATGCATGAAATGCTCTAAAACAGAGTCTTCAATTCGTTTTCATAATTTCCTATGCTTTTCTTTCATTATTCAAGATAAGAATAAGACAATAGAGACCTGTTGATTGCTTCATTCCTAGCTCTTATTATTTGACTAAACTGATGACAAAGTATGTAAGGAATAAAAATATATTGTATAAGTACGATTTATCCCAGTTCCCAGTACCTATAGATAGTTAGAGTGTTACATAGATAGAGAGAGATTTCAATATAACTAACTTTTTCTGCATTATCTATTATCCTATCCTATCTATTAGCCTATTTCTTGTTGTGTATAGTAAATTAAAATAACATAAAGCGAGGATAGCTTGATAAGTATGAACATGTTCTTAAAAGATATCATGTCTAAGGCATATATCATATGGAATAAATAAAATAAAATCCCAGCATTGCTCAGGAGCTCTACAGGAACTTGGCTCGATTGTGGCGATATCATTTACGATCTGGATTATTGGCGCCATCCCCTCTAGGTTGAAGTGGTGCCACTTCACTCTTGCCGTCTCTCTAGCCCCTCGCTGTGCGTGTCCCAATTTGGCTCAGCGTCGGCCAGTCGGATGACGCTGGCTAGCCAGACGATGACTAATGCTGCCCCCAGCTCTCTTAAGCTCTGTGATAGCGAATGATATTTTTATATACGCTTGTGCATATATATGTGTGTGTGTGTGTGAGTGTGTGAGTGTATTATTATTGTATTAGTGTTGGTGCGCTGTTAAGCGCTTCATGACACAGGGAGCAAAGGCTGAGTGTGACAACGGGGCAAAAAGAGAGAGAGAGAGAGCGTCATCATTTATTTTATTCGTTTCTTTCTTCACTCAACTTCATTCTGAACCAGCTCCTCCAGCTGCAGCACGTGTGTGAGTGCCTGTTAACTGCTTTTGCCATGCATGTGGCTGCCTCTGCCCCTGCTGCTGCTGCTGCTTCAATTAATTGCACACAGCAATTTAAGGGGTCGTCAGCAAAGCCACTCGCACTAGTCCTTGGCCATAAACTGTGACTGTGAGCGTAACTGCAACTGCGACTGCAACTGACACTGCAACTGCAACTGACACTGCGGCCTCTTGCCATGTCGCATTACACAAGAATTCAATTTCCTCAACAGCATTCCGACAGCTAAGGATATCAGCTGATGCTGGCTGACTGGCTGTGCGTTCACCTAATGCACCGGATATGCCCTTGCCAGGGCAGGGCTTTCAGTTTACAGCATCCACTTAGCTACCCGCTGTGAGTCTATTCACATCGAATCTGCTTGTCAGGCTGAGGGAATTGCTTTGCCTTTGCCTTTGCTTTGCTTTCCTTTCCAGGATGTGGAAGTGGCGTCCTTGGCCCCGCCGAGCAAAGCAATATTTATCTGTTGCAAGCAACATTTAAATCCCAATGAAATCAATGCGAAAAATATGAAATTCAAACTTCTTTCACTCTATATTTCGTTTCCAGCATTGAATTCACAATGAATTCGCAATCCTTGGAGAGAAAAGAAGCAAGTTGAATTTCGTTATTTAAAGTGTTTATATTTAGTTTGTGTCAAAGCCCGCATTCAATAAGAAACTCAAGATGCCGCATTGATAAACTACATTTTACACTGGGCTGAATGTATACGGAAATCAAGAAAATATATTGAGAATATTTCGAATGTTAAAATGAATTTAGCATAGAGTGAATTCAGTAGAAATTGAAAAGTCCAAGGTTAAGCAATTTAAAGTAAACTAAAAACTATATATGTAATAGCTATTACTTATATCAGTGGAAGATGGTATTAACTGAAGCATAGAGTAAATATTCTAATCTAAACTTTGATACTTTTTCAGCATTTATAATAAAGAAAACAAGTAAGAAGGCTCTAGTCGAGACTGCTCGACTAGGAGATACCCTGAACCCTCCAAGCTGTTATTCTAATCCTTCTGCACTTCTTTTGTGCAAGTATACATACATACATACACATGCATAAGCCCGCGCTCTGCTAACTGCGCAGTAAGCAGCGACTGCGCTTGGGCTGCATTGGGCAATATTATGAGAACTTATTTGTTGAAAAATTTGTAATTTCTTTTGTAGACGTACGATCTTAATGAAACTTTCAGAGCGTAATCATAATGTGTAAATGTGTGTACATTCCAAAGCACAATTCTCTAGTACTTGATACACGTTTTTTACGAATTTGGAGCGAAGGGGGCGTAGTATCTAAAATCTTCAAAATGTGTGTATTCATCAAGTGTATATACACAAAAAATCTGAAGACTCTATGTTTAATAGTGTTCAAATTAGGCTGAAAAAACAATATCAATTTATCGATTATCCTCGATAAAAAAGATATCGAATGAGTTATCGAAAAAATATGATAAACTCGTACTGCGTATGGTATACACGAGTCTACATACAAAATTTCAGCTCTCTAGCTCTTATAACTTCTGAGATCGACGCACTCATACGGACGCCTCCTTCTGCCCGTTACATACTTTTCACAAAACCATTATACCCTGATTTTCCATTTTCAATGAGTTCAGGGTATAAAAAATGGAATTTAGTTTTTTTAAGATATTATTTTAAGTCAGTGTCAACTTAAAAGTAATACCACATGAAAGACTGCAGCTGATGAATAATTGACGTAAGTGCAATCCTAATTTGTTTCAATTTATGGCCAACATTAACGAGTTGTGTTTACTTATCAAAAAATACTATGAAAAAGCTTATTAAATTTGATCAAATTCAAGTAAAAAGATATTTTCCAGTAAATTAATTTCTATAGTAGGACATTTCTAATATCAAAAGGAAATTCTAATAACGTCGCTAAAGTAAATAGTGAAAGTGGAGCTTTATTGAATTTAAAGTAATCTAAACATTGATACTGTTGCAGCAACAAATTTGCGGTACTTTGGGGCTAAGAAAATATGTAGTTGAATTTCGTTATTTGTGCTGTTTGTATTTGGTTTGAGCCAAAGTAAACATGGGGCCACATGGCAGGAGTAGGACATGAAAGGCCGACTAGATGCTGCGGCTTGATGCTGCCAAGTGCGCCTCTAATTTGTTTCAATTTGATGGCCAACATTAATTGATGTCTGTTGTGTGTTTGTTAGGGCTTCAGTTCTGGATGTTTTTCTTTTGTTGTTGATTGCATGATGCAGACAGTTCGTGGTTCTTGTTCTTTGTTGTTGTTGTTATTGTTGGTGTTGGTGCTGGTTGCTGTTAGGCGCAAATCTGCCCTACTGCTTTTTTTCTACTTCTTCTTCTTCTCAGTATTCCTGTGTCGTTGAGGACCTGCAGCATATAGTCACGACCTACATTAAGCACACAGACTTGCACGCTGTGGGCGCAGGAGCGGGTGCGGGAGTGGGCGCGGCTTGGTTCGTCTCGGGTTGTTACACTGCATAAATGAGTGCAAACGCCAGCAGAATCCGTCAGCAAACTTATATATATATATGGCAACCGATACCAGGGCAGTATCGTGCTCGTGCCTATGTACGTGATGCTGCCTATACATGAATATCCCACTCTCCCTCTCCCACTGTCCCACTCTTGCTGGGCGTTCCATTTTGTAGTTCGCTCTTTAGCCAACCTGACGCCGCTTTTAAGTTGAAGGCAGGAAGAGCTCATGTCTCATATTTCCTAAATCTCCTTTTAAGCTGCTGCTGCTTGGATTTGGCTGAGACTCGACTCGATTCGACTCGACTCGACGCCGAGCCGCTTATTTATACCAAATTAAAATCTAAGCATGTAATTAGAATTTTTGTAATATGAATCAGCTTTACTTGTAAGCTGACGCAAACTGCTTTATACACACACATACATACATACATACAAGTGAGGGTATACATATATTAAAGCAGTTGAGTAAATCAATAGAAATCAATGCGTGCAAGTGCTGCATGCAGCCCAGTACAACATGTCGAGTGGGCGGTCTATGTGTCCTCCTTTCATAAAGCCCAGATATCCTGCGGCTAAAACTGCCCATTCCGTATCTGCTTAATTAGTTCCGGTCGTGAGGAGGGTTAATCAAAATACCAAAAGAGTCTAACTACTCAATTTTAATTAGGCAACTTGCTGAAACTCTCGCAGCATTCAGCAAGCAGCCGCAATTTATGTTGCAGTTTCTGGCTCTGAGTGGCAGCCAAAGTTGAACAAAAGTTTTGAGCAATTTGCTCAAAATGTGTCCTTGCACCTGCCAGTTGCCAGTTGCCAATTGCCAGTTGCCAGTTGCCAGTTAGCAGTTAGCAGTTAGCAGCCATCCAAGGCTGCACGTGACCTTAACCGTAACTGGAGCCCGAATACGTGTGGGTGCTGCGGCACTGGCTTGGCATTTTAATTTCAACAGCGAGGGCAGTTCATTACGTACAATGTTGATGAGATGTCTTTATCAACCTAGTTAATGGAGGCAATTTTTTCAATTTGTATAAGTAGTTAGGGATATTAAAAGGAATTTACCCTGGAAGAAATGTATGCTAAAATACGGAAAATATTTTGGAAATATGACAAATAACAAAGGGGTAAATATAGTAAATGATAATTGAAGAGATCTAGTATAGTGCATCAGTAGGAAATATGGTAAATATATTATAACTCAAAAGACCTGGCCTTAAATAAAATTCCAATATAACTATTATCAGCAGGAAAATAAGTATAGTAAATAATACCAATTCAAGTGAACTAAAATATATATTGTATATGATATTTAAATTTAACTAGAAATAATAATAATAAATAATGATAAATCAAGAGAACTAGAATAAATATATGATATATGATAAAGCTAATATAAGTATAAAATAGGAAAAATATAGTAAATAATTAAAAATGAAGAGAATTAGGATAAAATAATAGATATAATAATAATAGGATAAAATCTATAGAAAATAGAATAAATATAGTAAACAATTAATTATGACTCAAGAGATCGAAAATAAGATGACATTAAAAATACAGCTCAAATCAATAGAAAATACTATAAATATAGTAAATAATTATAGCTCAAAAGAGCTAGGATAAAATAATAGATACAATAAAAATTTATAGCTCAAGAGAGCTAGGATAAAATCTATAGAAAATGGAATAAAAATAGTAAATAAGAGATCTAAAATAAGATGACATTAAAATACAACTTAAATCAATAGAAAATACAATAAATATAGTAAATAATTATAGCTCAAGAGAGCTAGGATAAAAATAAATTAATATACTCGTAGCTTAAATCAATAGGAAAGGGAATAAATATAGTAAATAATTATAACTCAAGATATCTAAAATGAGATGACATTAAAATACAGCTCAAATCAATTGGAAATAGGGTAAATATTTATAGCTCAAGAGAACTAAAATAAAAAGATATTAAAATACAGTTAATATCAGATATGGTAAATAAAGTAAATAATTACAACTCAATGTGAAGCAAGCATAAAATAATATTAAAATATAGCTTTTCAATAAGAAATTGGGCTAGATTTAATAGATAATCAAGAGTCAAAAGTTATACAAATTGATTGTAAATTTATTCCTGATATTTTTTGTTTATTGATGCTCAAATAAATAAGTTTGCATTGAGCAACAGAAATCTCGATTAAATGCGCATGAAATTGCGTATTTGGCAGTGATTGATTAAATTTGCGATTGGAGCTAATAAATTGCATAGATAGATAGATAGTTGAGAAATTTAATTGAATATGAAATAATTACGATTGCTGCGATTACAGTAAATTGAGAATTGAGTTTTATCTGCAGCATTTGGCACTCGCTGCTCGTTGACGATGAATAATTGCTTGAGTTGAATGCTTCACATCACAGAAGAAAATCAAATTGTGAAACAAATATCTTGGCCGAGAGAGAAAATCAATTTGAAACAAGAAGGCCGATCGATGTATTCGGGTTTGATTTGATTGCTAGTCGGATTAATTTACTGATGCCAGCTTACAAGTGTTTCAGAGACGGATTACATGGCACTTTGTGCCGCTGCTCTGGGTCTGGCTATGCATTTGTTTGCCTTCGCCATTACAATGGAATGAATGCCGAATGCATTTGGAAAACTGCTAAAAGTTATGCACATCAATGCAAGTGCAGTGCGTGTATGTGTGTATGTGTGTGTGTGACGCCTCGACAAACAGTTCCAGTTCACTGGACTCTAAACTGATTACAGCATATTGCAAATAGGTTTGGATAAGAGTAAGAAAGAGAGAGAGAGAGAGAGAGAGAGAGACTGGGAGTGGGAGGGAAATTGCTATAGCATATACATATATACATATACATATATAGCCAGCCAAATTAATGTAATTGATATGGTCCCTCTTGCCTTGCAGCTGCCAATACTATGTGAAGAGCCATCCGTGGGTGCTGGCCTATCAGGGCGTCATCACGTTCTTTGTGCTGGCCAACTTTACGCTGGCCACATTTATGGATCCGGGCGTTATACCCAAAGGTATGTAGCGTGCTAAACGGTGCCCAGCGTCATCCGCACAGCCTAAATTTGACTGCATTCTAGCCTCGCCCGACGAAGACTGCGAGGAGGAGTTCCGTGCACCGCTCTACAAGAATGCCGAGATAAATGGCATTACGGTCAAGATGAAATGGTGCGTCACCTGCAAGTTCTATCGCCCGCCTCGCTGCTCCCACTGTTCGGTGTGCAATCACTGCATAGAGGTAATCGAATCTGATTCTGATTCTGATTCTAATGATGATTATTATTATTATTATATACTCAACTCTCTCGATTCTTTCAGACGTTCGACCATCATTGTCCCTGGGTGAATAATTGCATTGGCAGGCGCAATTATAGGTTCTTCTTCTTCTTTCTGGTCTCACTCTCAATCCATATGCTGAGCATCTTCTCGCTGTGCCTGTTCTACGTGCTCAAAATCATGCCCAACATCAAGCAGACGGCGCCCATAGTCGCGTATCCTTTTTAACCAAACATAGATTACAGTGAAGCCTCCATTACACGGCTATCTCGATATTAACTCAATTTCTAACCAAACTTCATCTTGCAGAAGAAGAAGATATTTTCCTTTCAGCTTAAACGTTCGCATATTCAATAGTCAGATTGGTTTAGCTTAACTGAATTCTTAACAGAATGATACTGATGGGCCTTGTCACTGTGTTGGCCATACCAATATTCGGGCTAACGGGCTTCCACATGGTTCTGGTGTCGCGGGGCCGCACCACCAACGAGCAGGTGACGGGCAAGTTCAAGGGCGGCTACAATCCGTTCTCGCGCGGCTGCTGGCACAACTGCTGCTACACACAGTTCGGACCCCAGTATCCCAGGTAAAGTAATATCTGTCACTGCATTAGCACATTCCAATAACTGAGTTGTCTTTCGTTGTCGTTCGTTGTCGAGCAGCCTACTGAAGCCGAAGAAGTACGCATCGCGGCGATCGCAGACCCAAAATCAAGCCATCAGCACCATATGCAACGATCGGACCAATCAACAGACCAACGCCGGTAGCGGTAACGGGGCCGGAGCCGGAGCCGGTGGCAATGGCACTACGGCCGGCGGCGTCGGCGTCGGCAGCGGCATGCGCGGCACTGCGGTACAATATTCACCCCGCTCCTACTACGAGTCGAGTCGGGAGAAGCGTGGAATTCAGGTAAAGACTTATATGGCCGAGGGCAATGGTTATAATCAACGGTCGGGCAGCACAACGCTTTATAGTAAGGTGGGTAACATTTTGCAAACCAAAACGAAACATTGCAGTAATTGCTATGCAAAACGATTATAATTCTCTCTCCCTCTATAACCTAACCTATAATCATGTATCTACTATACTACTCTCTACAAGTATCTGTATCTTTGTTTGTGTACATACATATCTCTCCCGACGGGACTTGGTCGACTCGGCGGCTCAGCTGATGTCGTCGCCACTTGCTGTCGGAGTTCACTTTTCATTTAATCTGTTTTAACTGTTTGGTTGAGTTCGATTGGGTTTAATACGATTTAGTTTAGTGAGAGTTACTTGGCTTGTACCTAACATTTCCTGACCGCTAACTAACGCTTCGCTTTGCTTCTTCGCCATTTGATTTCGGCTTAACATGCGCATTGCAATCGTTGACTGGCAATTGCTTTTGCTTCATTTCCATTCGCTCTTTATCGTATTTATAAGTTAATCACGTCCTCACGTCCCACATCTAATGCATACATAACTCTCGCCCATGGCTCCTCATATAACAATATACACATACATATGCATATATCTCTATATATATTATATATATACATATATGTATAGCTAATGCACAGTTTGTTCGCCCGTCGACCCTTACTCATCGATTGGCCTCTAGATTAAAAACAATAAACTTGCTCTAAGAACTGCCGTTGTTGCCTCTGAAGTTTTAGTTATGCATTTGATGCTTCCTTTTGCCGTGAACTGCCTCGCCCGGGCTCTGTCCACGTCTGTAGCGTAGTTGTAGTCGCTTTTTTTGGTAACAGTAATTGCTCAATAGTTGATGCCTCAACGCATACGTACAGTAAATCACAGCTAACATGCTCACGCACACACACACCCACACCCATACACATCTATCACAGTTGAATAAACAGCAAAAATCCTTAACACTTTTCGTTATATCGTTCACACAGTCTTTATGCATTCTCTCTCTCTCTCACTCCCACTCTTCCTTTATCTCACTGTTGTCTTTGCTTAAGCTTGGTTTATTTTCTTGCTGCACTTGCGTAGATTTATAAAGGATTTGCCATAAAATGTGATTTAGTAAAACAAAAGCGTTTACATCTCTGCCAAGAAGAAAGCATGAATCGATAACATGATCGATAACTCCATTAGATGAATATGATATTTTGAATGTGAGCATATGTAGAGATTAAATCTAAAACAAGCTGGGAAGTTGAATAACCGAATAGCATTTTAAATAGTATTAAATCTAAAAGTGAAAGTAAATTTGAGAGAATCTGGATTTCAAAAATGAAGAATTAACAATCTTAAAAGCAATTTGATATACGAATTGGAAAACTCTGCAATTATTGTGAAGATATGACAGGATAGTAAACGATTACTGCATATAAGCCAATATACTCGTTTAACATTACGAGTAGGGTATTATTTCCTTTATATTGTTGATATATTTGAAGACTCGACCCGATATGAAATGGATTGGGAGACAATAGCAAACAGGGAAGTGAGACATTGCAGCAAACCAATATGCTCGGCTTAACATATAGACAGACTAGGGTATTATATACTGGGATTCAAAGAGTCTACAAGGGATTACGAAAGGTTAACATGACATTTAAAGTAGAGTATTATTCGCGCGATCTTTGTGAGCTATCAAACATAATATTATGGGTGAGCTACAGATACATTGCACTAAACCAATATACTCGTCTTTGAATAGAAAGTAAAGCAGTAATACTCACCGATTAACATGGGTTATATTTCATAGTGGAAGAGTCTGTTATGCTATTCGTGAAAGGGATGGGCAGACACATTGGCAAGCGATAAGTAGAGAGGAACACTGCACCAATCGAGTATACTCATTGTTGACTTGAAAGTAGAGTATTATTTGCTGATTTATGTGGCCTCTCAATGTAAACTACTCCTGTAGTCTTGTTGTATTGGGAACGTATTTAGAGTCTCGGCGCCACAGCCGAATCTTAATTAATTTGTTGAATTTTCATTTCCGTTTAGTTTGGTTAACGTAAAGGCTTCGATTAGTCTGTTCGTTTCGTTTAGTTTGTGTTTAATTTTGATTTGCTGCATGCGGTTTCAAGTACTTTAGTTTAGTTCGCTGTTTATCTAATTTGAAAGCTTTTGCAAACGTTACTGCTCTGTTCTGCCCATTAGTTTGGCTGCATTTGTGCTGTAAATTCGCTCGCAGATTGTTGTGCAACTACTTTTCCATATAGTCTAGAGAATTTATATTAACTAAAGATTGGTCAAACAACAAAAACAAAAACAAAAACTCTACACTTTCTGCAAGCACCGAAAAAGGTAAAATCAAAAAATAATACAAAGAAACGATTTAAATAAAATATATATATGTTTGTAATTCAATTATTTAATTAATTAATTACTCTTATTTTTTTACTACATATTGATTGATTGACTTGGAATTCGTCACATGATTTCTTCTGTTGCTTCTCCTCACTGAAGATTGATTATAATACAATAGAATTGAATTAAGATCTCCGAAATTTCAAATCACTTTCCCGACTTTCTCAATTTTAAATCTCTTTCAATATATACATCTATCTAACTATCTTTTAAACTCGATAACATGTTCTTTTTTTCTCACTCTCTTGCTCTCTTTACTTCCCTCTCTACTCTTTGTGATCTGAATGCCCAGCAAATCCGCTGAATTCCGTAGCTTTGACCTATCAACTCCCTCGTGCAGTTCATATCATATGTACCCCACATACATACCTACATCACGCCTTGCATAACCACAACATTTGAGAATACCCTGTAAAAAGACTGCAGTTGCTGTATCTTGACGTGCATACGGGCATCGTACACACTGTGCGTTACATCTATGCAGGGGCCAAACTCTGTTAGCATCGCATTCGCTTCGGGCCAAGATTGGGCGTTCGACTATCGACAATCGACAATCGGCGATTGGCAATCGACATTTGGCATTTGGCATTTGGCAATCGATTCATGTCCAACTCATGTCCAACCCACACAAAACACACACAAGTTTCGTTTTCATTTGGTTTCAAGTACAAATCGATCAATCGCAACTACTTATTCTTTTTTACGTAGGCCTAAGGTTATCTGTGTTGAGCAGGTGGCGTTAACTGTTTACTAATCTGTCTAAGCAACAATCTGTGTGCGCTCTACACTTTTCGCAGCTGTCACCGGGACGCGAGTGCTCCGACACGGACCTGGAGCCGCCGCCCGCCTCACAGAGCCAAGACTGCGAGCCGACGCCGCCGCTGCAGCGGCACAACTCGACCAACTTCTACCTGCCACAGGTGAGCGACACGGCGCCTGGCATCAACATGAGCAACATGAACAACGGCAACATTGCCAGCGGTGCGGGTGGTGCGTCCAACTCGGCGCAGTCCGGCGGCGGTGGCGACTCGCCGCGTCACCTGCGCATGTATCATCCACGGCACAGTCCGCACGCGCGTACCAGGTGAGTAGACATTCAAGTATGTGCCCAGCGCTTGTTCTCACCTCTGTCCACGATTGCTTCTAGGGGCCTGGATCCGCAGCGCGGCTACACGAGCGATCCACTGTCGCCGGACCAGCCGGGCGGTGGCTATGTCGTCAACGGGCAGCAGGGCATATCAGTAGCACAAAGCCAGCGCGGTGGCACCACCACGGCCACGCCTACCATGCAACAACGAATTAAGCCACTGGGCGTGGCCACCCCACTCGTCAGCGCCAGTCCAGTGAGAAGGTGAGTGGTGTCCGAGTCGACCCATCGCTGCGGTGCTGCAGCCGCCGCAAAACGATTCTCTCCAGCTAGTCATACGTATACGTATACATATAATTTATGTATGTATGTATATATCGAAATATTCATGTGTTGAGCTGCTTATTGCATTGATTGATTGTGAAGTTGTGCTTCAATATGCTGTTGCTGCTGTAATTGTTATTGCCATGATCAGCTCGCTTATAAAGAACTGCACACACGCACACACCCACACACAGATTGACCACGCGTGTGTGTGTGTATGTGCGAGAGTCCTCAGATAATCGCGCTAGGAAATGCGATCCTCAGTTGTTTAACGTTGACATTGTATTGGCTGCTGTTGTGAGTTTGCTTGAAGAGCACTTGAATCTAGGCCTGTATATCATAATCGCAGTGCTCACTGTACAGTCTGTGCTCGTTGCGCAGAGGTCAATGCACTCCGGCTGTGTCAGCTATCCTCTTTGTATCTATGTATCTATATATTTGTCTCGCGCTCTCTCTCTCTCTCTCTCTCTCTCTCTCTCTGTTTTTCTCTGTATCTATCCATCCATCTCAGTCTATTTCGTGGCACCATTCACACGCTTTAGTCGTACACATTTCCCCCTCTATTTGGCTTCGTCCTTCGCGCTCTGTTTCCCCTATATCTCATCAGCATATCGTGTATATATTTAGCACAAAGCTTTTTACCCATGATTTGATTTACACACTTTTCGACTAATTATTTAAAAACTTTTCTTTTTTTCCGTTTTCTTTGTTTATTTTATTTTTCTCGATGTAGTCAATACTCAAATTCTGAGAACAGTACTAATTCCTAGGCTTAGCTTACCAAAAATAAAATACAAAAAAAATCCGAATGAAAAAAAAAACACTTAGAAAACCAAAAATAACAACAACTAGAGTTAATATGAAAAGTGAGACGATATCAAATTAAAATTACGATTACGATTACGATTAATGATATATCTATGTACATATATATCTATATAGATATAGTTAAGATCCTACGTTTAGTAGAGTGTTTAATATAATGCAGATTACACTGTGTCAAGCAGAAAGAGGCGCACTGCAGAATTGAGCCCGAACCCGAGCCATATCCTGAACCAAACAAATACCAGATACAGCTTCCCAGTCAAGTTCTTTTGTGTCCAAACGTTTCCTACATAACTGTCTACGTACTTATATATGGATAGACGTCAGGCGACGACACACAACAGGCGACAGTTGTCTTCTTAACGTTTCCGTCCACACACACACACACACATACACACACACACACACACACACCTACATACACTCTGACACTTTCCTAGAAAATGTACCACTACAACTAGCGTCAACACCAAGCGCACCCACTCAATGTACTACTACTACCTTAGCTTTCATTTGATTGAAGGTGAGTGAATTCTTGATTTTGGTGCCGTTTCACTGTCTTGTTTCTTTAATGATATAATACCCTTGCAGTGGGTACTCTCTCTTTCTCTCCCTCTCTGTATAGTCATGTATATTTATTCTTTGATTAGTAGTCATGTATGTCCGTCTGGGTCTATAGTCGCTAACGTTGTATAAATTATATGAAAGAATATAAAGTTCTACAATATATAGGTCAAACAAATTTGTAAGAAAAAGGTTCATCTTGCTGTCCGCACTTGGTAAAGAAACCTTTTAGGCCTTCTGTTAGCTTCCTCTTAAGCGTGATTGCTTTTAGTTTGGCTTCTCACCCATTGGAGAATGCAAAGACCGAGAGACATCCGGCCAATGTGATCTGGGTGGAGTGTATAGAAATCGTTTGTATGCCTGCAAGGGTATTTCAGAGCTTCGGCAGTCCGAAGATAGTTCGTATCTTGTTTTGTTAATTGCCGAGACTCACCTCATTCGAATCAAACCAAATCAAAGGCACACACTCAGCAGGCTTTGCCCATTCTCTGTCACAGTCACAGTCTGGCTCTGGGTCTGGGTCTGGGTATAACAACAATTCATTCATACAAACAAGACACACAGACACGAATGTCAGCTCGCAAAATCTGTCAGGCTAGTATCGAAAAATTGAGTCAATCAAACAAATTCTCGTACCCTTATTTTGTTGTATTCCCATTAAAAATTTTTAATTTTATTTTTCGGCAAACAAGTTGAATTTCGCCAAATTGCGGTGCAATCGGTTTTAATAATAATTCTAAAAAGGGCAACAAGCATTATGAGTAGGAACAAACAGCAGCCACAGCAGAACTCGAACCGCGTCAGGTCGCTGGGTCTATTGGACAAGACACTGCCACTCACAGCCGCAACGCCGCCGCAGCTGCGCAATCGCCGCCAATTCCAGTTCAATGGGCTGAGCTTCGAGACGAATCCGCTCTCGCTGCAGAGGTCGCGCAGCGGCCTGGACGGCGATGCTGGCGATGGGCGCTTCCCAGCGCCAGAGGACCGCCGAGATTCCTCGTCCAATCATGCCCACAAAGCATCGCAGCTGCTAGCGACCAGCCGGGTCCGTAGGCAGCGCAGCTGCCAGAGCGAGCTCTCTGCTGCGGGCGTCCAGCGGAGCAGCCTCCGGGTGGCTACGTCGCGTGTGCTGCATCAGCCGGAGCAGCGTCCGGTGTGGCCGGCTGACAATGACAGTGGCAATCACCGGGCCGGCGGCGAGGATGCCCATAGCAATGGCTACAGCTGCAACTTTAGCAATAGGAGAGCCTCTAACAGTGCCAGCAACAACAACATCAACAACCGCAACCACAATCACAACCACAGCAACAACAACCTCAACAGGAACACAAGCAACAACAACATCAAGAACAACTGCAACGGAAGCCCCGTCAGCAACACCGCCGAGCGATTCCAGAAGGTGTTGGCCAAGTATGGCAAGCAGGCGACAACTGACGAATACAGCGTCAACAACAACACCAATAACCTCAACAATATCAACAACAACAACAGCAACAACAGCAACATCAGCAACAGCAACATTAACAACATCAACAACAGCAACATCAACAACAGCAACAGCAATAACAACAGCAATAACAACATCAATAGCAACAACAATAACAACAATAGCAACAGCAACACAGCCACCAACAACAGCAGCTACAGCCACAACATGAGAGCCAGCAACGTCAGCCTGAACAGGAGCTACAACAACAGGCTGACAGGCCACTCCTACGGCAGCAACATCGAGAGGAAGCGCAGCAACATCCAAGTGGAGCAAAGCACTGATCTGGATCCGAGGGAAGCGGCCGTATACCCGACGAGGCCATACAATCGCTTTCCGAGGTTGAGTGGTTTTCGCTACGGACAGATGCGAGCTGGTGGCGGTTGCAGCACGGCTGTGGCCAACGACTCCAAGATGGACTACATAACGCTGGCTGGCTTCCTGCTGGGCTATCTGACATCGAATCTGTTGTTCTTCCTGTGCTGGTACTTTACCTGGCTGAAGGGGCAGGTGGTGAAGCTGCGCAATCATTTCCTTGGTCAGGCGAATCTCTGGGAGTTTTTCGACTTCGAGGACACCACACGCTACTCAATGCAGACCAAATTGCTTCTGGCCCCAATCATACTTGGCTGCAGCATTCTCTACTGTGTCGTCAACGTGCTCCATTTGCTGATCAAGCTGGTGCGTGCCGACGTACCGCGCACCGTTATCGATTTTGTGCAGCGCATCGCCCGCAACCACTGGCCCTAGCCATCTATCTATCTAGTTCTCTAGCTCTCTAGCTGTTGCTCAACGTGATGATGTGCGACCCGTGAGCCTCAATTGCAACTCTCCCAAACAAAAATAATCGCTGGTCACCCACACACAAGCGCACACACTCAGTCTCAGCTGGCTAACTGAAATAACACACACATACCCATATATATATATATACCTATATGTATATGTATATATTATATATTTATTAATATGTACATATATATATAAATGTATATTTACATAAAATGCAGTGGGGCAGAATGGTGTCGAATTGTACTTAATAAATACAAAAGGTTTCATTTCTAAACTATGGTCTTTGCATAATACCGATAACCGATAACAGATAATCGATTACCTGTCTAGTGATGGGCCGCTCTGTCTGTGGCCCCGCAACGGCCTCTTCAGTCTAACAAGCGTCTCCTGTGCTCGGTCGCGCTCTCTGCAACATGTTGTGTAACTCGTCACTCGTCACTCGTCACTAACCCTCAATGTTTGATTACCCTAACGATATTGTGGTCCCAGTTCGTAGCCTAACCACAGCGCCAACACGCCCACACAACCACACCCACACACACAGATACACATGCATATGCATATACTCAATCACAACTCACATGACTACTCTCACACAGAAAGAAACACACATTCTGTTAATCTGCTGTCAAGTCCTCTAACATTAATATGGCGCGCTGTTAACGATCGCAGCCTCAGTGTTATCCGTTAACATAACTCGCTCTCTAACTGGCTAAGCGTGCATATCAGCTTATTCTCTCTGTCTCTCACACACTCTCTCGACTGGTCCTCCTTCGCAGATCCAATCCGGGCACACCCACGCAGCCTCGACGCCCCGACTTCATCGGGCTGAACGCGCAGGCGGCCCAGCAACAGCAACAACAGCAGCAGCAGCAACAGCAGGCGGCCGCAGCGGCAGCTGCCTACTATGAGTACACCAGCGGGCTACCGCCGCAGCATCCTCAGGCGCCGACGATTCAGCACCAGCAGCAACTGCTGCTGCAACAGCAGCGCGTCATGCTGCAGCATCAGCAACAGCAGCAGCAACAAGGTTAGTGCACTACCATTTCATTCAGCAATTATGAAGCTCTGGCTAATCCTCTTGTCTCTTTAGTGCTGCAACAGCAGCAGTCGCTGGCGCAGGCTGCCTATGGCGGCAGTCCGCAGCGCCGCTTCCTGTCCGAGGGTGAGCTGGTGCGGCAGGGCGCTGGCGGAGAGCTCTCCTACGCGCGCTCCAACAACACGGTGGACAACATACGCGAGCTGGCTGGCAGTCCGCAGCGCGGCGTCTACATGTGGAAGGACACCTCCCCTGGCTTCGGCGGCGGACCGGCCAGCGTCAGCATTGGCAGCAGTGCGGGCACACTGCCAAGCAGCAGCAATACGGGCGGCATGATGCAGCATGCGCAGTACATGACGGCCGGCGGCGGCGCTCATCCGCTCATCATGACCCACTCGCGCCTGCAGGACTACGCCAGCCAGCAGCAGCAACAGCAACAGCAGCAGCAGCAACAACAACAACAGCAGCAGGCAGCCTTGGCGAACGCTGCAGCAGCGGCTGCTGCCTCATATCATCGCTCCAATCCAACGAGCCCCACAACCTTGCCTCAGACGTCCGCTGCACAAACGTATATTCTGCGCTACGGCGGCGGCGGCGGCGGTGGCGCCGGAACGAACGCCCAGTCCGGCAGCAGCGGCAGCATCGCCAACATGCCAACCAGCAATGCCGGCCCTGTGTCTGGCGGCTATCAGCCGCAGTTGCGTGGCGGCGTGGCAGTCTTTCCGCCCAACCCGCTGGCTGGCGTCAACGTGAGCAGTGCGGCCGGAGCGCTGCAGCCCCAGCCATCGCCTCAGATCAAGCGCAAGCAGACGCCAACGAGGCCGATGAGTTTTGTGCGTGCCCTGGAGATGACCGACTCAATGGAGATGCAGACACTGGAGCAGCAGCAGGCTGCGGCGACGGCAGCTACGATTGCGCGCAACAACGGCGGACTGCCCAGCGGCATTCCGGCGAGCCTGGCGCAGCAGAACGCGGCCGCGGCTGCCGCTGCAGCTGCCGTGGGACGCAATGCGGCGGCCGCAGCTGCTGCGGCTGCATCGAATGCCACCGGCACACCGGACCGTGCCAGCATCTATGATATGAACTATGAGATCTCCGTATAACCCGTGGTTGTGCCCGTCGTCGTAATGCCACCCGCCTCAACAGCCAGCAGTGTAGTTGTTACGGCAACGGCCACGGCCGCCTACTACACCCAGCAGCCACAAGAACAACAACTGCAACAGCAACAGCAGCAACAACACCAACAACAACAACAACAGCAGCTGCAACACAACATCCTTAGCCACGGGACAGAGCCGGCGGCATACGCTTCGGTGCCCGTACACATGCCCGTATCCGTACCCGTACCCGTATCGGTGGCCGTGCCCGTGCCCGTGCTGGTCGCCAAGCACTGCAACGGGATCAGCCAGAGTCCCCCGAACATCAGCAAGACGCCAAACAAGCGAAAGTTCTCCACGTTCTTCTGAAGCTACAGTCATATATATATGTATATATACATACATATATGTATATAGTAAGATAGTTAGATGTATATGTATGCGTAATGGGATATCGCAAAGCTGTTCGGCTCGGCTTGGATTTTTTACTCCTAACGTATTGTTAAAATCTTATTTGGATTGATTTATACTTTTTAATAATTTATTTAAATTTTTTAAATATTTTACATAAGCATTTCAAAGTTGGCAACACATTTGGATGTCGAAAGAACTGTAAATAGAGAGAACTATTTGTAACTATCAGTTTTTAACTAACGCATAAGACAGGAATTTCTTCTTTATTTTGTTCACACCTTCGACTCCGACTATGGTAGGATCCAAAGTATTTAAGTTACGACTCTCGACTCGCTCGGATTGGAGCAAATGCGATTTGTTTTTAATCAAATTGTTCACGAAAGTGTTTATCTATATATAGTTTCATATGCATATACATATTTATATAAATTCGTATAGATCAAGGTATACATAGATATTTGCATTGCAATCAAATTGAATATATATATATATATATACATATATAGGCAGTCAGGTCAGATATAAAATGTGGAGCTCGGCTAAGAGCTTACGTAGCAATCTACATATATAACTATGTACTACTACAACTATTGAAACTACACCTAATGAAAAACGCCAAAATTTGTAAACGAGTATCGAAGATAACTTATTTTATACATATACTATATATATATGTGTTTGTGTATGTGTGTGTTGTGTGTGTGCGTATGAATGCAAGTGTGCATATATATATATACAGAGTGGTCACTATTAAATCATAAAGCTTAAGTATTTTTAATTTCCTAACTCAATTTGTTTTCTATCAAATCAATTTTCACATTAAATTTGGAATTTAGCAGCGGCCACTGCACTGCGGTAGACATCTATATGTATCGAATATGCTTTGCATTGTATAACTATATGTATGAAATATTGTGCATCTGTATGTGTGTGTGTGTATGTGTGTGCGTATGTGTGTATTCGGCTAATCAGCGCTTACAACTCCAACAGCTTTCAATAGTCCAGCAGGTCAAGTCGAATCGAGAGAGAGATTCCTTCGGCTGACTTGTGTTGTCTCCAATGTCGTCCACTTTTTATTATTGTATGAATTTTGTACATAACTGTGTATATTTACATATGTGTGAAATAATCTGTACCATGTATTATGTTGAGGCCAAAAATGTTACAGGCAAGCATTTAATTGTTGTTGTCAAAATCAACTATGCCACATGCATACATAGAGAAAGAAACAAAGAAAGAAAGAGAGAGTGAGTGAGCGAGAGCACTGTAACAAATTTTTGGCCCATGCTTATGTATCTGTATATTTAAAACTTTGTTGTTATTTTTTTAAGTGCAATTAGTGTTTATTTTGTGCTCTGCCGCTTGTTAATAATCAATCAAGATGACTCCAAAACAATCAAACTGCGACCACAATAGGGCTTCGTGTCATCCTTCTTGCTGGTCCTGAACACCTCGAACACCGCCACCCGAACCACTAGCCCCATTACCACAACTCCCCAACACCCGACTCCGACCCAGTTTAGTGAAATTGAATTGAATGGGAATCGATTGAAGCGATTTGCTTTCAGTTTGCTAGAGAGATAACAGATGCAAACGCAAATGCAACAAATGAATAGAATTAATGTTTGTAATAAATCTAGGCTATATTTAATTGAGTGTTCATACACACAAGGGCCCACACAAGTTATCATCATTATTATTGAAGGCCAGCGAAAGGCGAAAGGCGAAAGGCGTGAGCGACTGGCATGGAGGAGACCCATACCCTCAGACTTAACTCAATATAATCGTAGGCGTGTGCAACACAGAAACAAGGCGTAACAAGAATTAATAGTCGAAGGCGAAGTATTCTAAGTGTTTTTTGCTAACAAATTAATATAATACAAACATTGATGAAATTATGAATATACCTACACAAAACGAGTGCATATGCCTAAATGTCTGCATGTATATTTCAATAAATACATATATGAAAATGTAACTGAAAACTGAAAAGAAAAACAAAAACAAAACAAAAGAAACGGAAACAAAAATGTAACATTGTTTTAGATTTTTATACCAAATTTAATTAATGTCAAATCATGTTGTTTAAACAATATATATATACATATATTTATATAACAAAATATATAGATATACATATATATACTATTTTTTTTATGCCGCATTCAGTTAGGCAGATAGAGCAACTCAAAGAGTATCTGCCCCCAAATCAAATGAAATGAAATGAAATGAGAGTTAGCAGACGAGATTGCATAGTTGCAAACATCACACATGCGTTTTTTTTTATTGTTTTTTAATTTAATGAAAAGTTGTTTTATTTTATAATTATTACTTCATTTTTTGTATACTGTGTGTACTTTGTAAAATATACAATAACAAATTTAATAGCAACATTAACAGCAAGGCAATTAATATATAATAAAGATAATGAAAAATATACAAACAATGTGTGTTTCATTTCCTATCTAGAATATGTGATGTGTCTCTAAATTTATATTTATTTTGTAAATGCAAAACTGTAACAAAAGATGAGAAATAGCTACATACATACATATACATATGAGAGTTTGTATACTTATAATATGTATGCGAGAGAGAATGAGAGGAAGAGGAAATTAAGCATAATTTCAAATATTATTTATCCAGAGAAACAGCAGAAAATATTATTCTTTCAAAAAGACTTGCATAAAAACTAATTTGAATAAGTAAGAACATTACAATCGTAACCGACTGCGGAATACTCATTCACATCCCATTTTCTGATTTGCCACACCTCCAATTGTTATACACATATTATTTTGTGTAAGGTAATAGAGGATGCTATCAGCAATTTAGTCCCTAAGTTAGGAGTTTCTAGACAGGACTGCTAGTATACTCATTTCACTTTCGTGAATGTGTATTATAAATGCAAACTATGTACATATATTGAAAAGTAGAGTTCAGAATAATATGCTATTCGAAAATGTAAGTAACAGACAGAAGAAGGCGTGTCCGGCACAATAAAGTTTATATGTGCTTGACAAGCACGACTAGTTGAGGCATACCCGTTACATACATACATATATTTATGTATTTATCCGTCACTATATTTGATGTGTATTAGAGGCAGGCTTTAATAATAATAAATAATTTGGCTTGAGTGCACAGTACGAGGTAATCATTATAATTGATAGGTTATCCCATTTCCGCATGATCAATAACAATCGATAATTATGCGTGAGTTCATAATGCGAGGTAATCATTGTAATCGATAGGTTATCCATTTCCGAATGATCGATAACAATCGATAATTATGTGTGAGTTCATAGTGCTTGGTAATCATTGCAATCGATAAGTTATCCCATTTCCAAATGATCGATAACAATCGATAATTAGGTGTGAGTGCATAGTGTGAGGTAATCACTTCATTCGATATCTTGTTTCAGCTCATTCGAATCGATAATGATCGATACTAATCGATAATTTGGGTTATGCTCAAATTTACTGCGTTGTTTTGAGCTGCGGATACTTGCGCTTCATTTCATATCTGTATAACAGAGCGCTTAAAGTTTTCCCAGCGTAGAGTAGTTGAACTGGCGATTCGGCGAAGGACTCGAGAAATCTATTGTGGAACACTTGTTCTGATAATAATAAGAAACTACGTCAATTTCTTTTGTTTTCTAATGCCGCAAATTAAATTGTCCCATGCAATGTGTGTGAACACATAGTATCAAAGAGAGGTTTTCGATTGGTTGTATGGATGTCTGAAATTAGAATTGTTTCCTTTTAGAGTGAAGCACATATCGAGATATTCAACTGTTAGAAAAATAAATTTTTTCGTCAAACTTACAAAAGAAAGCCAATAAAAATGACACCATTGAATACATGTCTATGCTTCTCTTATTCAATTGTCACTTTTGACATTTGTCGCCAAACCTACTTTGTTTGACTCGATGATTTTTGACAAAATGAACAAACATCAATTTTGTAATCATAGTAGGCATAGCAAATTTGGACTTCAGAAGCTTCAACGTCAGGAATTTTCTCATTCATTTGTTATAGTTTCGGCTTTGTTGAGAGAGCTCAATTTTTGTTTTTGTTTTTTTTCAAAAAAAAGTAAAATACAAAAAAATATAATTACATATTTATTCTGCAATAAGGAAAAACAAAACGTGCAATGTATCCAACAACACGCACTGTGTCTACGATGACAACCAATACAGTTGTGGACTCCTCAAAGACCTTACACAAGTTCAACATATTGACTTATAGCACATCCACTCAGACAATCTCTGTAAAGGATATGCTCAAGACGACCCCATCGGCAGCCAAATTGGAGCAGACCCCATCAAAAATGGATAACCTGACCACTCTCTTTGCGGATCTCAATGTGATGGAGCCTCGCGTATGCACTAGGTCAACTAGCACATCAACCTAACTGCCAGTTGCCTTTTGGGTGAGCCAGCACACACAGACCTGCGGAGTGAGCCAAGATACATCAATATCAACACAAAACTACAGTAGGTAAGCTGTTGAAATTCTATGGAACATTACTTATTGCAATTATCTTGAACCTCACAGCAATTCTATACGAAGGTCGTAGGGTCCGTGGCAGTATGTCATACGACAACAGTCTTCGTCCAACACTTGTGCAGCGCCATTATCAAAATTCCACACATTGCTGGAGAATAGTTACAAATCTTCAGTACTTAACTAAATGAATCTCAGTCACAATTCGCTCTAGCCCCGATGATTCGCACATACATAAATCAACCCGAAATTAATTATGGTGAATCCTCGCCTCAGATACCACCAAATTAATAACGGTTGCCATCGTACATACTTAATCGGAATGCAATTGTCAAGTCACATGAGTTTATCCCAAAAAATATTAATGTACGATCCTTTACACGAATATCCAAATCTACACATCTTAAAATCTATATGTCTATAGTTTACTAATAAAACTTTGACAAAGTATTGATATGCTAATCGAAATCATTATTTCATTATTATACCTTTATCCACTTTAAAATGGGAAATCAGCGTAAAATGGTTTTGTCAAACGTACATTTGCAACAGACAGAAGAAGGCAGAAGAAGCTCCCATAGTAAGTCCATGCACGCGTGCGTTTGTGTGTGGGGGTGTCAATATATAGATCAAATCAGCCAATGCTAACTATGATACCATAGACGACTGAAACTGGACACATTATAAATCTTAGAGCTAACACTAGATTGAGTCATTATTGGGACTTATTTCCATGTCTTGAGCTGGAATATAAATTTTTAGCATTAGCCAAGCTCTCCAAGCTCGGAGAATGTAAAACATAGAACATCATCATGGATGGAGCATAGGTACATATACTCGCGCACAACTTCCAAGTATATACGAAGTTATATACGATTATGAATGTATACTTTTCAAGTCTTTATGTTTGCGTCATACGGATCCTAGTTTATGGTTGATTCCATCGAACTGACTTGGAAAGTTACACAATACACATATGTAGGTATGTATGTACATATATTATATAAGTGTAAGCGTCTCGGAATATTCACAAGTTAAGCTGTTGTCAGAAGGAAGCCTCAAAGTACCATACTATACGGAACAAGTAAATAATAAACATATTTATAGATTTATTTCAAAAAAAAAGTTTATTGAGTTTTATTTTAATACATACAATGTTTTTTTTTTTTTTTTGTTTATCCACTGAATATGTAAATGTGTATTCGTATGTGTGTGTGTGTATGTGTTTAAATTGTTGTTGTTCAGTGGCAAAACGATGACGTTGATTATGTTATGTTATAGCGTATGCGTTTAGATATAGATATAGATATAGATAAATATGTATGTCTGTATGTACGTGTTACTATTTAGATGTAAATACATATGTGTGCATGTTCAGGGCTTCAAATGCACACTGTTACAAAAATTACATAATTTTATTATGCCTTCTATTTAACGTATAAAAACTTGGTTAATTATTTTATAAATAATTTGCTATGCGTGTAAGTATGTATGTATGTATATGTATATCGTATATATAAATATATTTAATCATGTACTACATGATACATATGTATGCAGTAGTACATAAGTATGTATGTGTGTGTATATGTATATTGAGTAAACATTTATCGCTTGTATAAGTATGCGTATATATGTATATATATATATATAAATGTGTTTTATTCAAGTCGTTTATGTATGTATATGCATAGAGAGATGTGCCTTGTCTACATTTGACATGTGCTCAGCCCGATGATGAGGCACAAATTACTACAACACCGATCGAGCACACTTGCGATAAGAACAGACAGACAGACATACATGGACAACATCGAAGTATGTATTTACTTTCTTTGATTAATGATACATAAGGAAAATTGTTCAGCTGCTGCCGAGCTCAGCGCCCGGCGAGTAAAGAAACGAGTTCGAGCTCCTCAAAACAAATCGTCTTCGCAATTCTCTGCAGTTGCAGCCAAGAGACTTTCAATTTCAATTAAACTAATACTTATTGTACACACATAGAACAATGTTTTGTTGCTTGGCTTTGCCGATATTTCTGCTCGTTTACATACACCTCTCCCACATCATATCTTGTGTTCTGTGCATCCTTAAGTGCTACAGCAAAAAATGCATTTTTGGATATCAATTTTATAGAGTTATTGATATTTATATATATATATATAAAAAAAAAAACATTTACCTACGGCTACCGATATTACTTAACAAAAAAAAAAAAAAAAAAAAAAGTAGAGCGACGCGAAAAAAAAAAAAAATGTAATAAGGCGCAGTTCCTTCTTGCTCAAAGATTAGCCAAGTACATGTACGTATATATTCGATATATGAAATTGAATAAACAAATATATATGTATATGTATGTATGCACATGCTTCAAGCTAGCCATGGCATCTGCCCAGCCCCAAGCTCGTGTCTAAGCCTAGCCTATACACTATAAAGTACACATGAGATGATTATTGATATATACATTTGGCAAACGATGCTGCGATGCTTTCCACTCCGTTTAGAACTCCTTCAGGCTGCCGCCGCGCTTCAGCTTGGTGAGCCGCTTCAGGCTGGCGCTGAGCATGCCACTGGAGCCGCTCGCCGCTAGACGCTCGCCATCCGACCGCCAGGTGGCGCTGCCCAGACCCAGGTTGCTGCGCTCGCGATCGCGCTGCGTGAACGTGCCACGGAACCGGACACGGCTGCGACGCTGCTCGGCCACGCGCCGCCAAAGGTCCGTCAGGGGCGGATGGTGCTGGTGGGGGTGCTGCTGCAGAGTGCAGCAGCACATCAACTCCTGAGATTATAACTTCTTCTCCCACACCACGATATGCGCATCGTTGGAGTTGGCCGTCAGCGGCGAAAAGCTGCCGGAGCTGCCGCCGCCGCCGGAACCCGAGCCAGCGCCGCCGGCCGTGCCGCAAGCACCGGAGCCGCCCTTCTGGCCGGGCGAGTTGCCGCTGCTGTTGTACCAGACATGCCGCCAGTAGCCGCGCCCGCCCATCAGCGTGATCACGGTGCGTGGCCCGTCCGCGCTCTGCTGCTGCTGCTGCTTCGAGTTCTGCTTCTGCTTGCGCTTCAGCGTGGCAACTGCAGCCGGTGCTGCCTGCTTGTCCGAGGCGGCCGCCGCCTGCATGTGCTTGAAGCCGTCCTCGGACTTGGGCGCGCTGTTCGCCTGGTGCTGGTGGTGTATGTCGGCGGTGGTCATCAGGCCGTTCTCCGAGATGTTGCCCAGGTCGCTGCCCGTGCCGGAGGTCTTGTGGCTGGCGCTGCTGCTGTTGCGCGACACCGAGCGTCCGCCAAAGAGCCGGATGCCCATGCTCTCTTCGCTGCCCGACGACGTGTACAGGCTGGACGACTTCGAGTCCACCGACCAGTTGGAGAGGTCCAGCGAACGCGGACGCGAAGCCTTCATGCGCAGACGCCTGTCCAGGGTGCACACCTTGCCGGGTATGGCGGCCAGCTCAGGATCGGAGCGTCGCATGCCCTCGTACATCATGTCCATCAGGTTGCCCTGAGTGCCCTCCTCGGCATCGTAGTTCTCCTTCACGAAGATCAGCTTGCCGTACAGCCCGTACACATCGCAGTAGCCGTGCTCGCCGTGCTGCGACAGCGCGCCCCCGCCTGCATGCAGTCCTCCGGCTCCGTTGGCGGCTGCCGCTGCGGCAGATCCAAGGCCACGCGGCAGAGTCTTGGACATGCGAGAAGTTGAATCAGCGCTGCCGCTGCCGTTGCCGCTGCCAGCGCCCAGGTCCCGGAAGCGTTTGCGATGGAATGCGGGCGAGTTGGCGAGCGAGGCGCGTATCTTGGCGGTGAAGCTTTGGTCCAGTGAGTGTTGCTTGTCCAGCTTGGAGCAGCGCGGCGAGGAGGCGGCCGAGACGCTGGCCGTCGCCACATTAGAGTCTGCTGCTGCCTCGACGCTTGGCTCCCGCAGCAAGGCTGCGGCAGGAGTCGTCGGGCCGGAGCTAGTGCCAGGCTGAGAGTTCGAAGTAGAGCCAGGCTCCTCTTTGGGCAGATCGCGGCGCAAGATGACTGTGTGTTCCTCCAGGTCCGTTTCGGTTAGCTTCTTGGGGTCCGCATCGATGGCGGGCAGCTGCAGGTCCTCGCCCATGCTCGGCACAGTGGGCACCAGCGGAGCTGACACCGTGGCGCCGGCCAACGGCTTGTACGTCGGATAGACTTTCGGTATCAGCGGCAGGAGGAAGGTGATCGGCCCAAAATGGGCGTGACAGGACATGTTGATGCCGCCACTGATGATGGGGACGCCCTCCAGCCGGGGCAGCGGTATGGTGACAGCGATGCCCACATTTGTGCCCACCCACAGCAGGCCCTTGCAGGCCATCAGGGCCGTCACATAGATGGAGCTGTTGTTCAGCGGCTGCTCCTTTTTGGCATCGTAGCGCAGCACGCTGGACGCAATGTTGATGTCCTGCAAGTGCTTGAACGTCTCCGTGTGGTAGAGGCAGAGCATCGTCGAGTTCTTCAGCGATATCCAGAGGCCGATGCCCGAGTGCGCCATCAGATTGACCTGCTGGCTGGCTCCGTGCTGCACCTCGAAGCTGCGCTGCAGCTCGCCGTTGAGGGCGTTGAGCACATACACCCGGTTGCCGCACGATGCGTAGATGTTCATGTTGATGGGCAGCATGCTGGGCACGGGCATTCCGGAGTCGCCGAGCGAGACATGCTGCGGATCGCGAAGCTGCCAGACGCCGTCGTGGGCGCGCCTATAGATCAAGACGGTCGCGTTCGAGAGCGACACGTAGACGGCATCGAAGTGGTACAGAATGCGCTGCACGGCGCCCGGCACCGCATAGCTACCCAGCTGCTCCTCCTGCTCGGGATTGCGCGCCGAGTAAATGAGCAGCTTGCGGCTGTCCGTGCCCAGCCAGACGAGGTCGCCCAACAGGCTGCTGTGCTCCTCGCGTGTGCGGCACTGGTCCAGGCCCTTCACGAACTCCATGGCCGACACCTGCGTCTCCACCAGGTCGAAGGAGCCCGCCTCCCGCAAATTGCCCGCCTGCTGCGGATGCTGGGCCAGCACAGTGATGTGCGACGAAGTGCCATCGCTGCTGCACATCCAGAGATAGTTCAGCTGCTTGTGCCGGCGTCGCGCGTTGCCGCTCTGCTTTGTGTCATTGGCGATGCTGTAATAGCATCCACAGCGCACCTGCGGGAAGAAGGAAACGAAGATTTCTGTAGTTCTCAATTGGATTCAATTTCTTAGCAATTAGAACTTCATTCAAATTCAGTTGGCATTGACAGAGCTAATTATTGAGCCAAGTATTTTACTACTATTCGACTCTACTCAACTCTACTCACTAAAACGGTACTTAATTCATCTCAAATGTACTCTACCCTATTCAAATCTACTCTACTCGAATCTACTCTATTCAAGTCTAGTTTAGTCTAGTCTAGTCTACTCTACTCTTGTCTACTCTACTCTACTCTATTCAAGTCTAGTCTAGTCTAGTCTACTCTATTCAAGTCTAGTCTAGTTTAGTCTACTTTACTCAACTCTACTCTCTTAAACGGTACTTTATTCAACTCAAATGTACTCTACCCTAATCAATTCTACTCTACTCTACTCTACTCTATTCAAGTCTAGTCTACTCTACTCTACTCTACTCTACTCTACTCTACTCTATTCAAGTCTAGTCTAGTCTAGTCTACTCTACTCTACTCCACTCTCTTAAACGGTACTTAAGTCAACTCAAATGTACTCTACCCTATTAAAGTTTACTTTATATAAGTCTATTCGACTCTACTTTACACATTACTCTACTCTATTCTATACTCTAATCTAATACTCTAATCTACTCTAACCTACTTTTCTCTACTCTAATACTCAAGTCTACTTTACTCTACTTTAATACTCAAGTCTACTTTAGTCTACTCTAGTCTACTGTAATCTGCTCTACTCTACTCTACTCTAGTCTACTCTACTCAACTTTACTCTAATCCCAAATCTTCGACTAATTGAGTGTCGCGATTCATGGGCGCTACAACTCACCTCCGTTTGATGCTGTGATCGGTAGACGGGCATCGCCTTGACAAATAGCGGCATCTTGCGCGACTGTTTTTGCTGCACAGCATCCTGCAGCTGCTGCTGCTCGTAGGTGTGTAGCGTGGCCTGAGGACTGCCGGGCGACTGTGAGGCATTGGGATGTTGGTGATGTGCGTGCGCATGGTGGGGCTGGGAGACTGAACGCTCCCAGGCGGGTGAGTTGTTCGGATCGAGTGCCAGCTGGGCGAGTCTCAGTTCGGTGATCCATTCCTTCTTCACATTCGGCGTCTGAGTCTGGAAAGTGAAGGTCTCCTCCTTGCCGGACTTGTGGCGGCCAATCAGCTGCAGGCAGCAGGAGTCCACCCAGGCCATCTCCTCGTCCTTGCGCTGTATGGAGCCCTGGATGGTGTTGAGCACGTTGCGTGTGGTATTCAAGTTCAGCTCCTTGTAGCTGCCCTTCAGGGTGCCGACCAGGTCGTGTATGCGTGATATAACCTCGTAGTCGTACATCAGGGTGCTCATCTCGTTGCACAGATTATCCGCTCCGTTCGTCAGCTGTGCGGCCGGCGAGCTGTGCGCATCCACGGCGGCAAACGGTGAGCCCAAGCCACTCAGCCCAGTCTGGCCATGGCCGTGACCCCCGAGCGTAGCATTGGCATAGCCGCCGGCGCTGTTCGCGTTGCCGCTGCTGCCGTTCGACTTGAGACTGCCGCCCCGATTCAAGCCTGCAGAGGAGAGAAGAGGAGAGAAGTTGTTAGCTGTTCACCTGGTCGCAATTGATGGCAACCTACCTGCTGTTAGTATTCTCGATAGTGTTGCCGATGCGCTGTTGTCCACAATCTCGACATCGTTGACCGGAAACATCCATTTGAAGGTGAGCTTCTCGGTGGCGCCGAAGTCGTGCGACTGCTTGGGCGCCACGGACACGCAGATGACCTTGTCGTTGAGCAGCAGCAGGCGTCGCTGCTTGCACTTGACTATGAAGCCGGCCTGGTTGAATTCCATGTGGGTGACATTGTCCTCGCGCAGCAGATAGCGCGCCCGATTGCCGCAGCTGTCGCTGACGCTGTTGAGGGAGCGCGTGTTGAACGTGCCGCTGATGTGGCCGAGCATCTCCTTGAAGGCCTGGTACTGCTCCGCCACGCGCTTGCTCTCGTTGAGCAGCTCGGCGAGCAGCTCCAGCTGGGAGAGCGCCAGCTGCAGGGACATGCGATCGTGGTGGCCCTGCGGCGTGTACTTGAGCAGGTCCTGCAGAAACAGTATGAACTGAGGAAAGCGCTGCACGGGCTTCACCATTAGCCCGAAGAAGGACAGCCGATCGTGGGCGCTGATCTGCTTGACCTTGAAGAAGTCGGCCAGTGCCGACTTGCGCTTCTCCTCCATTTTGGCCAGCTCCATGGCAGCCGAAAAGTTGTTGATGAAGCCCGAGTAAATCTCCAGCAGCTGCGGCTTGCCGAATGCATTGACGAAGCAGTCTCCGATCTTCTCGTCGCGATCCCAGTTGCGCACACACTCAGCCAACGAGATGCGGAACAGCTTGTGCGAGTGCAGAATGTCCGGCAAGCAGTGGAACAGCGTTGCGATCTTCACCGGATTCAGCACCGGTGGACTGCACTCCTCCAGCGGCTTCTTGTAATCCTGTCGAGCAAAGCGGAAAGAGAGAAACGATTGAAATATTAGCAAGCCATTTGATAGTTGCATTCCTCCTGCTACAGATGTCGATGCTTTACCAAAGTTGAAAGATCACTCTGTCTCTCTTTATCTCTCTCTCTCACTCTCTCTCTCTGTTCGCCGTTCGAAATGCTGGGTATTTGATTTTTTTTATTTTTGGTACTTTTTAATGGGTGTTCAACTAATTATTTTGTAACTACTTTTTATGTTAAGGTGGTTTGAGATGGTTAAATGATTGATGTGAGTGTTGTGAGTATTAAGTGAGTTACAGATACAATTTACAAAGATGTGTGCGTGAGTGCGCGTGTATGTGTGTGTATTAGAATTGGTGTTAGTTATGACGGAGAGTGGCGGCATATGACGGTGGGAATTGGATGGCATGTAAAGAAGAAAACAAATGAGTTGTCATGAGAGTTAACATTAACATAAGTCGGCGGATATTAAAGGCCAAGGCCACAGGCTAAAACTAATCTACGGAGGGGGGAACGGAAAAAGAACTGAAAATATATTCGGTTAACCGAAAATCAAATACACTTCAATACGGTATTTTTGAATGCAAATGGTATAATATTCATTGGCAAAGATTTGAAGAAAAATTTAGAACTGTTTCGTTACGACTATGCTAACCGATTGAAAATGTTGACAGAGGACTTTGAATGGGTTCCACATCGTATTCTCTAGGTCCGACCCACAGCAACTTTTCCGTATTCTACGACCTCATGAGAATCCTCACAAAAAAACAACTTAGAGAAGATAATCGCCGAAGCTGAGGCCTCTAATGAGGTACGAAATTGGAAACAGAAAATGTTCTCTTCATGTTAACCTTTTCAGCTCAAATGTTATTAACAGCGCTTACGAATTGTTCGGACTGATGAGCAAATGTGACACAAATTCATGTTCAGTTTTTGAGTGGAGCAAGGATGCTGTGCGACAAACGAAAAAAAAAATTAACAAATCCAGGCAGTTTTGACACTTGACTGGCATAAGCATGACCGACACACCTGGAAGAGAAGCTCAAATTTAACATTTGTTTATTTATTTATATTTATAAAGAAATTGCGAAAGCGTACAAAATATCCGAATTTAATTTATTAAACATGTCCAACTATATGAGACCTAATCCAATTTCGGCAAACAAGATGACCAAGACAGTAGACAGTAAATTGCAGTGCGGTGCTCGCGCGGAGAACCCAATACCGGAACTGGACGAGGATGAGGTAGCATTGTTGGCCAAGACATTCGGCAAGGTGCAGCTGTACCTGCGATCCGACACAAACAGGGGCTACGTCAAGCTGAACGGGCCTGGCCTCTACAGCTTTCGGCTGCCCGAATACCCCGACGGTGATCCAGAGAGCGTCACGCACAACGAGGATGACGACGCAAGACTAATTGACAGCTGGACAAATGAGAGCGTCGAGGAGATCAATCTGGTGAAGCAGGAGGACGAGCCGCTGCTCGGCCGCATCCAGCGCGACCCAGAGACCGGCGAGTTCTATATGCTAACGCCCCTCGAGGTTGACGTGCTGCTGCAATCCGAGCTGCCAGCCGAAGCTTTCCAGCAGGCAGCGGAGGTGCCCCTCGCTGCCAGCGACTCCACAACGACCATTACCGACCTGGACGCTGACGTCAAGGACGCGTCCCAAACGACACTGACAGATAATACACAGCCAGCAATGACACAGGAATCGGACGGCGCTGATACGGGTATACTCGGCGAATATGAGGTATGCCGATTTGTCGTGCCGCAGCTAAGCCTCAATTTCAAGCTAACACTGCATGTTGGCGAGCCACATGAGGATGACGTCGGCACACGCGGCGAGGAGGACGATGAAGTTGATGACGATGACAATGAGAATGCGGATGAGGATGAGGATATATATGTGGATGTGGATGGAGATGAGGATGTATATGAGGATGGCGATGGGATTGAATATGAGGAAGAGGACGATGATAACGACCAAGGAAATAACAACGACGAATGCTTCCCCAACTCCGCCGGCCTAGGGCCAAAGTCAATGTCCCACACATCATTGTAACCACAACAACACCAACAACACCCACAACAACAACAACAACAGCATACGCAGGAGAAGAGAACACAGCATACTAACCACAACCTTGTCGCAAAGCAACTCCACACGTAACGCTAACCAAACCTGTATCGATGACCCCAATCCTGAACTACAATTGTGCTGGTTTCAATTGATAAATTTAGTGTTCTGGGTACAAGAGTTTTCCGCTCGTACTCAACACCACCGTACACATGCTCTCGTTTCTCTTTGTTTGCTTCTCGTACTCACATTGACTAGACGTTGCAGCGTGGCCACGTAGGAGTTCTCGCTGTGCACGATGGCGGCCACGATGTGGCGTCGCTTGAGCTGCTGCTGGGAGAGGCCGGGCGGTGCCGGCGGCAGCATTGGCACTATGAGTCGGCTGTGGGTGGTGCGGGCGGTGCCGTTGGCCCGGCTGCCCGGCGGTATCATCAGGTCCATGTCGAAGCGATTGTTCTCCGGCGCCAAGTTCTCATCGTCCTCGTACTGCAAGAGCGAATGGCCGTTAGTAAAATGGAATCGTGGTCTAGAGAGGGGGCGGGGTTCGGCTACTTACCTCGGGCACGCCCGGCATCATCTTGCTGGCGCCCAAATTGGCCAGCTTCTGTGGCGAGGCGGCGTCCAGCGTCGCGTTCGCTGTCGTTGGCTTCGGTGCGGAGGCGGCCGTGGCCGTGGCCGAGGCGTCCGGCATATCGAAACTGGAGCCGGTCAGCTGGCGGCCATCGCGCCCGCCCACATCGTATTGGTGTGAGGAGCCGCGCCGTATGGAGAACCAGCGCGACAGCCGTCCGCCCGGCGATTCACCGGGCGCCGTGTTATCCTCGCGCTGGGACACCCCCCCAGCCGGCGTCGAGCCGGTGGGCATCGTGCAGGCGCTGGCCCGTCGCATAATCATGTTGCTGTCGCGGCTGCTGCTCTGGCTGCACTGCGGCTGGCCGCTGAGTGGGTTCGGGGTGGCGCTAGAGGAGCTCGCCGAGGCAGCCGTGCGCCATTTGTCAAACGACAAATGCTGCTTGGCCTTGTTGAAGGTGGAACGCAATTGGGAATTGCGTTGGTTGCCGGCGCTTAATGAACTCACGCTGCTGCTGGTCTGCTCCTCCTCGGTAAAGTTCTCCTCGTCGGAGTGGCTCGCTGTGGGCGGGTCGCGTCGCTCGCGTCCCGGCGACTTGGTGTCCCGTTCGCTGCTGCTGCTCGCGCTGCTGCCAACACCGACACCAACGACACCAACACCAACGGCAGCCTGGCCACCGTTGGCGCTGAAGCTTCCGCCGGCAATTGTGGCGCTGTCTGCCTGCTGGCTGATCTGGCCGCCCTTTGCCCGCTGCTGCTGCTGCTCCGCAATGCGCCGGCTAAACGCGCTCTGCAATTGTGCTGTGGTCAAGCTCGCCTTCTGGCTGCCAGCTGCCTGACCTGGCGCTGTGATGAACGACGATGTCTGATGCTGTGCCACGGACAGTGGCTCCGAAATTGACTGTGACTGCAACTGCAACTGCAACTGCGACGGCGACGGCGACTGTTGATGATGTTCTTGTGGCTCTGCCAAGGTATCCTCCCATGAGCTGGAGTCTAATTTGTTTTCATCTGCAAGAGAGAGAGAGAGGGAGACAGCGTGTGAGTACGGGTTTTAGCTGAGTGATTGCTGGATGACGACATCCGCTAATGCCTGCAACGATTGCCAATTAAAAGGCGGCACTTGAACGCCAGCTGGATTAAGCCACAGCAACATTTGGCCATGTGCAGTGGCATGCGTGGGCTGCCCTCAGGGGCACAGCATCAAAGTCGACGCCGACCTGGCGGCAATGCGAGCTGTAGCCCAACTGCTAGATACCCTGTTGCCAGTAAAAGTCAAACAATTGCCATAGAAATGTGATTAGAGGCGCGCGTGCGCGTGTGTATACACTTTCCGCCTACATCTACAGGGCATTCAAATCAAAGTTCTGGCCAAGCACAAGAACTGTCGTCGCTTCGGCCGTAACTCGTTAGCGCCGCCGGCTGGCTGTGTGGGTTTGCTTTTGAAGTGGCCATGGCCACAGGCGGTAGCAACCAGCAACCAGCAACTGGCAACGAGTTAACAGCAACAACAACAACAATAGCAGCAACACCCACGCACAGCATTAGCAGATTTTTGCATTTGCCTTGCGGCCGCTGACTGGGCGAGCGAGCATTTATCATGGCGAAAACAAAAACACATAAACAAATAATAAAGAAAAGAAAAGCAAACACTATCCGTGACAGACAATACGGCAAAGACAAGAGAACGAACATTGCGATGGGGACACAACAATTGCCGCTCAGATTGCTGCCAATTCACGTGGTCGTAATTAATCATGCGGCAAATGTGATCATTCTTAGTGCTGTTATGGACACAGTCCTTAACCCGTTCAAGGGGCGTGGCCGACTCTAATGTTACATCAATAACAATCGCAGCCAGATAGACACTTGCGCAAGAAAATGGCCGTCGACTGCGTGGGCAGCATGCAAAAAAAAAGAAAATGGAAATAAAAAAATGTCGGCAGACAAATATTTGCCATTTTCAAGGCATCCCAAACATGCGTGTGTGTGTGTGTGTGTGTGTGTGTGTGGAGCAAACAGTAGCTGTTGCTGACAGACAGACTTACCCATACTTACTCCCTCCCCTAAACACACACACACACACACACACAACTCGCTCTTACAAAATTGAGTTTGTGTAACTTTTATGTGCAGCCCAACGCGTTTAGCTATACCCTGCACACCCGCCCCACCCCGCCAAATGGGGCGTATATGTGCCTTGGCCTCTGGCTGAACTCCTAAGCACCCTACAGTCGAACGCATATCCCCTATTAGTACTAATGCTGTTATTTCTGGACTTCATAATGCGCCAAAGTTTGGCATCTCGCCGAAAGGCATTCAATTGATTGGGGCTAGAGCTTAATTTGATTGCACACACAGCGTTATACATGTATGTATGTATTAGTGAGTAAGTGTGTGTGTGTGTACTCGCTCCTTAGAGCTCGTATATCTATAGATTTTGATTTACATAAGTCAAGGCAAAGTTCTAGAACTCGCTTCAGCTAGTAATTAATATCGAATAACTGCTACTCAAGACTTCTCTCTATATATAAATACATATATGCATGATGATAATGAATAGATGCTAGCATATCTCAAGAGAAATTTATACACAGAGTATAGCTCACGCGAACTCTAAGTATATTTGAATAAAACATAACAAGAGTGCTCTAGTGAGTACGGTCCGAGTAGGAATACCTAGGAAACTGAGAAGAGTTTTTATGATATATGTGATATATAGTATCCATGCACTGGCTTTTGAACTTTACTATGGGAAAGTTATTGTGAAACAAATTTCGTTTAAAAAGTTCTTCATTCTACTTTTTGATTAAAATTCTCAGTATTCAAATGTATTTTATTTATTTATTTATACTTTTGATATAGGGCCAAGGGCATTAATATCAGGCATCTAAAGTCTGAAACCTACAATTTCCTGTATTTATTAATTCACTAATGAAATGCAATATGCAGTAAATCATAAATCTGTAGATTTCATTGCTTGAAAAGTAAGCAAAACTAAATGATCGATTTTTATCGATAGCAAAAAAACTGGGGCAAGTTATCGATAGCAAAATACAAATAATAATAAATCAATCATTAACTTATATAGCGTATTTACGAATATATTGTGAAATTTTTAAAATCTCTAGTTTTAAACGGACGGACAGTCAGACCGAGATGGTTAGATCGACTCAGCTCTTCACTACAATCAAAAGATATATGTATGTGAATGCTTGATGGGCTCTGCCACGCCTCCATCAGCTTGTTACATATATTTTCATATATATATTCTTAATGGCTTCCGCCACGCCTCCTTCTATCTGCTGCAGACATTGACACAAAACCGTTTTGCCCTTAAATCCCATTTTCAATGAGCCCAAGCACTACTCAACAGGTTGCTGTGTCATGAGAGAACGCCACAAAAGCGCTGCAACTGGCCTAATCAAACAGTCCAACAGCCGTAGTTGGCATTACGCATACGCCCAGTCTGCTGGCTGAACTCAACTGGGCTTAGCCCAACTGAGCTGTGGCTATTCAGCCTGTTCAGCTCACTTGATGACACGATTTGTGCTTAGTTCTGTGGGCAGCTTTGTTGCCCTTGGCTAAGAGGCTGCCTCGGAGCATGTGTAAAGAGTTAGCTTGACTTGTTTCTTGTAGGCTGCCCACACACACACACAACACACACACACAGACAGACAGTTGACCACGAGCTGCTTTACATATTTCTTTCGGTTTGCTTGGGCAATGCGCGCACGCAGATTACGTATACGCAGAGATTGCACTTTAATTATGGTTAAGTGCAGCTGCCGCAACTCTATTCCTCTGCACGCCTTTTGCAAGAGCGGAAAACTTTGCTGGCAAATAAATATTAATCATACGCCGCGCGAGCCGTGGAGGTGGCAAAAACAGACAATTTGCATAACAAGCCCAGTTAGCCGGCAGTCAATCAGTCCGTCAGTCAGTCAGTCCGTCAATTAGCTATTCAGCTGAACGCAACCATCGAAGCAGTTGCCAGTTCGTCAGCCGAGTTGACAGTAGTTTATTCATAACTTCGAACGACTTCGAATTGCAATTGGTTGGCGTGATTAATGAGCTTCATTAAACACGGCTGCAGAATGCCCACAGAAGAAACGCGCACCGAAATGCTAATGACTTGCGCATTTACTTAAATTATACAAATTATATTTCATTGTTTGGCAGCTCGGCGCTGCCCACACAGACTGAGAGCGAAACTCTAAGCAGTTGCGAGTGCTCGACTGGCAGATACCCTAAGTGCAGCTGGCCAAAACAAAGACTTAGAGCGTTTACTAAAGGAAGGAAGGCGAAAAAACTTGGATTGAAAATGGAGCAGAGCTAGACAACGTTGCTAGCGATTACAGGGTATGCAGCAGGAAGATAAGGACAAGTTGAAAAGCTATGGCTAATTGAAATGACAGCACAAAGTGGTCACAAAGTTGGCATCGAATTGGCTTTTGGCCTGGCTTAAACAGTCTAAACAAAGTTGTCTGCATTTGTCTTTTTGGCCAATACAGCGAGGAGGGAGGGAAGGAGGGAGAGTGCCTGGTAGAGAGAGGACTAAATTTGGACACAGCCTTGGCCACTGGAATGCCAACGGCAATTGCAATTCTCGGCTTTGTCCCAGGCGAAAGTCACCTGCTGCGCTTTATGCAACATGCGGTCTAATGAGGCCACAAGGCAACCAGCCAGCCAGCCATCGAGTTAGTCGGTCAGTCAGTCAGTCAGTCGGCCAGCTACACGCTATTGGCCAGGTTGTTGCCAGCTTGCGGCACGAGTTTCAAAGTAATTTCGTGTGCCTGAAATTGAGAAGTACGCAGAACGCTGCACGCAGCCCACCGCATGGAGCACGAAAAACCGTGCAGGGAACGAGGAGCAGGGGAGCAGGGCAGCAGGCAGCAGGGAGCGCACATGCACTTTAACTGGCGCATAAGCTCTCAAGCAACTTAGCCAAGTTTGTAAAAGGGCGACACATACTTGTAGTGGGCGTAAGAGCAGCTAACCCGGCTAGCCTGGTTAACTGGATCTCATTACGTGCGGCTCCTGCCACGCTCAGGCTCTCACACGTGTGTATAATAAGTGTGGAAATTGCTTTCTATTTGCAATTTTGATGACGTTGCCAAAGCAGCGCGTGCCTCTGCCATAAACTAATTATTATAATGTAAATCACACACGCAACCCAAGATGATGAAGATGGCGAACTTGATTTCGGTTTTGGTTTTGGGTTTTGGGTTTGCGTTTGGGTTTGGGTCTGGGTCTGCATTTGATGGGGCCGCCCAGGAAGCTGTGCGCTCGCGGCAATAGAAACTTCATAAAATACCAACTGGCTTATCCACTCACATAATTATAAGCACACACATGTGCGTGTGCGTGTGTGCGTGTGTGCGTGTGTGTGGGTGGCTCTAATCTGGGTTGATATCAAAAATGAAATACAAGCATCCCCGCACACTCGCCCCATGTCTTTGCTGGCAAACTTATATCGCTTATAGTGTCTACGTCTGCGTCTGCCCCGTGATACGCCTTTGCTCAAGAGCTTTAATTACCTGAATTTCATTAATAGTTATTATGACAAGTGGTTTTAGTGGCACCCCTTTTAACATAACATAATACTTTGCTTTATTTATTTATTATATCAATACTAAAATGTGAGCAGCAGCTTCGTTTAAATCGGCTATCAGCCCAAAATTTACTTCTACTGATTTGAAACTTTCGTTTCAGTCAAACTTTGACTACTTAATATGAATATATCGATAACTGCTTCGATAAATAATAATTTAAAATTCACATATTTTCATATTTATATCGTGTTGGAATAAAATTGTGACAATCTAAAATTGTATTTCGCAGTTCCCAATTATATTCGATTTTCTCCCTTGGAGAGATACTGACTAGAGATACTAAGTAGAGAAAAAGAGACAGGCAGAGACAAGATACAGATACAACTAGGAAGAGAGAATGTGAGTGAGTGGGGGAGAGGGATACAGAGAGAGCGAGAGAGAGAGAAAGTGGGAGAGATGGGGTTTGAGGATGTTAGGATAGATAGTGAGAGACAGAGAGGTAGAGATATACTGCGAAAGATAAATAGAGACAGATATAAGATACTGACACAGTTAGAGAGGGATAAAGAAAGAGAGAGAGAGAGAGAAAGAGATAAATAAAGACAGAGAGAAAGACATAAATAAAGAGAGAGAGTGAGAGAGAAAGAAAGAGAGAGAGAAATAGAGACAAAGCCAACGTTGCTCCGTTTACTGCAAAGTCAGGGCGAGGTAAGCCATTCAAACAGGGTCGTTATGATTGTCAGTGATTCATCTCTCATCATTGAGGGAAAGCAGATTGTATAATATGGAATGTGAGCAAATTGACGCAAGGCCAACATATCTGCTATTAGTTTACAATTATGCTCGTATTATCCTTGGCTGTCCCCAGCCCAGTGTGCGCATTTACATGCAGCTCGTCAAATTTTGGGGAAAACAAAGACAAAATATTTGATATGCATTACATGTGTAAACACGTATTAAAGTGCATAAACAAACACAGTAAACATATTAGTCACAGGCTGGAGACACCGCAAGGGAAAGCCGAATCCAGAACATGCACACACATAGCATGCGCATATTTACATGTGCTCGCATGTGTGTGCATGCGTGGCTCTGTGGCTGTGGCACACATGTGTTGCACTGTGCATTTAGTTTGCGGGCCATCATCATCGTAATCATCACCATAATCATCATTATTACCGTGAGCATGTGCAGTGGGAAAGTACAGCTGGAATGGTGTCAACCAGAACGAATCGAATGAAGATGCGGCCACCCAATCCAGGGGCTAATAATAAATGGCATCAGAATTAGGCAGTCAGGCCCGGCCCGGTCCGGTCCGGCTCAGACGAGTCAATTAGAAATTGGCGAGCTGCGCAAAATCATTTATCAGGTGATAAACTTGTTTAGTTTTAAGATTTGATTTGATTGCTCGAACTGCAGTCGACGGGCGCAACGAAAGAAATTTCGAAATGTGCGATTTAAAATCGAAATTTTCACACCTTTTGTTGGCCAACTGGAAATGGGCCAAATGGTCAAATATTTATTTGATGTTGAGGCCTTAAGAGATATAAAGTTTATGGATGTGGAACTTGTTGATCGCATAAGATTAACATTATTATTCATGTTTTAAGTGGGTGTAGAGTTGAAGCAACTAAAATCAAGATTTATTTCGCCAGCGATTCGAGATCATTTGCCTATAACAGAGCTGCAACAGCATCGATAGTTGCGACAATCGATCGATTATTACTTCGATAGTTGCGTTAATCGATCTACTTAACTGAAATATAATTTCCTTAAAAGATTTAGGTAAAACTAAATAAATAAACTATTCAAAACAAGCACAAAATGAAATAAAATATTAAACTATTAATTTGAATTAAAAATATTCAGAAAAACTAAATTTAATAAAATACTAAGCAATTTTTTAAAACTAAATGCATTCAAGTTAAACTAAATAAATGAACTTTTTATTGGAAATATATAAAATAAAATACTGAAATGAGTTCCTTTTTAAAGCCTCTTTCAATTTGATGGCTCTAAGAATTTCTACGCTTTGCTATAATCGCGCCCGCTGCGCTCAGCATTATTTCCAATTCAACGGAGCTTGTTTGCCCAAATGAGTGGGGCACTTAAATGAGTTTTTATGAATATTTAAGGAATTTCAACAACAAGGCGTTTACCATGAAAATTATAGCGCATATATAAGCTAGGCATGCTGCCTTTAACTTCACTTCTCCTGGCCACTTTACAGCCATTCAACAGAGCTTTCATCTTTCCCTCATCTGCATCTCTTTGCATCGCTTTCAGATGCAATATCGAGTGTACCGTTTACTGATGGACACATGCCACAATTGGCAATTTTGCAATCAGAATGAGATTGAGGCGTTCTACTCTATTCTACTCTACTTTGCCCTCTCTCTCTGATTGTCGTCGTAGAATGTGTCGTTCGCACTTTTGCCATAATTGTCCTTAATTTGGCTTGCTTGACTCTTAGTCGTTGCGGCTGCTTCATGCATAAACTATGAGGCCAAAGTGGCTGACAACAGACAATGTGACCAAAGTTGACCTTGGCAAGCATTCACACACACACACACACACACACACAGAGGGAGACACGCAAACACACCTAGACAGAGGCAGGCACACACACAACCAACTTTCTTCGGTGAATGGGGTTTAATTAGCAATAATTAACAATGGGCGGATTTTTTGTTGTTGCTCTTAGTCTTTTTTTTTTTGGTATCAAGTGAAGAGCTGTGGCGCACTAGTTTGCATCCATATTGAGAGCTAGTCGTACTGGCATGGCCACGTACCGTTAGCAACGTGCAACGTGCAACGTGCAACTTGCAACTTGCAACGTGCCACTTGCAATGTGTCCCACATGAATTATTTAGCTGCGCTCTGATTGGATACCTTGGGCATGTGAAAATGCTGGAATCGAATTAAACTGTTCGCCTCGTCGCATGCCACGGCTAGGCAATTGCATTGCCAACAGATCTGCTGGCAGCTCAGCAGCTGACCCTCCCAGTCCCACTCTCAGTCAGCCAGCATCGTCGATGGCTGGGAATGAGCCGAGAGCAGCTGAGAAGAGAGGCCCTTGTCAGGCGCAGTGCAAGTCGATTGCTTTGCCAACTTGACACCGAGCCAGTGCGTCCACTTATAGCTGGATAGACACTTGCCAGTGCTTCTGTGTGCTGCTGCTGCTGCTGCTGCTGCTACTGCAACTGCAACTGCAGCTACAGCTGCAGAGCATGCAAAGCACAGATACATGCACAGGCGCTGTGGGCTTCTACCTATTTTAAGGAATTTTCTTGACGCTTTTTAAAAGGAAACTCGTCTCGAGCAAAAGAGAAGGAGATACACAGAGAGTGAGTGAGAGAGAGAGAGAGATAGGCTGCCGATAGAGAGGAGTCAAGCGATGCTAGATGAATGCGAATGTGAATGTGAATGTGAATGTGGGCCCTTAAATGCCACATGCCTTTGACTATTTATAGGCGGGCGCTGAGCTGCAAACAATGCGGCGACGTCAAGTGGCCTGACTGGCGCTGCGGCCCCCATTACCCACTTGCCCCACTGCATCCACATTCGGATACCCAACAGCCACCACCACCAGCACCACCACCAACAATCTCGACTGTAAAACTTGAGCTTACGGCTTTGGTGTGCTGTTGCTCTTGTTGGTTTTTGGTCACTAGCCTTAGCCGGGCTAAGGTGAAGTGCCAACGCCAGCGACAGGATGAGCGCTACAGGACTTGAAAAGGCTGCTGGCAGCTGCCACCGCTGCCACTGCCACTGCCACTGCCACTGCTGCTGCTGCTGCTGTTATTCATGAGTCCTCTGGCTTTGAGCGCTCTTTAAATTAAATTTACCGAGTGCAGCTAGCAGGGGTTGAGCTCTGCATATATCGAGACCAAGGCATGAAAATGCACACCTTTGTCCACAACTCAAATAAGCCCGCATATGTCTGAGTTCAGCTCGAGTGCATGTGGCCTGGCCAAAATTTAATTAAATGGCAGGATCTGAAACAATAAGTTACTTACGCCCATTTTGCAACATTCAAATCTATTCGAGGTTTAGTAAGACACGTTTAAAGCTCAACAATAATCCAATTACCAGGCAGCAGTTTGACTCTAGTTTTGTCAATATATGAATAAAATGAATATTCAAATAAATAAATAATAAACTGATCCAATTTGGCTTACAGAACTACGCAGCTCTTACTTGTTTAATTCTAAGCCCATTGAAACTGGAAAATCTTGGTATACCAATTTTTTTTATACCCTGAACACATTTTCAATGGGAAACCAGTGTATAATGGGTTTGTCATAATGTATGTAACAGGCAGAAGGAGGCGTGGCAGACCCCACAAAGTATATATATTCGTGATCAGGGTGACGAGCTGAGTCGATATAACTCTGCCCATTTGTCCGTCTGTCCGTATGTATGAACGCGTCGATCTCAGAAGATATTGGAGCTAGACACATCAATGTTTTTTGTAAATATCTGCATATTATAGCGCGGATATCGAGTTTATCGATAACTCATTCTGTTATTTTTCATCGCTAAAATCAGTTATAAAATTATATGTTCTACATCTTTAAACTAGATATGATTTATATAAAATTTCAATTTTTACCATAATTTGAATTATTGAAATATCAGTTCTTCGAAGGGTTCAGGGGATTTCGTAGTTGAACAGTCTCGACTAGAGCTTTCTTACTTCTTGTCCTATTATTTTATCTTCCTACTTCACCTCTTCTCCCCCTAAACTGGGAAAATTGATATTGCAATTACTAGTCTTATATATATAGTTTCTAGAAAATTTGATAAAAAAGTCCATAGGGTAGCCTACAGTAATCAGAGTAGTTATTTATACTACAATTATGAAAGAAGCGTAGAACGTTTGTATTATCGTAGGGTAACTCTTAGTCGAGCAGTCCCGACGAGAGTACTCTCACTTGTTCTTGGTTTAACAAACTTTCTTTAAATTGTGTTAAATTTCGTGTTTCAGCTTACAAAGTATCTTTCTGAGTAGAAAACTTTCTTTGAGCTTGTATTATGCTGTTTTGATTTGAAAGCATCTGCGGAGTATCTTTGAGTCTTGGCACATTTTTGGCGAAAACCCTTGCGAAACATGAGCAGTCGCGTTTCCCCCTCTTCACTTTGTCCGTTGTTAAATGTTTGTATTTATTATGAGTTTTCCGTTGGGCTGCGCGCTCTTATCAAATGGAGTCCATGCCCCGCTCGTGCCCACACCCCCTGGCCTAACCGGCACTGGCCATAGCTGGGGCTATGTTAGTTTGCCAGACGGCCTGCATTTGCCCTTTGATTGTTTGCCAACGCGTTTTTTATTTGTTTATGATATTTATACATACGAAATACAAACGCAGATATAGGCTATGCAAGTGTGTGTGTCTCTGTGTGTGTGACACGGTTTCACTTTCATTGGCGCTTATCAGAGATGATTTTTTTTTCTTTCTGCCTCAACTCTTTAGCTGCGTTTGTTGTCGCCGCCGTCGCCGATGCCGCGCGTAAGCGCAGTGGCCCAATAAACGACTTTGTATAGGCAGTTGGACTTAGAGAGCGAGCAGCATGCTAAACTGCATTCACGGTGGACTTGCACTCGCGCATATGAGCAGGAGTTGGCGACGGACATGGCTACATGGCGGACATCAAGCGTCGCTTTCATGCTCAAATTTTCGGTAATTGCAATTTACATAAATTTTGTTGTCAGCTGTCGGCAGCCGGCAATTTGCGCACATTTATAAACATTTTGTTGTTGTTGTTGTTGCTCATTCGGTTATTACGCTTAAAGACAAAACAAAAAGCAAAGCGACGCTATAATTATGGCCAACAACATAATTTATGAGTCTGCCTGATGAGCCTGACTGGCTGCCAGCCTACCAGACTGGTTGACTGGCCAGCAGCACAATTACCAAGGATGGCTGGCTGTGACTTCAATAAAATAATAAGCAATAATAATAATTGATCATAAGCGAGTCGATCAAAACTATTCGAAAAATGCAACAGCTAAATGACTACCAAAGGCAGCTGGTAAAAGTCAAGTGCAGTTGCCAAGAATGCGCGCAAGTTCAAAGTGAAAGTCAACAGCAGCAGCAACAACAGCAACAACAACAACAATAACTTGGGGACAGGTGGTCCCAGAGCCAACAATCGAGTGGACATTAAAAGCAAAAGTTGCCTCCAAGAATTCAAAGTCAAGAGCAACTTGAACGCGTCAAGCGTCAGCTGAAAGATTTTCAAGCTCATCTCAAAGCAACTGAAGTTGTATAAAAAAATAATCCCCATTTTAAATTTCCTTATCCCCGAAAATTAGTGATTAGTGAAAACTCTTGAAACTCTTAAACTCTAGCTCTAAAGATGTGGAAGATAAAATTTTAAAACTTATTTTTAATAAGGTTTTCAATCAGTAATAAAAAAAAATAAAAAACTGTTTTGGTTATCGATTTTTGGAAACAAACCTGATCTGCGCGTGCATTATACGGAGCTAAGAACAAAATTTCAAGTCCTTAACTCTTACAGATTCTGAGTTCGACGCGTTCGCTCATACGGTCAAACGCACGGACAGACAGATGAACATAGCCATATCGACTTAGTTCATCGCTGTGAATATGCCACGCCTCCCTCTGCCTGTTTTATACTCTGATCTCCCATTTTCAATGTGTTCATGGTATAAACAAAAAAAATATATATATCAAAGTTCCCTTTGACTGCATTAGCTCACAAATTGAAATTGAATTAAGACTCGGCGAGGCTTGTCAAGTGTTCGATTGCTATTGGAGTCTTACAATCGTTTTCGATTTCATGTCGAGCCGCAACGGAAGCAGCTTTGATCTACCACGAGCAGTGCGTCTGCGTCGGCGTCTGCATCTGCATCTGTGGCTGTGGCTCTGTGTGAAGGTGAGTGCCATTTCCCGTTATTACGTGCACCGATTGCAGCTCAATATCAAAGACAAAATGCAACCAAATGTCAAAACTCTGCGGTTGACAGCATTCACCCTCCCCCGCCCTCCCCCTCCTTCACCCAGCCACCCACCAGCACTGCTCTCACTGCTGTGTGCCCCGCCTTTGAGAGTGCGTGCTCTTGCGTCGTCTAGTTGACTTTGAGGAAGTTGCCATCCATGCGGCAGACACGCCGTATGCGCCCAGTCCCGCCCGTTGCTCCGGCAGCTTCAGCTTCAGCTGTAGCTTCGCTCTAGGACCGAGTCGAGCCAATGCCCTCAGCGGCGAAATGGAAATGGAAATGCAACTGCAACGTAGCTTTGGCTTCATCTGTTGGCTTTGTTTACGCATTTAGTTGTTGTTTCTTGCCCCCTCCCCCTCCCCACATCCCCTCTCCATCTGTTTGTTATTGTCCACTGCACTGCACACTCCCGCTAACCAACATATTGTTGTTCAGCCTCAACGTTCATCTTGTGCATTTTATCTTTGGAAAGTGCACACAAACACACACACGCGCACACACACGCACACACTTAGCCACCCACCATTGACGTTGTTTCCCCACTGGCGTGCCCAACCCTCAGCGCTGTCCCCAACTTTAGCCCCCGGTTCAAACTCCAAAAACATCCATAGCTCCATTGCTGTGTTTAATATTAAATTTCGTTCATGTTTGAATTGTTGTTGTTGTTGTTATTATTATTGTTGTTGTTGATGTTGCCGCCGTTGTTAATGTTAATGTTGATGTTGATGTTGGTATTTCTTATTGTTGTCTTCTTTCATGTCTTACACGCATTTCCATTCCATATGCATTTTTCTTCGTCTTCGTTTTCGATTTGCATGTCAATTTTCGTGCGTTTATTTTGCTGTTGTTGTTGTTGGTTTCGGTTTTGGAATGGTTTTCTAACATTAATATTATTATTATTGCTGTTGTTGTTGTTGTTGTTGCTATGCCTTGTTGGCCATCTGTTCAAGTTAGCGGCCCAAGCGGAAGTTTCATTGTATTCTCAACACATTTCTAGCAAAGAAAACTTCATGAAAGAAGTATAGTCTTACTTACCCACCAAAAGGTGGAACTGCCCGACTTGGCGATACCCTGACTTGGCATATTATGCTCTATCTCTTCTCTTATTTACTTCGCTTTAAGGGGCTTTACTATGGAAGCTTCATTGTTCACTTATATTTCTTCTAGATGGATTCACTTAATTAAGTTCATATGTGTGTCTGTCTTAAGATTTAAGTCATTAATTTTGGAAATGCGTTTTTTACGAATTTACGGGGAAAGAAAAAAGCGTATAAGAAAACTGAAAGTTATAAAATCTTAGTATTCATTATAGAGATCCATATAGAAAATTTTAAGTGTGCAACAATTCTGAAATTCAATTCATGCTCTAAGAAACAATTGAAGTGATCGATTCTTATCGATAAAAAAGAGTTAAGTTATCAACAAACAAATGATAAACTAATGCAGGTGTATTTATTTACAAATACAGTAGAATCTGGTTATAAGGGACCGTCGTTATAGCCGCAGGACGCTATAACCGTATACGTTTGCTCAGAAAAGTTTGAGGACATATATGTGGAGTCGTTATAACCAGATTCTACTGTATTATATTCCGTAGCTTTACTAGATGCAAGAAGAGAAGGATATAGCTAGATCGACTCAGCTCATATAGCTTTATGTATTCCACCACGCCTCCTTTTGCCTATTACATGTATTTGCACAAGAGCAATTCATTTCTAGCCCGAATTAATTTCATTCAAAGTATGACTCGGCATCAATGCAACAATATAGCAATATAGCACATATGCTAGTCCTTGATCACATCATCACTGCAGTTGAGAATCAATCTGATTATATATATATATATTTTATATATATACATATATACGATCGGCAGCAGCCTCGCTCACTTAATTGGTAGTCATGATCACATTTGTTTCACATTTCCGCCAAGCGTAGCAAATGATGACTGAGCCGACCGAGTGGCGGACTCAACTAACACTTAATTGAATATCTAGTTGATTCGGGCTGGACGTGGCTGGCGGCGGGGTCCCCAGCGTCGGGGGCTGACGCTCGCTAAATGAATGCCATTAATAGGTTTTTGGCAACAGGTTAAGCGACTCGACGCGAACAACTCGAGGCAGCGCAAATGCTAAATGTCACACGGCAAAAGGTAATCGTAACAATAAGGCAAAGGCATATATCAACGACTCTGCGATGCTCTGCAGATAGATGATATATGAATAGAGTACTGAGCCCCATTGTGTCTATGGAGAGTCCACTGTAGGTATTCAGCTGAGCTGGCTCTAGCTATATAGCACATAATGAACAGTGTCTTTTAGCTGTCTGCCTTGTCTTAGAGTTAGGGTATTATAATATTATGACAGTAAGAACGACGACAGCAACAAAGCCAAAACAAAAAGCAAGTCCAATCAAATAATAAATATAGTCAGTTAAGCAAACTCGTTTCGTTGTCGGCTATTTAAAGCTGTCGAGTAATGCCAAAATACACATACGCACAGTAAACAAACACACACACACACACACATGTATAGAGAGAGAGACATACTTATGTACATATGAAAAGTATTTTGCTAATATTCATTAATGGATTTGCGACACATCTTGCGATAGTTTGGCTGCTGCGCAGAAGCTGTCACAATGTCTAACGACAACTCGAGTTGTTCATGTTGGTGTGATATATGTATGTATGTGTGTATGTGTGGATAATATTAATATTCCAATGTGGGCACTGCTAGCTGGCTTTATGATTGATTCCTTGGCGCTGCGCTGCTGGCTCAATGCGACATGTGGCGGCTCATTGCAACACTCGCCTGCTGCCAGCCATAGGCGACAAACTTGACCTTAATTTGGCAACGCCATTGGCGCCATTGCGTGCGGCGAGAGGCCTGGTCAACATACATACATACATAAGTGGGCCACTTAACCTTTCTGGTCAGCGGTGTGAATGTAGATGCTGTGCATGTGCCACCCAGTGGCCTGTCAACTGCCAGTGCAATTGCCACCTGCGAGCTGAAGTCAATTGCCTCCAACTTCAGATCCAGCTCCTCCACCACCTCCACCTCCACCTCCGCACTCGACGTGCGCTCAGCATGTGGCCAACAGGCAAATGCAATAAATGTGTACAACAACAGCAGAGGCAACACGAACAGCAACAGCTATGTAAACAAACCGAATGTGTAACACACAACCTTGAAGCTGTAAAGAGCCTCCAGTCGAATGCATTGCGCAACTTGGCCAACTGGCAAATGGCCCAGACAGAGTGCGTGGCTGTGGGCGGTTCTCTGCACTAATTTGTTCAAGAATTCAATTTCGCTGGCATTAACTATGAGTTGCGATAAAAACAAAAACAATAAAATTTATAAAAATTCAAAAAAAAAAAAAAAGGGGCGACGAGGCGCCACAAATCTTGATAGAGCACATATAAACGTACGAAAGTATTTAAGCATTTAAGCACACGCATGAAGTGCGTGAGTAAATCGATTGTTAAGCTGCGATATGCTGGCGCTGGGGATTATCTTCAAGGTGCATCTGTACCTGTTGCTCTGGCCCCAGCCATTTGTCTGTCTATCTGTCTGTCTGTCCAATTGCCTCACGGCGACAATGCAAACAGAAAACGAATGGTAACTGCTAACTGCACTTGCATACCTCGCATTCGTAAACAATACTCTCGACAACAACAACAACAACAGCGACAACATATGACCGCTTACTTTTGATCAACATCAACATTAGCTATGTAGCTATGCTGACTGCAGACAGAGTCGGAGGCATCAGCATTTCACCAAACATGTCAAATGAACAATGCAAACCAAGACAAGTGCGAGTGCGAGTGCGAGCTGCAGTTGCAGATACCCTGTAAACGGCAGAGTAGCTGAAGGCTGAGCTGTTAGTTAAAATGTATTGAGATATGCTATGCTTTTATATGACGAGATCAAATAAATAGATCAGTTTCATAGAGCAGACTGACAACGCACCTAAATTTCATATCTCGCAACTAATTTAACTTTGAGCAACAGGTGAAGACTCAATGGACTTCACCCGGGAGCAAGGAATCTTTAAACACATTGGCATTTATAATAATCAGTTATACATACAGTAGACTCCATTTATAACGACACTCAAGGGACTCGTTACAGCTGGAAGTCGCTATAATCGTATAAGTTTGTTCAGCAAAGTTTGTCTAGGGACCAGAATCTTCGTCGCAATAACCGTACGAATGCTATAAGCGCAGTCGTTATAACCGGATTCTACTGTATATGTAAATATCAACATAGGAGCCCTATAAAACAGTTCAGGTAGGCCTAGCTGGGCAAATAAAATATTCATTATTCGATTATTAATCATATGATTAATTTAAGCTACGTAATATAATCGATTAATAACTAATCCACAGATTTCTAAAATAGTTTATTTGTATATTGTATTGTAAACTAGTTTATTAAAAAATATATTTAATTTTCATTTATGAAATCTAGAGTTTAGAAAGAATAACTTTGAAAGAAAAAAGAAGCTATGCTGACCCTGAAGTAGTGCCTAATGATTTTTCGCTAAAATACTCTAGAAACTGAGGCGATTATTTTTTGGCATAATCGATAATTGTTTAAATTTGTCGTAATACATTCAAATCGCCAGCCAATTAATCGATTATTGTGTATCATAGAATTAATCGTGATAGACAATAAGTTGCAATACTGAAGAGAGAGTTAGCTTTGTCAGCTTAGAGCATACTTTGAGCATACCCCTCTTCAGTTTCATGCAGCATATCAGCAAATACTTGCAACAAGTCGCATCTCCATTATTCATTATCAAACAACAAATGAGCTAGCGAACAGGTGGCTGAGAAAGTGCGTGCGACTCGATTGCACAAATCGAACAAATCATTGAAAAATTGCACCTGAGCTTCGATTCGAATGCAAACAGACAGGCACGAAATTGAGATCTGGGCAAATAGCTGTAGAAGACTACAAATAGAATTGCATAATTTGTGTGTCGGCTTTTAATTAACAGACAAATGTCGTGCGACAACTAAGTGGAGCGGCTGTCACAAGTCTGCGCGACGGACAGATACCCTGTGAAACCAAAGCAAAGTCATACAGCATAGAATGCAAATCAATATAATATATACATATGAACTTGTTGAAAACAACCTATACATACATATATGTATGTGATCTGTCTATATATAGTTAGACAACAATTGAAAGCTTAGTCAATTATAAATGGTAATCTATTTAGGCTTACGGTAAATAATTTATATTCATATGCTCCACTGTGACCCACATTGTCTCGACCTTCATTAGCTATATATTACAGGGTATCTAACGGGCATACAGCTATTGCCCAAATTGGTATTTAACTTGGAAGCTGTCAGCGCAAATTGAATTTGTAAGCGCAGTAATTACAACAACATTCAGGCCAGACTCCGGGCAGACTGGGGGCTTGGCGCTTGGCGCTTATCGAGAAACCCAACAGGTTTCCATGCTGAATTAGCATATTTTCATTTTCTATGCTGCAATGCTGGATGGATGCGCTAAATGCCTGGACAAACCGTTCGTTCACAGTTGGCCACGGCGCGAGCCAATTCGTCGATAGCTTAAACGTTATGCAATCCATTTCGGGTAGCTTAGTGTAAATGATATGGCCACTTGAGCAACTGGGCAACTCTGAGTGCCTGATTGGGTTAGCTCATTCATAATTCATGGCTGGTCACCCACGCGATCTATGATTTTCTTCGATCTTCGACAGCTTCATTAGTTGCCGCGGCGGCGTTAATGAAAATGCAAATGCGACATTTTCCACATCGTTAAAATCGATGTCTGATTCGGTTTCTCTGCACACGCCGCACAGGAATGCTTCAATGATTAAATGTGTTGGCACACACACGTACTCACATACACTCACACACATTTGAATTTAAACAAATTTCGTGCTAAGCTCTGGGCATGCCCACAAATTAACATAAGATCCAGTGACAGCTGTGCGGACATTTCACATCCGACCGCATGCGGCATTTTATTCAAATACGCAAAATATCAACGGCCTGCATCGACTGAGCATTGCTTGGGCAGGCGTATTCAGTATCGCAATACATTTGGCAATTATACAAATATTTTTATAATTTCTTCTTAGATATTCGATAAGCACAATCGCTTGTTTTGCTCATTCATTCAATTGAAATGAGTATATTGGCTTGGGGCTCTCATTCTATCCATAGTTCTCTTAGGGCTTGGTGTTCTCATTCTACCCATTTGTTCCCTTGTCCGTTTGTTTCATCCGTATCCGTATAAACACAAGCCAAATAAGTTTGAAATTTGCAGTATATACTCTTAAATAGTATTTCCGGTATCGTAGAAGCTCTGCTATATACACTACAGGACACTTGAAATTGGGAACATTTTTACGAGCATTTACAATCTACAATCAGAATGACATGACGAATAGATCTACGTGGAAAATTGCAAAGGTTTATATATTCTAAACTTTAAAAGCTTCTCTATGATGATTGAAAACTATTTAAGAGTTGTTTGGGGGCTTCACAAGTCGAAAAAATACTCCAATCTCCACAGTTTTGGTGCAAAATATATGTGAATCTTGAGCAAAGCAACATATTTCTACAGTTTTATAGTTAGGAATTCAAAATTTAAGCAAAATAAAAAATGTGTATGTATTCATGCGTTACTTAAGAAACACTTTATCTTCCAATCTATTGGAACCTGAGCTTCAAAATGGAAGAGTAAACTTACTGCAAATTACTTTCTGATTGTTTACCCAAAATAGATTTTTTACATTGAATGAGTACTAGGCAGTCGGGTACGCCCTACTCCACCGTCTTTACTTGTTTCAGATGTCATCTGTGCCCGCGTCGACTTTAGATATTCGATAAGTGCAATCGGTTTCATACAATTGTTTGACATGCATTAGCCGAAACGAAGCCGCCGAATCTCGTTAATAAATCATTCAAGTAGATCGTCGTGATTTGGGTATTTCTATATATCGACTTAATACGCCATGTACACATAATTATATATAGGAATGATGAAATTGCTTTGCAGTTTCTACAAACAGTTCATCAACAGGTAATTAAAAACCTGGCCATGATATTATCTGCAAACGTAAGTCGCGTCTTTAAGTCCATTAGCTGCTTGACCGTATCAATAATAGCCAAGAGAACGATGGACATTTAAAAAGCTTTGAGCACTTAAGGCCGACAGTTTACTGACAATTCTTTGAAGTGCCATCGATACAAGTTGTTGCCGCTTGTCGTACGCTCCTAAAGGCGGGGCGGGGTGGGGCTGGGCGGGGGTGAATTGGACTGGGCGTGTTCCCAGTGACATTATGTAGGCCTCGATCACGATCAAGCTTGATCTATGTATCTGGTTTATATTTAAGAAATTGTTGTGTATACGCCCCGTTGGCTAACTGATTTTGTGCTCTTGGCCTGCCCTTGGCAGCTGATGGATGTCACATGAAATCTCATTCTAATTACAAGTCAATATTTTAGCAATTTGGCCCAAACGAACGCCCACCAGCAACAGCATTGTAAAATGCAAAATAATTTAATATTAGACTTAATAGAGCTTTATGCCGTGCTGAGGGAGGGGGAAGGGGGGTTTTGGGCCCACTGCCACAGAGTGTTGTAATTTTAGAAAATTATTTAAAATCCCTCAGACGCAGCAGATTATTCGTCTCGCAGGACAAAGCGAGGTGAGGCGATGCGATGCGGGGGGCAGCAACAAAAACACGTAAAAACGCAAAGAATTTTATTATTATTAAATAAGGCCGAAAAGGGGGCCGCAAGAGAATCCTTTAAGCTGTTCAGCTGTGAGCCACCAGCTTCTGAGCTCTTACGAAAGGTAAATTTAGCTACGACACGGGGCTGAGAGTGAAAGCATTTACCCACTCATTGAGGGGCGAGGGAATGGGCGTGGGTAGGCATACGAATATATAAAGTCCTAGCTGAAGGCGGTTAATCTTGCGAAATGAATTTACTGTACTCTGGTTATACCCTGCAACGATTAAGAACGGGCCTGGAGCGCTCCTCAGTCTGACGAGAATTTAATCAGCTAACCGTTTGAGCTAACAAGTTTGGGCAAATTAATTAGCTCAATCAGATTTAGTTTTGATTATCTTTGGCCCTGCCGCTCCAGTCAACAGTTTGATTGTGAATTTGAGGCGCCAGAGCTACATACCTAGCTCGATCTAGCAGCGAGTGCAGGGTATAATTACTTCGCCCACTCTAGACTAGGGCAATTTGCCTGGCTGCTGCTGGCAGTTGGAAGTTGGAAATTAATTTGGTCGTACTCAAAATGCGCCTGTAATTTACAGCACATTCTTCGAGTGGAGCGACAAGCAAATAAAACATTGTGCCAAACGCGCCCACAAAATGTTTTGACAACCAAGCGACAAGCGACAAAACGGCTAAATGACGATAGGGAAACATTGAGGAATGGTATGAATGTGTGTGTGTGTGTGTGTGTGTGTGTGTATCTGTGTGTGTATATTCCAAGCTGAAAACCTAAAAGCCAAATAGACCATGACGACAACAAACGTTGTTTCGGGGGCCGCATCGCAGTTGCTGTTGCTGTTGCTGTTGTAATGGAAACTTACATTTGGGTGTGTTCTCTTGCTCTGCTCCTCACTTATGAGACAATAATATATCTATGTATGTATACAGTAAAACAGAGAAAAAAGTATACAAAACATAGCAACAACAACAACAACAAACAACAACTTTGTTATACTCAACTAAAATGTGTTCATGTGTGCTTACGCGCATGTACTTAGATTAAAGGGCGGCAGAGCGGGGCGGGGCGGGGCGGTGCGGTACTATCGGTGGCCAGGTACGAACGGAACAGGGCGGACATGTGTGTCACACGGCAGCCAGAACGCAGTCTGCTTGCCGGAGACAAACGCGACATTCATTCGACTACGATGGCATATCACATTTCAAATGCGCAAACATTTAAACGTGCCAAATGCCATGGGAGGCCTCCGGCCACAGAGACGGAGACGGAGACGTAGACAGAGATGGAGGCGCTGTCGGTTGTTGCTGCCGGAAAGTTGGAACAAGACATACCTGACGCAGGTGCGTGATGCACTTACTCGACAGCAGCTGCGTTTATGTGTGACCTCTTCTATGGGCTTTTGTGTTTAGTTTTTTTGTTAGCTTTTTGTTTTTGTGGTAGCTGGAACTGTGGCTCTGGCTGGAGGCTAAGAAAGCTTTGTATGCAACAAGTGGAAAACACGTTGTATGGGCTAATTAAGATACGGTAGTCATTCGCCACAGTTAGAATGCGCCGCTCACAATCAATGGGGGTTTGGCCTGGGCTTTGTGCCGCACAATCGAATCGTTTCGTTTGAATGCACGCGACATTGACTCACCTGAAAAGAAATGGAGGAAGCACACAAATTTTGAGGTTAGCTTTAATGCAACATTATCGAGGCTAATTTGTCTGTGTGTGTGTGTGTGTGTGTGTGTGTATAGACAAAGCACAAAAAGAATTGTTTGATTGAGAGCAGAAATCCAACAGTTGTGATTAAAGGCATCATTTAGTGCGGCCTGAGAGAGAAAGTGTAACCTCGTCAACTACAGCTAAATATATGTATATAGACATGTGCACATATACATATATTTACTTACAGTTACTTAGTTAACTAACTATTTATATATATTTTATATGGTATATAGATATTACTTTGCCAATTTAGTCATCTGTCTTTTCCCTTAACAATTTACCAAAGTAGCCAACTACATATATAGAATCAACAATATACATATGTATATAAATATTGTATATATATATATACTTTAACTGTATATGTACATATATACATACATACTTTATTTCTACACTTTAACTATGTGCAGTCGACTCTCGTTCGAAATTCAAGGGACTTAAAATACTACGAGCTATCGAATATTCGAAATATTGAATGGTTCGATATATATAGAGATTTTCTAAGGAACTCTTGATTACTTTCAATTAATGAGAGGATCGAAATATCGCATGTTTGAAATAACGAGAGTCGATCGACTCATATATTTATCTTTCCATTTCACTATAAATTTTTTATTTTCATATTCTCCCAAATATTAATTTCAACTGTGCTTTAACTTTTCACTTTCAAGTGAACCAATGAACCAAAAATAATACCAATTCTCACATTCACAATACATATTCTAATTGAAACTCTGCTGTTCATTATAAATTTGATCAATTTCATTTAAATTTGTATATATCATATACTTTTGTTATATAGATTAAACATATACAATATAATCCGGTTATAGCGACTCCGTTTACAGCGTCCGTACTGTTCTTGCGATGAAAATTCTGGTCTCCAGACAAACTTTTCTGAGCAAACTTATACGGTTATAGCGTCTTCCCGCTATATCGACAGTCCCTTGAGTGTTCGTTACAACCGGATTCTACTGTACTTAATCACATGCCCATTTTATTTCAATTTAAGACTTTGAAAACTTTATTCATTTGTTTTTCAAATAACGAGCTCAATGAATTTTCTTCTAGTCTAGGCTCCGTTTCGTCCACTGGCAGGCATAACAACCCTGTTCGTATAACCTATACAGTCAGCTCTCTCCCTCACTCAACAGCTATCGTTGTCTCTTTCCCTCTCAAGGAGTGAGATTAGTAGGACATTAGACGCAATCCCACTCGGATAACAGCCCCACACTCATACAGTTGCAACAGTGATTTAACAGAGCAGACCCCTAATGTAAATTTAACAGATCTATATAAATGTAGATGAACTTACATAATTACTGATAATTAATGCTATTTAATAGTCAGAAGTTTTAGCCTAAAACTATAACGGAAATAAACTGGCAATTGCTCAGATCTCTGACGAATGAAAGCGCATTGTTGTTGGATGGCATTGGCTATGCACTGCAGTTGCTGTTTCCGTTTCTATACAGTTTTCTAATTATGAAGCTGCAACGCGTCAGGTGGATGTGGGCGCAGGCGCCCACACGCTATAGAAAACAACAACGACAACAGCAGCAGCAGCGACGAAAATCAATGAAATGCAACCAAAATGCCGACAAACGAAAGTGAAAATTGCTGTTGTTGTTGCTGTTCAAGTTGTTGTTGCTGTAGCTAGTTTCGCTTTTTTAGTTAATAAGATAAATTTGCAGTCGCTGCCGGCTTAGGTTTTTGAGTTTTGAGTTTTGAGGAGCTGCGTCAGCTGCGATGCGAGCGCCATTGTTTGTGTCTAAGGCGCTTAAAATATTTCACGCTTTTCCTTGCCCCGTGGGCGACATGCAAATTGAATGCGAGACAATGTATTAAACATGCAGCAAACAACACACGAACAGTTGTTCGCCTGCTCTACGAGGGCAGTTCGATTGGTAATAAAACTGCATAATATATTGTATTATATATGCAAATTGTCATTTGAAACCAAGCTGGAATGCTGCTCAAAGCGGAAAGAGAGTTTTATGGCTTTATGTTAACTCAAACTGTTTCCAGCAATTAAATGTGATTAAGTCATTTCATTTAACTCGATTTACAGTTGTCCAAAAGATTCGAGCATACAAGATGCATCCAAGGAGCCACAGATCTAAAATCATATTGTATATGATATATATTCTATCAAAGATCTATTCAAAGATTCAATTTAAATGCGAGTTCAATTATTTCTTACGTATATTGTTGAGAGATATTCAATTATCCATTATATCTATTGTGAGTCTAGGCAGGTTCTCGACTGTAAAGTGCTTATTAAGTAGCTGTTCTTCCTGTCTTTTATCCTCAATTTGTATCATATAATATCCTAAGCTGTTATTTCCGTTCCGTTAGCTAACGGCTTTTCGAACATTTGATTATAAATAAAACATGTTTACGTATCACATGGAGCACTCTTAATATGTTAAGGCATAAGACATATGGCATGACATTTGCATGTTTCAACAGTTTCCGTTTATGTTTGCATATTTATGGCTCTCTTTTGAGCGCCCCTGTGAGAGATGGCGTCATAATAATAAACTGACTCCAATGCACAAATACCCCAATGGCTATGCATATACGTCCTATACATATATATACTATACATACATATATCTGACTATAACAAAGCTAAAGAAAGAAAATGGAAAACAAACAAACGTTGACAAATTGCAATATTAATTTTTTATTGATGTCGAGTTTCAGTTTCAGTTTCAGTTGCATTCGCGTTCGCGTTCGCATTTGCATTTCAAATCATTCATATTCAGCCAGGGCCCCATAAAACGTACATAAAAATCAATTATAAACTGCCCATAAGCTGTCATAAAAAACGATTTTAATACATGCTTTAAATAGTGTTTGCATGTTCAACTCCCACGACAGCGAAAAACAACAAAAACGCCCCCGACTTTGACATTGAAGTTGCCACAAACAATCAAATCAAACAAAAGCAAGAGTGTGTGTGTTCACACACACTCACACACACACACACACACACGGATACACATAGACGCCGGTTGGCTTTGAATACCGTTTATCGACGGCTTCGACGACAGATTCGTGATGACAGATTGCTATCAATGGAACCAAGCCTCGATTGCCTCAGTGTCAATGCCAGGAAATACTCGTTACCAATTGGCGCTAGGCAATGTCTACATACAGTGTTCACTCGACGCTGAGCACTACAGTGAAGACAGCTCGAAATAGCAGCTGGGAAATATATCAACATGAACGATCCAATTTGCATCTAATTGGACTGATTCAGCAATTCGTACATGACAATATTCGAATGCCTGGAAATACTCATCTCCATTTATTAAACTATTCACACGAATCAACGAATTGCATTTGAAGAAAACTTTGAGTTAAAATAGAAATATACTGGAGTCTGATTGGACTGATTCTAAAATTCCCTAAAAATACTCAGAGTCCATTAGCAAGGCGACGTCTACATAAAGCCTTCATTAGCATCTGGGAACTAACTCGAACTCTTCACTTGTAGACAGCTTCAAATAACTACCGTATATATTAACATGAAGTATCCTATTTGAATCTAATTGGACTGATACTGCTATTTGCACATTAAAATATTCGAATGCCAAGAAATACTCGATATGATATTCACTCGAATCAAGGACAACTTTAAGGAATAGTAGAATTATACCAACATATAATATGCTACTCGAGTCTGATTGGACTGATTCTAAAGGCAACGTCTACATATAGCTTCACTTGAAGAAAGCTTCAAATAACTACCTAATATATCAACATGGAAAAGCCTAATAGATTCTGATTGGACAATATATGAATGCTAGGAAATACTATTTACATACAGTACAGTATTCACTTCCATTAACTTACAACAGTATCTACTCAAATAAAGCCAGAAATAATTCAGCATTAAATCAACATATATATTGAAATGTCAGATCCTATTGGAATTCGATTGGACGGCTGCTGACACTTAACCAAACTAGACAAACATACAGATGGACCTGCCTATAACGCATTGAATGCGCACTCTCATTAAGTATATATGTATACATACATGATAACAGCCCCAGCTCCAGCTCCTACTCTGCGCAGAGCAACAGAATCCCATTCACCTGAAACCTCATTAGAGAAAGATTCGCATTATAGATACAAAATGTAGATGCAACACGAGTCGGGGGAGTTCAAGTTTAGGGCACTAAAAACAATTATACAAATTGCCGAGCAGCACAAACGAGAGACACGAAGAAGTGAAAGAACTTCCAGGAACGATATCTGAATAAAAGTCAAGCTAAGCAGCTACTAAGGCCGCTCAAGTTGAAAGTGAATTTGAAGCATTCACGCAGCCAGCGACAGCAAATTAAATGCTCATTAGCATATTCCAAGGAGCCAACTGATACACCCGGATAGACAGCGGGGACAGACGGACGGATGCGGCCACGCACGATTTCACAGGCAGCCAGGCAGGCAGGCTGACTAGATGGCTGGCTGGCTGGCAGGAAGTCGATTCCGGTGGCGATGACGACGACGCACTGTCAGCGATGGGAGCGTGAGTTTGATGTTGACAACAAAGCGTTGGAGCCGCCTCAAAGCGACACGGCTTAGCCGAAAGCTGTGCATGGACAGTAGGCGAGGGGGGCGAAGCGGAGTTGGGGTGAAATAAATTAATTTGCTTTACTTCACGTTGTATTTATGCCCCGTGTGAGTAGCGCACCCTACCACCCTCCCACCCGTCCGTCCGTCCATCCGTCCGGCAACTTGGCTTCTCTGTGCCACATTGTTGAGCATATTTCAGCGTCTGCTCTGCTCTGCTCTGCTGGAATGGCCAGGGACTTGGAGTTCTATGCGGTTCCTTTGCGTGTCATTCAATTTACATTAATTTAGTTGATGTTCCAGTCGCGGCTGTGGGCGGCACTTTGGCAGGGGCGTGCCCCAGCAATTTGATTAGCCAACTGGGCAGAGAGAGAAAGAGCGAGAGAGAGAGAGAGTGAGCAAGGGAAATGAAAACGTTGTCTCTTCGCTCTCTCAATCTGTCTCTTCGACAGTCTGTCAATCAATCAATCGGCGTGGGGCGTGGGGCGTGGCAGGCGAATCTCCGCCAGACTGACGAGCTGGCATCTGCATGCGCGACTGCAGGCTGCGCACCTACATATCTATGTATATCCCATTTGACCTTTGCGGGCTCCATTACGCGAAAATGCGAAAATTTCGAGAGCGGGTCAATGGCCCGACCTAACCAACTGGCAAAGGAAAGCAACAGAGTCAGCACTAAAAATTCTGCGAATACGCTTAGGCAAAGGAAAGCCAGTGAGCGGTCGATCGGACGGCCAGACGGACGGACGGACGGACGGACGGTGGGTCGTCAATCTGACTGGCGCGATTCGAGCGAACTCATCCAATTCGAACGAATCGCCAAATACACAAGCGACGGTTTCGTCAATGGAGTGTGTGGTGCACACGGTGAGTCACACCTGATTAACGGGAACGGGTCGAGGGTTTCGCCAACCTCCAAGCGCCCCAGCCGAACGAAAGTGTGAGAAAAGAACCGCAATTCGTTGACTGGGTTACTCTGTATAGCCAGTGAGGCAGTCAGCCGGCCACAGTCATAAATTGCACACGTCAGCCAAAAAGATACAAATGTATCTACAAGCTGCATACGACAACAGCAACAACAACAACAACAATGTTGCTTCCATTGATGATGATGATGGTTGCGCCAAGAGATTTTAATTGGTTCGCCCAGTTTTCAGTAGAGTTCAGCCTTTTCTCTGGCTCTGTGGGCTTTTCAACAAGTTTTCATCTCTGGCGGCTATTATTACTGCGCGCGTTATTTTACTTTTTTTTTTATTTTACCTACATATGTATATGCATATACTACATATGTATGTATGTATGTATATTTCTTGGAGCTTTTGCGCACTTTTTTTCATGTTTTTTTGTGTGTTGGGCCTTTGTTCAACTCGAGCTTATCAAAATGTTTAATTTTATTTCTTTGTCGTTGACAACGCGCACATATTTAAGCCAAGGACGTGACTTTTGTAGCAAGTTTTGCCCTTCGGCACTGCACGCACTACGACTGCGACTGCGCTGCGACTGCGACTGCGACTGCTGCTTGGAGTTCAGTTTTTTGCCAGTTACAGTTTGTGGCCATTAAACAAATATGTCTTTGATTTCAGCCAAATAGTTGCTCATGTTTGTCACGCTGCCCACAGCAACAACAACAATAACCTGAGCAGCATCTTGGACTCGCATTTGTAATTTGATTATGTATTCGACATTCGCATGAATACATAAATAAATCCAAATGTAAAAGGCGACAGACAGGACATTTTCCAGGCATTTACTCTGGCTAAACAGATTCAGAGCACGCATTTTATTTCGGATATAGATGCACATATATACATATATATGAATCTATCTATACATATATACATTTGTCCAGACGGACTGATTGATTGCTGATCAACGCAGCATGAAAGCTAACGGCACATACATACACACACACAGCCAGTCAGACAGACAGACATACAGTTATTATTGATATATGTACATATTTGTCTGAGGGCACACACAAACAGCAATACAATCACGTTTATTAGATTGCCAACACAATTTGTGAACATGCAACATGAAATGAAATACGATATCGAATGCTAAATCTTTTTTTCTCTCTCTTTTCTTTTTGGGAGAGAATTGCAAGAGTTGGGAACAAGTTCAAAAGTTTAGCTGTGCATAGATACGATTAAAAGTATAGAAAGAAATTTATCTAGTGTAAATGAAATTTCGAACCTACAGAATACCCTGTAATTCGCGCAGTTTTAAATCTTTAGCCTCAAAATCTGATAGACTGCTACACAGTTGACTCAAATATTTGTTTTCTTAGCCTTTTATCTAAAGACAAAGTCAAATGTGTAAACAAAATAAATTTACCAGAAATTCTACCAGCGCGACCTTTGACTTTTTCGTAAATTCCGTTTACTTTGCCACACATTAATTATTAAAAGGCCATTACTTAATCGCACAGGCGAAAGGATAAGGCCAACAAGGCAAGACAAGGGGTCAACAGCTAACGGATAACGGCCAACGGCCAACAGCCAACAGCCAACAGCCAATTGGGCATTGTAGCTTGTTGTTTTAGCCGTTTAGCTACTGCTATTAGTGCTAGGCACATAAAGTGCAGCAAGTGAAATGAGGCCAGCTATGCTATGCACTTGTCCACACTTGCAGAACAGTGTTGACTAACGCCACTGAGTGCGATGCCTTTGACAGCTCCATTTGCTCAGCTGCTGGCGGTGCCGCGTGTAAATAGCTAATTGGAAAAATTGGCACACCTGCCGTGCCCCAGACGACCAAACAATGCCACAAGCTGGCCAATTGCAATTTCACAATGATTCAACAATTTAAATGAAATTCACATAAGAATCCGCTTCCACAGTCAAATTGAATTTCGAGGCGATCAGCGATCAACTTAGCTAAGCCATCCAGCTCAAGAAGGAGAAGAGTTTTGGGATATGAGACTTGGCCATGGATTCGGAATTCATTTCACTTAGAACAAGAAGCGAACTTTGATCGTCAATTTGGCCGCTCGCCTCGATTATTGAATGCACAGGCATTGCCTGCATGCCAAAAGCTAAAAGCATTTGGCAATATGTCGGCCTCGATTTGAAATGCCAAAACTTATAATTGAAATGTTGTAAAAGCAACAGCAACAGCAACATCAGCAGCAGAAACTGTAACAACAGCCACTAAAAACACGTGCCATTGAAATATGCATTTGAATTTCCTGCTCGGAAAATGCGCTGCATTTGAGTGATATGACAGCAGTTGAATACCCTGCCAGAGGGCAATAGGGTCAGCTTTCCTGTTGCTGTTGCTGCTGTTGGCCAATGGCAATTAGCTACTGCTGTTGCTACTGTTGCTACTGCTACTGGGACAGACAATTTCACCGTACGGGCAATCAATCAAAGAAAGTTTTTTCCCAATGCATTTCAACACAATTCGGCAGCAATTAGATATATTAATGGCATGCGCTGCCGGCAAAAACCAAAAACCAAACCAAAAAAGTCTGTTATTAATGAGCCCCGATCAATAGTGAGCTTCGGCGGCTGACTCAAGTGTCAAATGGATAACATGCTGAGAACGCGAACGACACAGCTCGATGCTCGACGAGGGCCAATGCAGCGATTGCGATGGCTTTTGCGATAAACCGAAGCAGATCACGCAGATCTTGCTCACCCACAGCGAACTTAAAAAGGGAACAACAACTGTCTATCAACAGCAGCAACAACAACAACAACAACAACAATGCCCAAGCTGAACGCACAGCATTCAAGGCTAATTGTGCAATAATTTATGAAATGGCAACACAAACAAAGCAACCAATTTAAATACATACATACATATGTATGTCTGTCAGCTACATATGTATGTACATCTATATTTATATATATGCTATACTGACTACATACACATACATATGTATATAGTGCTTATTTCAAGAATACAATTGCGCTGGCTGAGCCAGAGGCCGCAGAGTTTGGGGCGCAATAATTAAGAACAACTCGAAGAGAGAAAACGTTTCAAAAACATTAAATTAAGTCATTAAGGAGAATATAAATACTATAGATATACCCTTTAGGAATGCTCAAGCAAAGGGTATGCCAGGATTTCAACTCAGTTGAAATGCTGATAAAGAAGTTTAAAGTGTGCATTGGTAAAAGTCTGAAGTATATATTGAAATATAACTTGATATCGACTCCTTTAAGGGCTAGGGATAAGGTATTCAAGTTGATCTTGCCTTTGGTAAGTCACAGACATACATATGTATGTATGTGTATGTAGTATATGTAACAGGATAAGTAATACAGTCGACTCTCGTTATTTCGAAATTCAAGGGACTCTTAAAATACTACGAATTATCGAATGTTTGAAATATTAAATGGATCGAAATATAAAGAGATTTTATAGGGGACTCGTGAGTACTTTGAATTAATGAGAGATTCGATATATCGCAGGTTTGAAATAACGAGAGTCGACTGTATATATCATTTGATCTGGAATCGTATACTATATATATATTTATATACAGTGAGTAATATTAATCTTCGGTTTTTGTATTTTTCAACTTTAACTTCAAATGCCTTTAAAACATATAATATTAATTGAAATTACAAAAATTTAAATTGTAAATTGTAGATTGAAAAATATTATATCAATTCAATTTTTTTTTTTTTTTTCAATTTTTATAATAAAAGTTAAGCCATAACTCTTATTTTTGATTTTTATAATAAAACTCAAAAATAAGAGTTATGATTTGATTTATATAAATATTATTCTGTAATAATTATTTTTGATTTTTATCATAAAAATCAACTTTAATAATTAAAAATAATTTTTTAATAAAAAATTATAAATTTAGAATTCGTCATAAAAAAAATCCTTATGTGTGTTTTACTCTCTCTTCTTGGGAATTCTTTTGAGCCTCAATTGTTTTAAATGCGTAACACCTCTTTGCGGTCCCTGAAAAATAACCTTCCCGATGTGGTATATATCAATATATTTAACATAACTAACAAAGATTACATATATAAGCCGCAAAAAAAAAAAAAAAAAAAAAAGTTGGAAAACAAATAGACTGAATATTAATTATACTCACTGTATGTAACAGGCAATAAAATTTGTTCAAGTTTACAAAGATTCTTTTCATTCACCTTTTCTTTCATATATGTAAAAGAGTTGTGAATAAACTATATTTAAGCTGATTATGCATTTTCCAAGTCAATAAGCTTGCCATTAACAAGCTATATCTTTTGAACGAACACTCCGATTTGAATGAAATAAATTTTGTTCTATATCTTAAGCAGTTCTGATGAGGAAAGATTTTCTGTAAATTCTCCATTAGTACGACTTTTATTAATTTTTTCAAGAACATAAGGAACAAGTTTCTTTCTGCATATTTGATTTCTAATGGAAATGAAAGATTGTTAAAGAGATGAAAATATGTGAAGTCTAATCAGTTAAATAGCACTGCATCTCTATTAGGCATATTCAAATTGATCTCTGATTGTCTTTCTCATTCGTGACAGTTCAGTTAAAGTTGACCAAAGACCCATAAGCTCGCCTCACTGTGTTAGTGTGTTAGCAGCATGTGCTGACTTTGTTCAGACAATGTGCTCATCGCACAGCCGCAATTAAGCGCCGACAAATGCTGTGCAACTTACTTAAAAAGTCATCACATATATAATTTCATTTCATTTTGTTTTGTATTTGTATGAATTTTATTATTTTTATTTCATGTTCATTTCTTTTAGCAAATAGTTTTAACAGCGCTTTATGACTAAAGGCAAATGTGCGCATTAATTAAAACTTGAGCACGTACAACAACAAAGCAAATAACAACTAGCAGCTAGCAAATTGCAAATGGCAAATGGCAAATGGCAGATTGCAAGCTGCAAATTGAATGCAAAGTCTAGAAACTGTATGAGCTTATGACACCGAAACGCAAAAGCAATTAAATTCAATGATCCAAATGAAATGCAGGCAAAATAAACGTAAATTCAATTTGGAAAAATTATAAACAAAACGCAAAACGCAAAACGAAAATGAAAACGCAAACGCAAACTGCTTAACAGCTTCGCCAATTGAGCGGTGCACGGGTAGCTGTTGCCGCACCACCGACTGCACCACCAAAGTTCCAAATTGAGAAATGCTGAACTCTTGACGATCGCACACATATGCGAATAAACAAATAAACGACCCGCTGTGGTTGTTGTTGTTGTGCCATTCAAATGAATTTAATATAAGAGCAACAACAACAACAACAATTGGCTTAGCTTCCGGAATTAAAGATTCAACAACAACACGAATTCAAATCCATTTTTGGCAGCTGGCAACAAACTTTTGTAGGTTCAAGGCAAAAACAACATCGAAAGCATTTCAACCAAAAAAACAAAAACCAAAACCGAAAACCAAAAACTAAAACGAAAACAGCAACACAAATCCATCAGAGCCAACCATGACGCGAAATCTGGTCAACCGGTCAACTAGTCAATTGGTCAAGTGGCGCGGCTGGACGATGAACGCCAGGTTCATGGCATGACAAACATCCAATTAGCTCTTGGGCGCTGCAAAGGCGAAAGCAAACACACGGACACGGACACGAACCCCACTGTGCTGCTGTGTCCTGCCAATCAAATGGCCATTTTGACAAGAACGAAAGGCAAAACAACTAAAATCAATGCTCTTCAATGCTTAGCTAAATTTGTTTGCGTTCTATTTCTATGCGAACGCTGAGTGTCAAATGGCCATTGCTATATATAAAGCAATTATATATTATATATGTACATAGTAGTAGTGCTCTTGAAAATATGTACTTGCTCTGGTCTGCGATACGAAACCTATGCTCAGAGAGCCATCGACTAATTCCTATGAAGCGGTGCCAGCACCTCAACGATGCCAGGCCACACAGGTGCCAGGCCGTGATGAAAGCTAATGGATTTCCAACTAAGAAGTGAGCCAAAATATATATAATACAATATATGAAACTTCACTGAATTTAATTTTGATAGAAACTTTGGAATATTGCATATATTGTCTGTTTATGAAAATAAAAGTGAAAACATAAAAGGAATATAAAAACTATTTAACATGAGTCTAACCGCTTAACAGAAATGTTAAATCAAGACTTAACATAGATGCTAAGATGTCATTTAACATATATGTTAAGTAGCTAGTTGTAAATGTTAAATAACTTCTATTTTTGTATACCCTGAACCTATTGAAAATGGGAAGTCAGGGTATAATGGTTCTTTTATTTTATTTATGTTAAATGCTTGCTCTTATATACATAGGTATATATATATTTGTTTGTTTATAATTGTTAAATACTTGCTACTCCATTTATAACTCCACTTAAAGTGTCCGTACGGTTATTGCGACGAAAATTTCGGTTCCTAAACAAACTTTTCTGAGCAAACTTATACAGTTATAGCATCCTCCGGCTATAACGACGGTCCCTTGAGTGTCGTGATAGCCGGATTCTACTGTATGTAGATACATATGTATAAATATTTGTTTGCTTATAATAGTTTTGCATAATTATTTCAATATTTCAACAACTTTTATGAAAAACAACAATTGCTAATCGGGTTCCCATTGCCCACTGTCAGACATAACGACCCTGTCTTAAAAGCTTATATAGCCAACTCGCTCTCACTCAGCAGTACTGGGGACTACGTTTAGGAACATATATATTTGTTTCTCTTGCTCTGCGTGTATTACAAGCTAAAACTTTGTGGAAGATCACTGGAGCTCCGTAGTACATAAGAACCAGAACCAAAATTGGAGACAAAATTCAGGTGGTAGCCAAAAAATACCTTGGAAGACTAGACTCTCATCCAAATAGCTTGGGCCAGACGCCTCGGCTCTGCAGCGCAAACTTCAGTCAACCGCCGTACGGGTATAAGGAGGAGATTGCAACGCCACTACCCTGAAGACCTTCAGGTCTTTACTTAAACACCTCCACATTTTTATATAGTCAGGAATATGTGTATATAAATACCCATTAACATACAACTGAATGTAGGGACTGAATTGGGATGAAATTAAACAGAATTTGGGGAAATTGTAAAACAGATTCCAACACAAATGTAACATTATCACATTATCAATATATGAAATATTTCTTGAAATATAATAAACACGATGAAACACGAATAAATGTTAAAAGTTTATGTTTTTACTGTCTTTTAAGCGTAAACATGAAAACATATGTCAAACGCTAAAAGCGTGTAATTAAAGGGCATGTCTTGGTCGAGCATTGTTAATGAACATACAGTGAACTTGCTTGTCGCTGTTGCTGTCACTGTCCGCTGTCCGGTGTCCGCTGTCCGTTGTCTTGTTTGACAAATTATGAACACGTTTTTGTATTTAAATAATGATTTCACGTAGCTGTTGGTCTTTCGATTTTTGGTGCGTCGAACTGCCTCTCGAACTGCTGATAAGATCGATTGCCGATGTCACCGATGACGACACTCGCAGTTAGACCTTCGATTATCGCAGGCTCTCTCTCTCTCTCGGTGGGTGGGGTGACGGCGAGGTTGTCGCAGAACGTTGCCATTGCAGAGTATTGGCCAGCTTCACAGCAGCAGCAGCCGCACGGGCCAAATGAAAATGTTGGCAAGCAATTATATACATAGGCTGCACCGAATCAGTCGGCCAATGAACCAAGCGTTCGAGAGGTGAAGAGTCGAAAGGCAAACAGATGGAGCAGAGATTACACAACAAGCAATTCGCATTCCAATTGGAATCGAATATACAAATTGGGCTTTGACATTGCCGATTGGCCATTGGCCGACCACACACAGAGCTCTACTCACCGATCACCGATCAGCGATCAGAGATCATCGAACATCGAACATCGATCAGAGATCTGAACACTTAACACTTGGTCAACAGGTTGATTGACCGAGCTTCACTTGTATCTTACATCTTTGGCTTATTAATCGTCAACAATTGTGTGTGATAATGCAAAAGTGAAAGGCAATTGCCGATTGAGTACGAATACTTAACGTGGCCACTGTTTTTATTTATTATTTGCCAAATGCTTTGCTGTGCTATGACACTCTGCGCTTATATACCCTAGACTAGGCGAACGGACAAGCAGTCAGTTTATCCACCTATCCACCTCTCTGTCTGTCTATCCATTCGTCATTGAGACCGTGTTAGCCGGCTCTTTGCTGCATCCCTAGAGATGAGGATGAGTCAGTCGTGAGATGTTTGTGTGATAATTTTAGCTTGCCCATGTTCTGCCGAGCAATAAATGCCAGCAAACACACACACACACACACACACACACGCACGCGAGTACTAAGCAGCCGGTACAGTGAGTCATGGCGAATGGCAAACAGCGAAGTGCGATGCAACGCAGTTAGTTTTGGCAGACGCAGATAGAGACAGAGACAGAGACACATACATACATACATACATATACATATATGTATGCATATGCCGAATATACAAAACCAGATACAATTCTTGTTATTCTTATGGTTATTCCGATTCTTCTTGTTCTGTTGATATATAACAGAAGTTCTCGCACGGCATGACTCACACTGACAAGAGGAGGAGGAGGAGGAGGAGGTGGACTGGAGATCTTTGACCAGCAGCACAGATAACTTGACCGCCAGCGTTGTCCAGCTTCTATAATTGCCTGTCAAATGCTTACCTGCAAAGAGAGCAAAGACAAAGAAACAAATAAGATTATTACAGTTTATGGATTTCATTACGAGATTAGATAAGACTAAGTATGTATGTATGTATGTATGTATGTATATGGCAAATATTACTGGAAGCGGAAGAATTATTATTATTATTACTAACTTAGCTAGATAAATTCACTGACAGTATATCAAAATTCCATTTATAAAGCAAAAGACAAACATGATTCAGCTGGATATAACCCGGAAGAGCAACTGGAAGAAGTCGTTGAGGATTTATAGCATTCACAGAACAGCCAAAAGAAGGGTTCAGTTGAAGACCTTTCTAGCCACTCTCTCTATCTCTCTCTCTATTTGCTCAACTCTTTGCTAATAAATCAAAGAAATGTTGCAGTTGGTCTAACTTTAAACTTGGGCTATTCTTATTGGTAAGTAGAAAGTAAAAGTAAAAGGCGCCCAAAGCTGCGTGTGGGCATGGCCCAAGCACGGCCCAAGCACGGCGGCTCATTGAAAAGTGAAAAGCATTCGAGAAAACAATACCAATAGAAATACAAAATGCGAATGTTATTACGAGCCAACAGACGTCGACTAACTAATTGTTAGACAGCGACTTAGTACCGACTTCGGAGCGAGCAAAAAGAGGGCAGGGTGGCTGGCTAATAACTTAGTCGAAAGAAAAGTGAAAAGAGCAAAACGCTCATAAAAATAAAAATAGAAATAGAAATGGACACGACAATGACAATGGCAATGGAAATGGAAATGGACTGAGACTGGGACATGGAAATGGAAGTGGAAGTGTGAGTGTAAGTGTAAGTGGAGAATATGGAAAAGGCCAACATAAAATGAGGCCGACGCGTAAATTACAAATCAATATGCGATACAATATGCATGGGCAAAACCTGACCATTTGGCCGAACAATTTCTGCTCCCAGCGAGACTCGAGTCGACTCGAGTCGGCAATGAACCCCCGGCCGAGGAATGCACTCGAAGAATGGGCATCAAAATGTAAATGTAAATGAAAATGAAAATGAGTTGTTGCTGCTGCTCCTGCTGTCGTTGGGCTCAAGAGTTTTCCTGCTAAATTGCAGCAATAGCGCCTAAATCCAAATGCCGGCGACAAAGCGACGACAACGACAACAACTTTAATGACGTGATGCCAGCACCAGCAGCAGCAGCAGCAGGAGGAGGAGGAGTAGAAGGAGGAGGAAGAGGAGGAGATGCCATGCCACAGTCAGTAGAGAGCTAGAACAGAACTCGAAATACCCTTGTGTTGAGCTGAAGGACAGAGAAAAAAGTCTTTCTGGAATGAAATTTAACTGGAAGCAAAGTCTATATCTATATCGAGGTATATCTCTACCTACAATCCTATATGACTGACAAGCTGCTCAGAGCTAGAACAGAACTTGAAATACCCTTGCATGACAGTGTTGAGCTGAAGAACAGAGAGGAAAGACTTTCTGGAATGACTTTTTCCACATGAAAATAAAAACGTAAATTGAATAGAAAGCAATGTCTATATCTATATTGAAGCATAGCTCTCTCTGCCTTCAATCCTATATATGTATGTGACTAGCTGCTCAACTTGATGTATATGCCTTAGGCATATACCCTTCCAGACAGGCGCATGCAATGCAGTCGCAGAGGAATGTGCAACGATTTCATGTGTCAACAAGACCAACTGCACTGAGCAAATCCAGACTGAGGTGCATAATAATAGCCGTTGCGCATGTGCAAGTCGATAGCCGACTGCTCAATACTCTGTATTATGACGAAGGCAAATACCCTCTATGAGCAGTGGGAGCGACAGTTAAGGCAATGCCTAAAGCCTATTGGCATTTCAATGCAAACTCTTATTAAATTATTGGAATGATGGGCATAATGATGGGCAGCTTAAGCTGGAGCTGATATCAGGTCTGGTCGATGGCTGATTCGTTCATTGGCCACGTTAAGATGACAGCAGCTTAGCGCTCTGATAAGACAGCCAAGCGCCAATTTTCATCTCTTTTTCCGCTCGAATTTATTGTTGACTTTTGTAAAATGCGAAACTTGAGAATTGCAATCGCTAAACTGAAACAAACTGAACTTAGTTCGTCAAGCGGCTGACAGCTGGGCTGCTGCTGATATCAGTCGAGCAGCGTAACATATGTATGTATATACATATAACATGTGTATATATGTATCAATGCAATAACAACAATAATTGTTCACAGCTCAAATGGATCAGTCAACTGGCCGCCTTTCGCAAATACCACCCAAGTGGCAGTCAGGCAAAAACAAAGGCAAACAGCCAATTAATGAGCAATTCATAATGAGAACGACACTGACGATGACGATGATGATGATGATGATGATGATGACGATGATGACGCTCTTGATGACGATGACGATTGGCGACACTGATTGGCATCAATGCAACGCATGAGCAATTGCCACACTGATAGGCAAATCTTTTGGCAATGATTGTTCTGGAATTCACACAGCAGCGACGGCAGCGGCGGCAGATTAAAGTGAATTGCTCATTACAATTACATTGAGTGCGTAATTTCCAATCCATGCCACTGCCAGTTACAGCAACTCATAAAAGTTCAAGCACAATAGGCACAAACTGCCATAGCATCGAACAAAAAGCTGAGAAGTGAAAATGGAAATAAAAGAGAGAAGCAAAAGTGCTCTAGTGGAGACTGCTCGGCTGGGGGATACACTGAACCCTGCAAAGAACTGATATTCCTATCATTGTAAGCTTTCTTTATGCACACACACACACACTGCGCTTGAACTGCAGTATGTGTAATTTTATGAGAATAGATTCTCTTCCATTGAGACTAACTTTATTAAAATCTTAAAACGTGAAAATACTTTTTTATCCAAGCACAAATCTCTAGTGGTAGAAATACATTTTATTCCAAATATAAGGCGAAGGGGGCGTGGCCTCCAAAAGACTTTAACAACTATACATACACAATAAATCTGAAGTCTCTAGCTCAAACAGTATTCAAATTAGGCTAAAAAAGCTAAGCCAATCTATCGATAATCGATAAAAAATAAATGTTATTGAAAAACTATTATAAACCCTTACTGCGCATGTTATACACGAGTATGCATGTCAAATCTCAAGTCTGTAGCTCTTATATATTCTGAGATCTCGGCGTTCATACTGAAGGACGGACAGCGCTGATCAAGAGTATATGTGTACTTTAAAGGGCCTGGTACGCCTCCTTCGTAATTTTCACAAAAAAAAAAAAAAAAACAATATACCCAGATTTCACATTTTCAATTGGGTTCAGGGTATACAAATATTTTATAATCTGTAAGCAAATGCTTGATTCTCCTATGCTCTTATCTCGTTGCTTTCTTCCTCGATTGGAAATTCGCAATCCGCATTTGTTTATTTCTCTTATCGTTTATTCACTGTACGCCTGTTTGATTTAATAATTGATAATTAATAATCAGCTGGCAGGCTCTGCCGATATCATTTGGTAGCCCAGCTCCGAGCTCTTCTTCGACTCGACTCTTGACCCGACTCGACACTTGTTTACCCTGAACTCTACGAAAAGCAGCCGCTGCTGTCGCTGCTTATTGTTATCGCGCATCATTACGAGTCATTACAAAGTCAAGCGCACAAACACACCCACCCACCACTCATTGGATTTGCAATTGCAATTTTTCCCTTTGTTAATACGAAACACAATTATTTTCATAAACAAATCGCCTGTCCCGCTGCGTGCCTCAATTCTTTCTTTGATTCCTTTTGATTTGCCCCTCAAACTAGTTTCAATTGAAATTTAGATAAACAACGGGAGGGAGGTGACAGGTACGCTGAGTACCTGCACCAACAGCTAAACACAAACACACACACACACACACACACACACACACTTATAGAGTTGGGCAAGTGTGAATGGCCCCTGCAAAACATTGTCAATATAAATTTAGATTAAATATCAGCAAAGCGCTAAGCTTTGACAGGTTTTGTTCTCAGTCGTCAGCATTTGCACACACTCACACTCGCATTCGCATTCGCATTCACATTCGCATTCACAGATTCACAATTGAAGCTCGTAGCTGTTGATGCGTGTCAAGAAGCGCGACTCGCTCTTGCTCTCGCTCTTGCCCTCCGCCGCCCCGATGTTCAATTGTGCAGGCATTAGTATGATAAATGATATCAGGGCTTACAGTCCGCACTGGCTATCTGCCCGCTGAAGCAGCGCTCATTGTAAGTGCCTGTGTGTATGTGTGTGTGTGCGTGTGCTGTTTGCATTCGTTTTGTTGTGCGTTTAGCAGAAAAATTTATGTGCATACGCATTTTGTTTTTGCTATCCACGCCACAGTTCTATGCCCAGTTTCTGCTCCAGGCAATCGCATTACACTGCACTGCATGCGAGGGCTGTTCGTAAAGTAGCCAATGTGACTCTGCCTCAGACTTGATTTATTTCAGTTATCTTACTCATTTCAATTTTAGTCTAAATTATTTTATATTATTTTTAGACTTAATTATTATTATTTTTTTTACAATTTTAATTAAATTAAATATTCCTAATTTCTGTATCATTCAATTCATTAAATAATTTTTATTTTTATTTTTTATTGTGGTATATTTTTTGTTAAATTAAAATCAAAATTTATTTTCATTTTTAATTTCTATTTTTATTTAATTGCTTTTTTATTGTAATATATTTTTGTTAAATTCAAATACAAATTTCTTTTAATTATTATTCTTGTATTTGTATTTTTGTATGCATAAACTGTATTCATTAATTAATTTTTTTATTGTGAAATATTTTTGTTGAATTAAAATAATAATTAAAAATTAAAATTAAAATTAAAATTAAAATTAAAATTAAAATTAAAATTAAAATTAAAATTAAAATTAAAATTAAAATTAAAATTAAAATTAAAATTAAAATTAAAAATTAAAATTAAAATTAAAAATTAAAAATTAAAAGAAATTTTTATTTTTATTTATTTTTTTATTGTGATTTATTTTTATTAAATTAAAATAAGAATTTCTTTTTATTTTTATTTTTTTTTTTTTTTTTAATATATGTATTGTGATATATGTATTTTTGTTAAATAAAAATAAAAATTTCATTTAATTTTAATTTTTATTCATTTATTTATTTGTTTTTGTTTTTTAAATTAAAATAAATTTATTTTGCTTTAATTCTAATTATTTTGTATTCATTACTTAATTTTTATATTTATTTTATTTTTTCGTTTTTATTGTGATATACTTTTGTTATATTAAAATAAAAATTACTTTTAATTATTTTGCTTGAATTTTTATTATTTATAATTGGTTTATGCGCTATTCTCAATCAATAACTGTAAATATTTCAACAAATCTCAGTACTTTTCGCACTTTTATTAAAACATTTGCTATTTTCATAAGTTTATCATTAGATTTCTGTTGACATAAGCTGATTATAGAAACAGCTTTTGGCATTTGATTTGAGCCAAGCACTGCCAGCCAGCCTACTACAATATAAGTATAAACATAAAATAAATATCCAGCTGTATATATTATAAGGTTTCAAGCGATCCACGAGTCCACGAATCGAAACGCACAAGCGTTAAATAAAACTTCCCACTGCGTCTCTATCATCAATTGTGTTATGGTCTTTGAATTGATATAAATTACGAATCGCTCGCTGGCTTCCGCACTGGACGAGTTTTTGCCCAAACAAAACAAAACAGCGAATCGCTGGACTTGAGCTAAACACTATCTGGCCACATGGCAGAGGCAATATCGATGCCATTTCCTGCAGCCGAGCATAGCCGACTGCCCAATGACCTCTAAGCAGAGGCGATCGAAGTTGAAGTCGAAGTCGAAGTCTCGGCAGATTGACTGTGTAATAAAGCCAATATGCTCGCAATTAAGCTAATAAATAGCCAGAGATTCACATTATGATAAGGTCAGATAGATATGCGAGGCTTATTAAAAATCAGTTAGGCGCACAAAAACCAAATTGATTTATGCAAATGACATTATAACGTCCAGCGCAATGTCCGGCGACACGTTGTAGCAATTCAATTAGCAGATGAATTATTTTTACAGCCGTATAATTTATGTAAAGTTTCGGGTGTAGCTCCGTGCCCCCCCGCCAGCCTACAAATATCAAAGGTCGCAGGCTGAAAAATCCAATAGACACACACAGAATTCACGCAGAGATTTCGGATGCCAATGAATAGCAAGGTCCGTCCAGAAGCCAGCGCACTGATGAGGTATATAAATACCTATATATAAATATGTATATTTAAAGTAAAGTTCAAGGTAAAAAGAAGCAAGGAAGCAAATGATAAACAGGTTGATTTAATGTAAGTACGATGGCTGAAAGTGACAAAATGTGACAAAGAATGCCCCAAGCTGGGCCAGGCCTCACATTCACACTTTGTGACCAACTGCGGGATGCATCGATGGAATACTATTATTAAGTTTAGGGCCGTTTGGGACAAGACAAATGAAACAAATCGAAGGTCGAATATCATATAAATCAATAAAAATCGAATACAGAGAAACAAAACAAATCACGGCATTAAATGTTGATTGAAAACTGTGGGAAATCGCAGTAGCAATGACAGCCGATATAGCAACGCCAATCGATGTGTGCCACGCCCGTTCGCCGCTCGCCGCTCGCCCCCAGGGCTAACAAACAACAAATTGATTTACAAAATTTCGTTAAAGATTGACCAGTGAGAGGGTAAAGGGAGTGGGCAGGTCAGTGAAACATGGCAGCGACAGGATATACGTGTTGTATATCCTGATTACCACGCCTCATTTGACAGTCAATTAGGGGCAGCAGCTCGAAACTGAAAAGCAGTCAGCCAAATAGAGGCGAATTCGATTACGAGCACTGCACAATAAGATTAATAATCTGGTTTAATTAAGGGAAACTCGATAAGTCAATCAAAATAACGACGGAGCTCTGAGAAAGCCAAGCTATTGCTACCCTGTAATCAAATGGAGTTCATCTAGCAGAAGAATAATGACAGCCTTATACGAGCCCAAACCACTATTAATTCGAACAGCATGTTTTTTTCACAGTGCGCAATGTTTAACACACTATATTGTCAATACTACTAAAGATAACACATACCAATGCGTTTCGTCTTAAAGAGAATTTTATTCTCTTCACGATGAAAAAAAAAAATTGTTGCTCTATTTCCAACAGCAACAAAAATATGAGTAATTTACTAAAACGCTTGGCATAACAGAGGAGAAAAAATTGACCACTATTAATTCGAACTCTGCGTAAGCTTACCTTTATCTCAAAATAAAAGCAAAAAAAAGCAACCAATGAAACAGAATAACTATCTAACTATAGTCTGCGAATAATATCGCAATACACCGGCAAAAATTTTAAAATTGCTGCAGATGCAACGATGCAACCACGATGGTACGTGGTAAGCCTATTTGCAACGAAATCCGAGTTTTACTTAGAGATTTTTTTAAATCTTAAAGAGATCACCAAGCAATTAAATTTGTCTAAATCGTTTATGCATGGGGTGATACAAATTTAAAAAAAAAAAATTGGGAATATTGACATGAACATTGCGAATAGAGGCCGAACATCAGCAATAACACCCCGCGACAAAAGACAACTGGCCAAAATTGTTAAGGCTGATCGACGCCAATCTTTAAGAAATTTGGCTTCTAAGTGGTCGCAGGAAATTTCCAAAGCTGTCAAGCAAAAAAGGACGCGATTGCATTTTAAAAATATTGGATATGGTTTTTATAAAGTATGTTTTGTTATTACCTATGCATCGTACCCAATAACTTATCTTACTCGTGGGCCAAGGAAACACCTTTGCTTACGCTTCCTCAAAAAAGAAACGCTTGCAATGGGCTCGGGAAAGGATGTCTTGGACTCAAAGGCAATGGGATACCATCACATTTAGCGATGAAGCAAAATTTGATGTTAGTGTCGGCGATACGAGTAAACGTGTCATTCGTAAGAGTGCAGAAACATACCCTCAATACTGCCTCTAACAGTAAAGTTTCGAGCACTATGGTATGGGGATGTATGTGTGCCAAAGGATTAGGAAAGCTTCATTTCATTGAAAGGACGGTTAATGCTGAAAAATACATTCATATTTTAAAATGTAATTTGCGGACATCAATACCAGAACCAAAACTTTTCAGCAGGGCGGAGCATCATGTGCACAGCCAAACGCACCAAAAATGGCTGGAATCAAGTGGAGGTTTTAGATTGGCTATTAATTAGCCTAGACTAATCCCAACTGAGAATATTTGGTGGCATTAGCCACCATCATTAAAGAGCAAGCTTCGAAATGAAGCAAAAATGAACATTTCTGACTTGAAAATCGAATTGCAAGAGATGTGGGACTCAATTTCTCAAGAGCATAGCAAAAATTTTTTAAAATCAATTCTAAAATGAGTTAAATGCGTAATGCAGGCCATGGGCGACGTAACACAATTCGAATATTAATTAAATTATTGTTTTAAGTATGATAGTAAATCACATTAGGCAGCGTTCGAATTAATAGTGGTCAATTTTTTCTCCTCTGTTATGCCAAGCGTTTTAGTAAATTACTCATATTTTTATTGCTGTTGGAAATAGAGCAACAATTTTTTTTTTCATCGTGAAGAGAATAAAATTCTCTTTAAAACGAAACGCATTGGTATGTGTTATCTTTGGTAGTATTGACAATATAGTGTGTTAAACATTGCGCACTGTGAGAAAAACATGCTGTTCGAATTAATAGTGGTTTGGGCTCGTATAAATGTATAACAATTTATAAACTATGTATATATTATAGTTCTCTTTTATCATAAGTTAAGTTTCTAGTCAAGCATTGCATACGAGCCGCATTGCAGGGTGTTTTCGGGGCAGTCGCTTGGGGTTGGGGGAGTGGAAGTGGAAGTTGTGGCATATTTGCATTGGCCATCATTAGCTTGGCTTGTGTAAACAGCACTCGGGAGCTAACAGGTAACAGCCAACAGGTGAGATATAACAGGCTGCCGCCCTCGGCTCTCGCAGCATGAAATGTATCCGTGCCGCACAAATGATGATGCGATGTGGCCATAACGAAGGGGTGGCTAATTGGTAACATGATTTGTGTTATCGCCAACGCTGCTGCGCAGCTCGCCAACTTGTCTAATTGCCGTTCTGTCGGAGGGCGACCTGAGCTAAGCGAATATATGTATGTATATGACTTGCAAAAATAAGACCAACAGCAACAACAACAACAACAACAACAAAAAGTGAGCGGCACAGCCTAAGTGAGGCCTGGCTAAGCGTCAGTTTAATTAGCTGAACTAGGCCACAAAAATCGTTTAGGCTATGGCAATATCACTCAATAAGTGACACGCTGAACAGGAGTTGTAAATTTGTATATGCACATGTACATACATACATACATGTACATACATATGTATATATGACCCATATGTGTACGTATGTATGTCTGTCAGTTGATTAATTTGAAAACATCAAGCAATTTTTAGTTGCATTTAAAAGACGTCACCAAACACAAAAATAAAAAACATTTAAAATACAAAACTTGCTCAGTTGTTAACTGCACCGCATCACAAATACCCTGTATAATGAAAAGGGCGAAAGGCAACTCGCATTCGTTATTTTATTTAATCATATTTTCTTTTCTTTTATTAGTATTTTTTAAGGAATTTTCTTTTTATTGTATTATTATTAATATTATTTTTATTTGTATGGTATATTTTTTGTATTGTATTATTATTACTATTATTTATTTAAATCGCTTTTTTGTGTGTAAATGATTTTTTGTAATTCATTTGTATAAATAGCTATTTTTATATATGTATTTTATTTTTTTTATTTTTCGGTCTAACCAAACTTTTAGAATCTTATTTTTATTTATTTATTTATTTTTTTTTTTTTAAACAATATATTAATGAGTTTTTTTTTTATTATTTCTTTATTTAAATTTTTATAACATATACATATATGTATTATTATATTATTTTATATTTATATATATTTATATTTTAATTTGAATCGCTTCTATATTTTTATGCAATTTTATTTATTTATTTATTTATTTTTTTGTATTCAATTTAAAATTTTTTTTTTTTTTTAAACAAAAATCTCAATCTCAAAAATTTCAAGAAAAAAGTTATTCTTTCTTGTTTCTAATTTTTTGTTAATAATTTTTTTTTTTTTATTCATTATTATTATTTTTGTTTATATTATTTCAAAATTTATGTTTTCTAATTTATTTTTATTATTATTTTTGTTTTTTAATATTTATATTTTTCTATTATTTTTCATTATTACTTTACATTAGTAGTGTTATTTTTAATTTGAATTTTTTTATGCATATTTCAATTTTGAATTTTATTTTATATATTTAATATTATATATCAAATTTGATTCTATTCATTATATTTCCAAGTTATATGAATGTAACCAATCACCAATAGAAAAAAAAAAACAAATATTTACAATTGATTATTTGTATCAGTCAAACTCTGTTTTATCATTGCTACAGGGTAACAGAAACAACAAAATATTGACAACTCTTAATGATGCTCAATGCAAAAGGTTAATGTTAACATTTGCTTAATATTTCGCAGCTGACGCGACGCGATGACGCGACGACTCGACTCGACTTGACTTGAGTCGAGTTCAGGCCGCCCGGCAACCTCGGCAAAGGCGCCTCGCATTTGTCAAACAAGTCAACTTTGACTTGCAGCGTTTGCGCCTGCGCAACTGCAGCGACGCGTCTAGTCAGATCTGGGCGCAATCCTGGCCAGTCGGGCGCAGGGGGGAGGTGTACGGGCGTACCTGTATCTGGCTATATCTGGCAATGAGGCGCATGATTGATGATGAAAATGTTCACAAAATATATATATACATACATACATATATATATAATAGAAAAACTTCAATTGAAAAACGACACGAATGTTGAAAGCCGTTGTGAGAGGAAAACGATGTCGACGGCAATTGCCATAGCGTTGACAATGACGAAGACGATGACGATAGCGAGAGCGATAACGATAACGATGACGATGACGATGCCGCTTGAAACGACTCCGATGTCGTCTGGTCAAATGTCAATGGCCCAAAATAAATATTTTATTTGACTTTTTACTTTTTTTTGCAAAAGTTCCAAAGTTCCCAGCAAAGATTCAGAAGACATAAATCATTTGATTTGATGAGCCCGTTTGCAGAACAAACTCAGATATATATTGAGATGTACATATATAATAATATATATAGACATATACATATGTATATTGATACATATATGATCAATGCAAAGATTGGTTAGCATCTGAAGCATCGTAATGCCATGGGCAGTTTATCTCCCTGACTTAGAAATCTAGAAATCTAATGACTAGGTAGTAGTACAAGTAGACAGTAGTGGGCGTTGCATCATATAGCTCTGCATCTGTAAGTGGATATCATCGATTTCATGATTATCCATGAGAAGATATAATGCATTATTTACAACAAAGTATTTGATCTAATAATATATTTATGGAGCTAGACTTTTCCAATTGCATTTCTATAAAATCATACTAGCATTACTATATACATATTTAAATATATATATATATACAGTTGAAGTCGTTTATAAGGACACTCAAGGGACGCTATAACCGTATAAGTTTGCTCAGAAAAGTTTGTCTGAGGACCAGAATTTTCGTCGCAATAACCATACGGACGCTATAAGCAGAGTCGTTATAGCCGGATTCTACAATATGTACATACATATATGAAATTCTCCTGGCTCACATATCGCTCTGTCAATTTTCATGCATGAATTCTTCTTTGGCAAAATGTAGCCAAATTTTATGCACTTTATTTATTTGAGTTAAAATGGCTTGAATGGGTTTACCGCCTCGTAAAATCAGGCGTGTATCGATTTAAGCAAGTCAAATATCCTCTTTGGCTTTTCGTGTGGGCCAACAAAAAAGTGTGAGTCGACAGCTTGCAGATATATATAAAGATATATTTTAAGATACATTAGCTTTAGAGTCAATAAAACAATTCTAGCTATGCCAGCAGTGCATTGTAAGTTCGTGCATAGCCGCTTGCAATGTTCTCACACACAAAAAATTGCGGTTCTTTTTTCTCCTTTTTCAGGCGCATTTTCCCAAATGCAAAATCACGTAGCCGCCGTGTGTTAAGCTGCTGCTGCTGCTGCCGCTGCTGCTGCTCTGAGTGTGTGTGAAACTGTCATAAAAGCGAGATAAACATCGCTTCAACAGCAGCAGCGGCAGCTACAACTCGAGCAGCGTCTGGAGGCGCACAAGCGTGCTCAAGATTTACGGCTTGCGCGGAGCCGGGCCATCAAAATAGTTGAAAACAATTTACTTGTGCATAAACCCAACAGCTGCGCTGCGCTTCAAACGGAAGGTTCATTGTTTGACTCTCTCGCTCTCTCACACTCCCCATCTCTCTCTCTCTGTCTCTCTTTCAGTATTGTCAGTTAAAAAAGCAAAATTTAAACAAATTAAATGTTTAAAATAACAATGCAACTGCCAGCAGGTTCACTGCTGGGGCAACCCGAGACTTTGGCCATTTGTTGACACATTGCTCTAAAATTCAATTTCAAAAATCATTTTGTGGGCGAAGCGCAAAAAAAAAATATATATATATATGTATATATATTTGTTTACTTACATATTGTGTGTGTGTGTGTTTGTGTGTGTTTGCTTGTGCTTAAAGTTGATTTAGTGATATTGCCTGTTGGGGCTTGCTTCCTTTTCTTTTCATTCTATGGCGACTCGTTTTTCTAGCTTTTCTTTCTCTGTCTAGAATTCTGGCGGCGTTCCCTTCTCCCCGACCCTTGGCGATGCGCTGAACGTGGGAATCCAGCAGCGAGCTCAACTGTGTAGTTCAGCACTGTGTGGCTTAGCTACCCCCCAATCCCCAATCCCCACCCCCACGTTCCCATTTCCCCGATTTCAACTGTTCAGATCGTAAATAACAATTCGTTGGCCCCACAAGATTAATCGCTATTGACATTCAACTTAAGCTATTTAGATACTTATATATATATATTTTGTATAGCCTGAGAACAACTTTTCGATATTAGATATAATATAAAAAGTATGTTCGCTGCAATTGCAATTATTTATTTATTCAAGCGATCATGAAAACATCACTCTGCTTTTCTCAATTGGTTTGGAGAACTCGTTTGGTGATTTCAAAAGAAAATAAATAAATAAAAAATAAAATTAAAATTCTTATTATCTTTGGGGTGGCTTCACTGTTGTTTTTGGCCTTAATGCGCATTCGAGGCCCGCAGCTTAGCATCGCCTGCTAAATATACGTAAATTGCAAGTTAATGAGCTCAAGTGGTCCAGCGACAAGTCGGTGGAGGAGCGCGACGCAGGCGGAGGAGGCGCTCTGCTGGCTGCTGGGATCGCCCCCTAAGACAAATAAATATAAATTCAAATCAAACGAAAAATTGTGTGCGCTCGCCCGCATCGCAGTGCGGCTGGCAGCGAGGGTGGGCCGGTCGGTGGGTGGGCGGTCAGAGACAAAGAACCAAACCGTATCCCGACCCATGCCCATGCCCATGCCCATGCCCATGGCCATCAATTAAACTGTCAGCCCGAGCCCATTACGCGCTCATCAGCGCACTTGGCCCTAAGATAGGGAGCGAGAGAGAATCAGGGATGAAGCCCGCTCGGAGTGTGAGCCGGGCACATTAACTACGGCGTTCGCAGTTCAATTAACTAGCATTTACAGTTGCACTCAGTTGCTGCAGTTGCAGTTGTTAACTGTTAACCAACTGACCCGTGAGTGCGGCCATTCCTGCTGCCTGACCATCGCCTCCATCGCCCCCGTCACCCTTCCTCCCTTCCTTCCGCAGTCCAGTTCAAGTGTCAAAATATAGAGTGCTAACACGATATGCCATAAACAGCTAAACTGTACTTTGTCTTCCAATTAACAGCTTGAGCTCGTTTACCCTCTACTACTCTGCCCGATAATAGAACTGGAGAGCTTATAACGAGATCTCTAAATATTACATCTATATAGCATATAGAGTATATATGTATGTGTATATATGTACATCAAGAACTCGAATGTTAATAACAACACAGGTGAGCAGAGTTATTTTTTTTTTTAGTAAACAAGGCGAAGGTCTTTGAGCTGCTGATTTCAAATATGAAAATCGTTTAGCTCTAATTGACATTATCTAACATATTTATGTCGCTATAAAGAACCAGAATTATCGATACATATAAGGTAGACTTATATGTGAATTTATTTTACTACACTTTGGATTATTATTAGTTGTATGCTCTTTCATATAGCTGTAAATACAAATAGCTAATGACTTGAATCCTTATAACCTTGTGAAGGGTTTCCGGTTTTCCCCATAAGAGGCTTGACAGCTCAAATAATACAAAATCTGTTTACTTTATTTTCCACAGTTTGAGCACCCAAATTTACAGCCTGTCAAGATCCTTGTATGTGCGCGCCCACTAGAGGTGTGGTAAGATGGACAATAATATATCTATACCATATATATGAATTAGGAAGGGAATTATTTCAATTGATAGTGATTTTAAATTTTAACTAAAAATAGTTTCGGTCTAAATTTCAATTTTAATTAAAAATAGTTTCAGTCTAAATGGAAAATCACTAACAATTGAATTAAGTCCGTTTCTATTATGCCAGATATGTATATTATTATACTCTATAGACAGGTTCCAGAGTTTGGTTCACAAAAATCTCAGTATAATAGATACGAACAGAGATTGAAAAAAAATATGTTTACATATCTATTTTTATAGATTCAAATCCTTGACTTTATTTTTGTGAAATAGAATATCGACATAGGTATTCGTATATACATACATAATTATCACGAGTTATTGTTCTTATTCTTAGAGTCAAGATTCTTTTATGACGACACTCCATAGGATCGTACTAAGTCACCTTAGACTGCACTCTATATATCATATCATCTACATCATATTATCTATGCCATAAAATATCAGACAATACATACATATATCTTATAAGTGCCTGTGAGAGGTGTGGTAAGTCTATATAAAAATGTTTAGTCAAAATTCCATAATCTTCTACTAATTCTCGCTGCACATTTAGCAAAAATTAGTTTTTAATTTTATTCTCATGAATATTCAAAGCTTAAAAAATAAATATATATGTATATTTAATTTGAAATCGCGTTTGAGCCGCATTAAATAATTATAAAAGTCAACAAACCGATCAAAAACAACAACAACAACAACAAAATGGTTGCTCGAGGTGCTAAGTCTGAAATTAGTAAATTGTATTATTAAGATATTCCTAAATGTTTCACTCCACCAACTGAATGATTCGAATATGAAATTCAATTTTTATTCGCTTTTCATTATGCATTATAAGAGGCTTTAAATATATTGTTTATATGGTATGTATTTACAATTGACTTCAAGGCAAATGAGTATTATAAATAATGCAAATAAATGAGGAGATTGGAGATTTCGGATTCGCGTCCCTCAATTGTCAACTGGCAATTGTGAATATGTATACGACGAGATCCACATTTAAGGAGATTATCTAGAAAGAGAATTCCAACTTTCGTTGGGGCGGCAGTGGGCGGGGCTGTGGTACGCACATTAACAGCAGCTGGCACGGCTTACATTTGTAATTAACTTGAAATTTATAAAAATAAAAATTAACGGCAGTGGGGGAGGGGGGGCAACGGTTATACATATAGTCCAAATGCATTTCTACACGCAAATGAAATCGAAACCGAAAATCGGGTTAAAACAAAACATTACAAATGCAATGCGACGGGGCGTGACGTGCCGCATGTGGGTTGGGCAGCCATGTGGGGTGGGGTGGAGTGGGATGGGGTGGGGCATGAGTTGGTTTTCGGGGGCATGAGGTTCCAGCATATGAGATGTGCCATGAAAATTGAAAATTGAAAATTGTCAAAAAAAAAAAGCAGAAGAAGAAGAAGAAGAAGAAGACAACGACGACAAACAACAAATTAATCAATGTAACTGCAACTGCAACTGAGGCAACGGCGACTGCAACAACAACAACAACAAGCAGCTAGGTAAACTGCGTGCTGCAAATTGAATTTTGGTGGGTGAGGTTGTGCGGGGTGAGTTGATGCAGTTATCTACGCAGCGTTTCAATTTAATTTGCTGTGCAGTTATCTAGTGCTGCCACTGCTCCTCCCTCCCTCTCTCTCTCTCTCTTTCTGTTGCGTGCGTGTGGCCCCAAGACTTTCGTTTTCATCTTAGTTGTTGTTTTAGTTAAAATCATTAAATCTTCTGCTTGTTGTGCTGCATGTCTCTCTACCTCTACCTCCCTCTCTCTACCACCCTCCCTTTCCTCACTCACTGTGTGTGTGTGTGTTTGTGTGTGTGCCGAATGTTTCTATAGTTGTGTTTTTGTTTTATTGTTTGCAGTTGCAGTCAGCGCTGTTAGCAGCTGGCAAATGGGCACAGTTATGATGTTAGTTCAGCAAGTTGGCGATTCGCTTTCACTGTCTGCCGCAGCCCCGGTCCGAGTGCGCATCTAATGTGTATTACCCACTCAGTGTATACCCTGTAGATGCATGGCAAGTGTGCGTGGAAAGCGTTTAGAAACTATTTGAGCGAGTTCAAACTAGATTTGATTCTCAATTATTAAACAGCCTTACGATATAATAGACATATGTATATAATATAATAATCTTTTCAATCTATTCAGATTAATGGGTTCTCTCTTAACCTCAATTCTATCCACCACATCATAATCACTAATTGCTTTATTACATTACATACATTATTATTTTAGAACTTAGGGTATTCTCTAGTCGATAGCTTCTATTGCTTTCACTTGTATTACAGTTATTGTTGTTGTTGTAATTGCAGTACTATGCGTGTTTAGCTGCGTATCTAATAGATATAAACAACACGCACACACACACACACACACACACTGGCCTAAAGTTTTCAATTTGATTTCTTCTTCTTATAATTTGGGATCTATGTCGTCAAGTGACAACAGATGACGCAACTTTTCCCAAAAACCCGTCAAATAAAAACAACCAAACTACTTGGCTACGGTTTCTATTTATGTGCGCATGCATGTTGCCCGACGCGTCGCCTGTTGCCTTTGCTTTTTCTGTTGCTGTTGCTGCCGCTCAATTTCCATTTGGGAAATAACTCAGTTTGCTGTCAACGTCAGGCATATTCCTATGCGTATGTGTGTGTGTTGTTTTTTTTTTTTTTTCATTCTTTTTTTTCGGTGTGTGTGTTCTCTCCTGGCGCAGTTCCGATGTCTCACTTGAAGCACCCCGCCTAGGCCAAGGCAACAAGCACCGAAAGGAGTTTTGTTTGAGCACAAAATTCAAGCACACGCACACACATATACATACATACATACGTATTTGTATCTATGTGAGTGCATTTATGCATTTGTATTAAGGCAACAAATGTTTAACATGTGTTGCAAACTTGGTGACATATGTATGTAAATATGTGTGCTGTATCTATGCACACATATACAGATATACACATATGGTCAAATTAATAGGTGTGAAAATTTTCTTTTGTTTTAAATGGTGATGACGTCTATATTTTTTCATGTATCTTCAAAATTCTTTTTGTATTCAAAAATGGGCATATCTTAGAATAATGAAAGCAAAAAAAAGTTTTAAAAAAGCATTAATTTTTAACATTATTTTTGCATATTTCACAAAAACCTCAAAATTTTGCTGGTCATATTAATAGGTGTATTTTAGTAAAACAAAAAAAATTAAGAAATTAAAGAGTTTTTAAGTAAGCAAAGGTAGTACTTTTGTTAAATATAATTTAATTTAAGCATACAAATTTTTATTTGCAACATTTTAATAAAATTAGATGGGTCATGGAGTTCACTGAAGTGCTGAAGAGGGAAATCTCGTTCTTCAGCTTCGTGAATAGGGTAAAACTTATTAATCCATTTTTTCACTAATGGGACGATCGGAGAACATCGTCACAAATGCCCTAAGACTAAAAAATGATAAAAAGAAGCCGGGTTTCCGGCGGAAAACTATTGCAACCGACGATTCCCGTATAGTCACCATAGCTAAAAAGGACCCTTTTCAGTCGTCGAGGCCAATTGCCAGCGAAATGGGCAATGTGGTATCAGCAAAAACTATTTGTCGACGACTATTAAGCTCGGATCTACCTGGGAGAGTTGTTCGCAGGGTTCCTCTACTGCGTCGACAAAATATTCAGATGAGGCAACATTTTGCTGAAACTCACAAAGCCTGGTGTGGCTTACAGGGAGAGCGTAAATGGAGGAATATTCTCTGGAGTGATGAAACAAAAAGAAAATTTGTTTGGGAATGAGTCAAATAGAAATGCTCGAAGAGATAAAGGCAAAGAATCGGATCCTAGATATACAAAAAAGACGGTTTGGCACTGAGGAGGCGGCTAAAGGTTTGGGACTGCTTTTCATGGCATGATTTTGAATTCGGACCATCGACCATTTTCATTATGGACAGATTCCTGTAAAAGGAATTATTGAGTAGTGTTATGCTACCATATGCCCACGACAACATGCCTTTAAAATGGAAATTCCAAAAGGATAACAATCCTAAATAGGACTCCCCAGTAGTTAAGGATTGGTTTCATGAAAATAGAATTGACGTTTTTGAGTGGCCAAGTCAGTCTCCAGATCTCAATCCAATTGATAACCTTTGGGGACACCTGAAAAGGCAAATTTCCAAGACTACCTGTTTCAATAACACCCAATTAGTGGAAAATATTGAGGAGGAATGGAGCACCTTTCCTGCTGAAAGGTGTAGAAAGTTAATGTCCTCTATGCCCTTAAGGATCAGCAAAATCTTTGCGAGTAAAAGCGGACAGACAGGGTATTATCAACATTCATCTAAATATTTCATAAAAATTTCACAATATTTCCGAAATTTTAATTTTATTTTTTAAATCTGTTAGGCACACCTATTAATGTGACCAGCAAAATTTTGAGTATTTTGTGAAAAATGCAAAAATTATGTTAAAAATTAATATTTTTCAAAACTTTTTTTTGCTTTTATTATTCTTAGATATGCCCATTTTTGAATACAAAAAGAATTTTGAAGATATATGAAAAAATATAGACGTCATTACCATTTAAAAAAAAAAAGTTGTTCACACCTATTAATTTGACCATATGTGTATATATAGAGTCATTTCCTCTAATTACCAAGAATCAAAACCTTTTTGGATAATGATCAAATAGAATCGGAGAAAATGCACGAAAAATCGTATGGATTAGGGAAAATTCTTAATTTACTATATACAGTAAATACTGGCTAAAGTGTTCCTAGGCATATGCTTAATTATACAATATATGCATTTATTACTTAATCTTTCTTGTATATAAGAAATTTAAAAAACATGCAGTTAAAGAAATTCATAAAACTAAAATAAATATGTAAAAATATAAATGAATAATTTCTTACACAAATTAAGAAAAGCCTTTCCAATACATGTAGCGCCTATTGGATGCCAATTGACATATGGCCCATATGGAGTATCTATTTCGGTTCGGTCTCATAAACAAAGTTGGAAATATTATATGCTCAGAGTATAAATTCGGTTCGAGCCTGGCAGAAATTACATTCTACAGAATTTGGGCGTTGTCCTGTTGGATTCTCAGAAAGGAAATTATTTACAAGCGAAATTCTTCTTCTCCTACTTGGCATGCATAACTGTGGAAAATTTACGTTTTTATTCAAATGAAGAAAATTCACAGAATTTCGAGGAATATTAAAAAAAAACAAGTAAGAAAGCTCTAGTCGAGACTGCTCGACTAGGAAATCCCCTGAACCCTTCGGAGAACTGATATTTCAATAATATTCCGCGTCTTTTTGCTTACAAAACACACACATACATAGGCACATATAGGCACGCACGCATAAACACGCATGGGCTGCAGTGTGGGCTTCTCATGGAAACTTAATTGTTTAATAACTTTTTTCGTGGATGTACGTTCTTCATGAAACTTTTAGATTGTCATTATATCATTACTATGCATGTCTATGCCGAATCTCAAGTCTCTAGTATTTGAAATACGCATTTTACAAAGTGAGGGTGAGGGGGTTGATATAGGGGTGGGGGGTAAATTATAACAAAAACCGAAATTGTATAAAATGCATATAAGTCCACATTTAAAGTTTGGAGTTTGTAGCTCTAAAGATGTAGGAGATATAATTTTATAACTAGCTTTCGATAAGGTTTTTCATCGATAAAAAAATAATCGGACGAGTTATCGAAATTATATGATAAACTCGATATGCGCGTGCTATATACGGACATTTTAAAAAAAAGTTGAAGTCTCTAGCTATTGTATCTTCGGAAATCGACGCGTTCAAACATACGGACAGACGGACAGACGGACAGACGGACAGACGGACATGGCTAAATCGACTCAGTTCGTCGCCCTGATCAAGAATATATATACTTTATGGGGTCTGCCACGCCTCCTTCTCCCTGTTACATACTTTTAACAAAACCATTATACCCTGATTTCCCATTTTCAATGGGTTCAGGGTATAAAAAAAACCCAAAAATATATGCATGACATTTACAGTGAAAGCCATTAGCTTTAAGCTGTGAATTTAATAAGCCACGAAAAAGCAAAGAGATCAATATACAATATATAAATATACTTATTGCAATCTTACACACACACACACACACACACACATAGACTTTCATATATATGTATGTATATATAATTATGAATATGCAGATCGCTGAGCTTGGGCTTGGTTTTGGCTTTGGTTTTTGGGCTCGGTTTGCGTTTACGTTTACGTTTACGTTTGTTTTGTAGGCGCCGGAGGCCAAAATTGTAACCGCACTTGATACGTCTTCGAATTTGAATCCGAATGCTCTGAAAGGGTTGAGGGCCAGGGTCTGGGTCTGAGTCTGAGTCTGGGTATGGGTATGGGTCTTGGTCTCTTCTTGGTATTGCCAACTGTGGCCCGGGGCCGCGTTTCGTGCTGCTGTTACGGTTGCCTTGCAAAGGCCGCGCCAAGCCGGAGGCTAGCGGCAGCTTAAAAAGTTAACTTTAAATTGCAGTTTGATATGCAGGGAACACACACTCTCACACACACACACACACACTTGTGCATATTTCAATTAGGTATAGAAGATATACCTTTGGTTGTGCTTCCGCCCACTACTAAGCAAAAAAAAAAGATATTTTTGTGTAATCATTTTTTTTTTTTAGTAGAGTTTCCATATTTATATACAGAGTATTGCGTAGTCGTGCAATCGTCAATTGCCAATCTTCTGACGTGCTTTTATTATCGTCAATTGCTCCTTAATTTCACATTCCACTCCGCCTGCCTCGATTCCAAACTCTTTTGGCTTGCGCCTTTTGAGTTTTGGGGTTCTCGTTCTCTTTCCCCGTTCCCTTTCTCTTTCCCCGCTCCCTTTCCCATTCTCATGCACAAGTACAAATAGTTCCAGGAACCGCAAAGGCAAGCCGAAAAGAATTAAAATGCAACAACTGCGTGTTGAATTTGGTGTATGTAAATGTGCCGTACGCTTTGAATGCTTTGAACACCTCAAGCAGCACCAAAACAAACCAAAGAAAAATGCATGGCGTGCGGCAATTAAAAATGCGCGGAATGAACGGAATGAAAGACCGCATACCAACACACGCACACACACACACACACGAAGCACAAAAGGGAATCGGGATAAGCAAAGTGGATTGATCAAGACAGATTTTGGGATGTCAACAGAAATGGAAATGCATTGAGACAGTTCCAGTTCCAGTTCCGATTCCAGTTTCACTATTCCACTGTGTTCGACTATTCTAAATTTCTATTTTGCATGACATTTGGCATTGCAAAAACAAAATCACATTAATTTGCAATTGTTCTTTGTGTCGTTACCTTATTTTTACGCCTCTCTGAACCTCTTTCTCTTTCTGATGCGATCACGCTGCTGATAATTGTGATCAGCTTCTTCCTTTTTCTTCCACTTCTTCTTATGTATGTTTGTGAAGGTGAAGTCACTGCACTTTTGTTTTTGTTTTTTCTTTTTTTGCTGTTTTGCTTTTTGATATGACAGCTGCTATTGCCGCTGCTGTTCTTTTTCTTTCGGTCAAATACCAATTGGTGTTGCTTCAGTTGCTTTTTATTTTATTTTTATTTGTATTTATTCTTTGCTAATTGCAGTTGTTTTGGTCACTGCTTAGAACCCATCTGTAAGCGCCGCACAGCTTTTCGATTGGGTTTCTATTTTATTTGCATTCGCTTTGGTCTGTCGTTTAGCTCATCTGCACTTGTTGCTATTGGCGCGACTGCTTTATGCTGTCGCCGGCGCTACCTTCCGGCAGGGGAGAAGCGAGCGAATCAACAAAAAAAAATGTATAAAAAAATCTCACAAACACTCAGTTGAGACACACGCGTTGCGCACTTTAAGGTATTTATTTATTATTTGTCGCAAAACAAAAATAGTACAATCAATTCGTACTTGCATCAATTATTGGGCAATTGCAAAAGCACTGTGAGCGAATGCATCATTGACGATTTTAATTCGAAATTTCTCACTGTTATCAACGGCGAGCACACGTCCTCAGACCTCGACTTCTGAAATAAGACTGTTCTGTAACTTAACAGACGCTGTTAATCCAGAGAAACTCTAACATACTCATGAGAGCTGTTAAATACTCAAAAGAGCTGTTACTCTTTGCTCACTGTTAGCGCTCCAACCGACTGTTAACAGCAAACTAGCTCTCTCAGAGAGCACACAACATTGCCTCAGTGCGCACTGCAATGTAAATGTTGTAAATTCTTTATTTTTTAATTACTCTTAGCAGAATTTATTTTTGTGCCATTTGAATATACTTGGTTTAAGAAATGCTGCATAGTATTTGTTTATTTTATTTTAAATTGCTATTATTTCTTTCAGCAATTTGAATTAATGTACGACCCAATTATTTATTTGGGTAAACATCAAATTATTATTATTATATACACACGATTTTTCACCTAAGCATTTTTATTTATATATTGGAAAATATAAATGAAGTTCCTCCATCGTACCATAAGCAAAATACGAACTGGCGGTACTCTCGGGTGCTCAAAAATCTCTGTTAACGTAGCGACTCGACTCAATCGAAATTTTATGAATGAAAACAGAAAATGAAGAGCTGCCAAATTGAAGTGTGGATTGAGAGTGAGCGAGAGAGCCGATCTGAGAGTCTTGCAAATGCTTCTTCGTTTGTCGATTCATGTTAATGGAAATACCCAGTAGGAATTTTACGCATGCGTTTTTGCACACAGCTTATGATTGAAATATGAGAATAAGTTAGCACGCGATAACAATGCTATAGAAGAGCAATATCAATTTCGTTTATTTGAACGGGCTTTTGTATCGAAAAAATACAAGTGCCTATGGCCTCTGCACAGTGTCAGGTTGTATTAGCACTGTTTCTAGGAGAAGGAATGCTGATTTCAGTAGTTTCTTAGTGTGCCTGGTTGACAAGAACCAGCCAGCTACACACACACATACACACAGACTTCCTCCACAGAGTCTTGAGTACACATTTCACAGAATTCTGCCGAAGCCGTGACGCAAAAAATAAATAGTTCTGAGCCGTTCTCGACACTGCGTTTCTTGCCCATTCAAATCGCAAATGGTAAATAACAATTGGGTATTGGAACTGAGGTCTTGGACTGCAACCAGCGCCGATAAGTTGCGACGGTTCCGCTTTTTATACCCTGAACCCATTGAAAATGGGAAATCAGGGTATAATGGTTTTGTGAAAAGTATGTAACAGGCAGAAGAAATCATCGCAGACCCCATAAAGTATATATATTCTTGATCAGGGCGATGAGCTGAGGCGATATAGCCCTGTCCGTCTGTCCGTCCGTCCGTCCGTCCGTCCGTCTGTCCGTCCGTCCGTATGAGTGCGTCGATCTCAGAAGTTACAAGAGCTAGAGAGCTGAAATTTTGTATGTACACTCGTGTATACCATACGCAGTACGAGTTTATCATATTTTTTCGATAACTCAATCGATATCTTTTTTATCGAGGATAATCGATAAATTGATATTGTTTTTTCAGCCTAATTTGAAGACTTTTAAACATAGAGTGTTCAGATTTGTTGTGTATATACATTCGATGGATACACACATTATGTCATTTACAGATTTTGGATACCACGCCCCCTTCGCCCCCAATTCATAAAAAACGTATTTCAAATACTAGAGACTTGTGCTTTGGAATGTACACCCATTTATACATTATGATTACGCTCTGAAAGTTTTATTAAGATCGTACGTCTACAAAAGAAATTATTCAACAAATAAATTCTCATAATATTGCCCACACTGCAGCGCAGCCCAAGCGCAGTCGCTGCTTACTGCGCAGTTAGCAGAGCGCGGGCTTATGCGTGCTGGTGGATGCATGTGTATGTATGTATGCATAAAAGAAATGCAGAATGATTAGAATATCAGTTTGCAGGGTTCAGGGTATCCCCTAGTCGAGCAGTCTCGACTAGAGCCTTCTTACTTGTTGATACTTCAGATCGGGCATCGAGATCGAGGCAACGCATGACACACCCGCATACAAGGCACACACACACACACACTCATACGCGCTCGGTTAGCAAGCATAAAAGAGAGTGGGAGCGAGAGTGATCGAGAGAGGGAGCGTGTGAGAGCTGGAGCGAGAGCGGCTTAGCGGAGATGGCGTTAGCTGATTGAGAACAATAGTGGCACCGGAAATTATTGCATCTGTTGTTTTGTGTGTTTATTTCTGCTGCATCGCCACCGCACTCCTTCAGTATCTTCTTCCAGTGCAAACATACACACACACACACACATCTGTGTGTACTCTCAAACATGCATAGATACTGTGTCTGTATGTACGAACATATGTATGTATGTACATATGTCTGTTTATACATTACTTGTATTTTGTTTTGCGTTTGTTTTTGTTTTTGCTTTGCTGGTCCGGCCACACTTGAATTGTTTTCAGCCTCTGCCTTTAGTAGCTGCTGCTGTTGCCCTTACAGTACGACAAATTCTGCTGAAATTTTCAATTGCTAGCAAAAAGAAATAAAATAAGAAATTAAAAAAAAAAAAAAAAGAAAAATGGAAAAAAGAAAAAAACTACCAGACGCGTGTACTTGAACGGCAACTGGGGACGCCTGCGCAGAGGCGTTAACAGCAGCAACGTCTACGGCCGTTTGCTTCAAGTGCAAAGTGCAATTGTGACTTTGCATCCGCCCCCACCCCCGTCACTCATCCTGCGTCGCGTACACATACAGACAGGCACAAAACACAATGGGTAACAGTCCATATGGCTGTTAACGCTCTCACAGCCGCGCACAGTCATTTTGCATGTATTTTAACAGACTGCGCTTGCTGAGCGCCTGCTAAAACGGCGAATACCATGTGGACAACTCTCTCTCTTGCTCTATGCGTGTGAGTGTGTGTGTGTGTGTGTGTGTATGTGCGTGCGTGTTTTTGTGTCTGCTTAACATCTGCTATTTCCACTTGCTGATAAGCTGATTGGAGCTGCAACAAATCGTCGCGCTTGTACGACAAAACAATGCACCTGCATTAAGGGACCTCAATTTACAAACTTACAACTTCGCACTATACTAATAGAGGTATTTGCTGTTAGCAAGTGCATTTGTTATTCTTCTTGCTAAACTAACCCAACGGCAGCTAAGCAGATCTAAGTGAGAACACACACACACGCACAGCAGCTGGCGGCGGCCACAAACACTGGAGGGCCCTCTCACATCTCACCTATCTGCTCTTCCGTTACCCCTCTCCCACCATGACTCTCATTCATGTAATTTCGCTTTTTATTTGCCTGCGTCCTCTGTTGCTGTCTGGAGGTTGCATGGGCGCCGCGCGTTGCCTAGGAAGCAACTGATTCTCAAGCATTTCTCTTGAGTTTTTCGCTTTGGTTTCTTACTTTATTTTTTTGAAAATTAAAGATAATTATGATTGCCGACAAGAACAACAAGCAGCAGCAGCAGTAGCAACAACAAAGCCAGCGAAAAAGCGCAGACGCATCTACCTCAGTTTGCCGCACAGAAATCATTCATACCGCAAATGCGAACACAAGAAGCTGCATCTGTGTATGGATTTGTGTGTGTGTGTATGTCTGTGAGATACGCATCGTAGCAGGGGCAGCCAACAAATGATAATGATAAAAAAAGTAAAATAAAGAATACCGAAACAGGTAAGAACATCCAATGCTATGTTTTATGTTTTGTTTTGTTTTTTTTTTTTTTGTATTTTTTTGTTATGTACAATACATACATAAATAAATTGAAAATAAGCACAAGACAAGCGAAATGCAGACAAAGGTAGCCACAAAGACAGCGAAGCAAACGGAACGAGATAGAGAGAGCGAGCGAGGGAGCGAGCAGGAGAGATGGAGGGGCGGACAGGCTCTCACATGAACTGATGAACTGGCGCTGATAACAATCCAGCCAAACCGAAGCAGAACCTAAGGGCAGAGCCACAACATATGTACATACATACATATATATGCCCGCACACACACACACACACACACACACACGCACGTACACAAATTTCGGCTTGGTGAAAGAAATTAAGACAAATCAAACAGGTTTCTGCTCACTTGTCAGGCACAGCGCATCGCCAGTGCTTCAAAGACCGCCGTCTAGGCCCGCGAGAACGGCCCACGAACGAGAGAGACTGAACAAAAAAAACCCATCAAGGAAAACCCATAGAAAACCCGAAAATATCTATGGCTGGCCGACGACACAAGGAAACACATGTAATTTCATTTTATTTTCATGCAGGTAGGACGACGTGAAGATGATTTCGTAATTACAAAATTAACAAGTCACTTGGCCCCATTGAGTGAGTGTATGCACTGTAGTCGGCTTTACCCTGCACAGTTTATCCACTCTACTCGTGAAAATGCGTGAAAAGCCAACAAGAAACGTAACAACCCCTTTCAGTGGTTGTCCTAACCCCCGTCAGAGGACCCTAACTCTGTGAAAACCGCATATAAATCAAAGTGCCAACAGTAATAATGAATGAATGAATGAATGCATGATAAATAAATAGAACGAGTGCGTTTGTTAGACCAGGTAGTTAAGTGGTTGCCAGGCACAGTCAACCGCAAACACTTTCGTTCATCTGTTTAGTAGATGAAGTCGGCCTAGTCCTACAGCCGGAAGGAAAGGCGAGTGTAGTTGGCCTGGAACTCCAGCGGCAGGGGCTGATAGATGCACTCAGTCTAGTCCAGGAGGAGGTAACTCAGTGGAATTAGCGTAGTCCACCAGCCGCAAAGGGAGGTAAGCGCAGTCAGCCTAGTCCTTCATCAGGAATCAAAGCGAATCCCAGCCTATCCAAGGGTAAGTGAAGTCAGCCTTATCCGCCCACAAACAAGAAAGGTAAATGGAGCCGGCCTAGTCCACCCAGTCCGTCCAGCGGGAAACGAATTCAAATGAAGTCAGCCTAGTCCTCCAGCGACCGGCAAATCGGAAAGCTGTCGGGTTCAATCAGGCGATGAGGACTAGAGCTGTCAACTGATACTGTGCAAAAGGTCGTTCCAGGATACGGCTTGCCTTACACCTCTGCACCCACTCTCCGGGTATCTACAGGGTATCTATCAAGGTAGTCCAGCCCACACAGACAACAGCAAAGAACATGTAAAGAATCATCCTGTTGACAGCCAAGCATTTTGCTTGTCAATTGTTGCGCTTTGATTTGATTCGATTTCATTTTTTAGACGACTTGTTACACAGGTAAACAAACACTCGAAACAAAGGCCAGACACACACACACACACACACACACACACACACACACACACACACACACACACACACACACACACACACCTAACTGACATTTGTTGACCTGTTGCCGTGGGTCACGCGTGTGTGTATGTGTGTGGTAGTTTGAGGCTTGGTAAGTCGTGCCTAGCCAGCTCTTTAAGTCTGATTTCGACATGGCGCATAACTTGTAGTCGATTGGAAACATTGTGACTTATCGCCCGAGAGAAGATTTCCAAACGGATAAACAAATTTGTAGTTGGGTGGCATCGAGTCAGCAACAAATAGGTTCTAAAGCTGTCGGAAATCTTACATAAACTTGTTTAAAAAAAATATATATACATATGTACATACATATATGTATATACGAGCTTGGGTTGTCTGTTAGATCTATTATAAATACAGCGAGCTATCAGATCTACTTAAGCTCTTACACTTAGTTCCGGTTGTAGCTGAGGCGTAGTTGGGTTCAGTCGGAGAGGCAGTCGGAGAAGAGTCAGTCAGAAAGCTAGTCAAAGAGTGTTGGAGAGTCAGTCAGGGAATCAGTTAGAGAGTTACTCTGACAGTCAATCAGGGAGAGAGTCGGAGAGTCAAACAGAGACTTGGACGGCGAGTGAGTCGGAGAGTCATTTGGTCAGTCAATCAGACAGTCAGGCAGAGAGTCAGTCGAAGAGTCAGTCAGGGACTCATTCAGCTGGAGAGTCAGTCGGAGAGTCAGTCGGAGAGTCAGTCGAAGAGTCAGTCGTAGTCGTAGTCAGTCGAAGAGTCATTCAGACAGTCAGTCAGAGAGGCAGTCAAAGAGTCAGTCGGAGAGTCAGTCAGGGACTCATATAGTCAGAGAGTCTGTCGGAGAGTCAGTCGAAGAGTCATTCAGTCAGACAGACAGTTGAGAGTCAGTCGGGGAGTGAGTCGGAGAATCATTCAGTCAGTCAGTTAGAGATTCAGTCAGAGAGTCAGTCGGAGACACATTCAGACAGAGAGTCGAAGAGTCAGTCAGAGGGTTACTCGGGGAGTCATCAAGGGAGACAGATAGAGAGGCAGCCAGAGTTTCTCGGTTGGAGAATCATTCAGAGAGATAATCAGTTGGAGATTCACTCATCGATTGTTTGAAGGTGGTCAGCAATTGGAAAGTTCTTTCGCTCTGGGAAGTCTCAGCGAGTCAGCGAGTCATCGAGTCACTGACTCACTGTGGCCGTGATTAATGAACTGAAGCTCTGGGCGCAAACATTTTGCAGGCCCGACTCGAGAGTGGGACTCATCTCTGGGTAACATTGTATGGCAGTCTATTGTAGCTTGTCAACCCATGTCAGCTGGAGTTGTCTATGCCGCCTCTCTATAAATATGCATTAATTGCCGCAGCACAGAAAGCCCCGCTCGCGATCTCAATCTGGGATCTAGATCTCGTTCTGTGGCCGCATTAATATGCGGCGAGTGCAGCGTAGCAGATGCATAAAACATGACAAAGGGCGATGAGCCATTTGCATTGCTGCCTCCAGGGCGATCGTGTGGGTCAGGATGCAGTGCAGCCATACATACACAGACCGCCACCACCATCGCCACTAACACGGACTTGACCACACACACACACACACACACACACACACACACACACACGAACACAGCATTTACGCTCCAGGGCTGGTCAAAGGTTCATGCGGGCAGCGAGCGAGCCAATGATGGCTTTGGCTCTGGCTTTCAGCGCAATCATCAAACGGCTCGTAAAATGTTGTGGCTGCTTTTGTGGCCGACGCAGACGACTTTCAATTAATTGGAGGGGCAGTCGCGTCACCTTTCGGGGCCGCTAATTAAAACGCCATGAAAACTGTTCATGGATTTGTGATTCTATTGATGAGGCTGAAGCTGGAGCTGGAGCTGGAGCTGGAGCAGTTGATTTTGTATTCAAATTTGTATTTCTAACGGATAACTGACAGCCATATAAGCCAACTCATTATCGACGCGCAGCCAACCTAAATCAGAACAACAACAGCAGAAGAGAAGAAGGAGGAGGAGGAGGGGGAGCGAGTGAGGGCAACATGTGCGCCTTGTCATAATTACTTATCAGCGCCACTTTGGGCCAATGATTGAAGTGCCTCTATTTGCATAATGAAGTCGTCTTCCCATCTCAACTCTCGGAAAGCCAGCCCATCGAGCTGCCTGGGCCACCACTTACTCCACTTAAGTAGCAGCCACGCCGCCCAGATATCATCTCTTTCTCTCTCTCTCCCCCTCTCTATATGTCTTTCTTCTTTTGTATGTCTGTTTTGTTCTGGTTAAGATCTTGGCCCAGACACAAACATTCCCATTCACTTCTAGCTCGCCCAATGTTCCGTTCTGCACTTTTGGGACCCTTTGATATACATACCAATATCGGAGCATTATTATTGTTATTATAGTCGAGTGCCTAATGCAGCCCCACTCTCACAGTAGATGCATCTTTAATGTGTGTGCTCGTTCTTCTTTTTCATCGTTTCTGGATTTTTGTGAGCTCAGTTTTGTTTTATGCATCTTTAATGGAGTTTCTGAATATATGTATCTTTGCTTTTACAATTCTCGCTTGGATAAGCAGCTCAATGAAAGTGTTATAAATATGCATGTGAGCTTTCCAAATGCCCAAGTCGTGACAGAAAGTGAAACCTCTGGCCCACATTGATAATCGCCCCGTTTCTAAACTAAATCAAAATGCCTAAATATTCCTATAATTTAGACTCGAAGAATTTCTAATCGGCCGTCGAGTTTCTTCAGACCGCTGTCTTGTCATATACATAGTTCTAGTTAACTGTTCTTCTTTAACAACTTTAATTCCTTAATATACAATAAATACACATACTTTAATTCACATATATTCCTTCATATATTTCCCATATTTCCTCAGAGTCTGCAAGTCTCCTAAAATACGATCAAATTTTTACTGTACTTTACCTCATTATTTAAGATCGATATCCAGGAAATTGAAGCAGTTATCGATCACTTGATATGAGTGTGTTTTAGCTACATCAATTATTGAATAGAATTTAATCGACTCGAATCTTGATTCTGTAAGTCACGTCCCGTTCCACCTCTAACATGCATTCCTGTGAAGCTAGTGTATTTCAGAACTCCTCGCTTCAATGGGAGAAGGTGTAAGGCTACCTATACCTTTACCTAATATGTGCTAGATCTAAGCGAACACTCAGGCTAATACTGCCCTGAGTTTCTACCTCAAATCTATCAAATATCCCCTTCAACTTCATCCGTGATAGTTACATCCCACTCTTTCGTCCCCTGATCGAGATTAGATTAAATTGTCTAACACTAATCTGTAAATCTTTCATTAAATATAGGCAAATATATCTGTAATATTTAAAGACAGTTATAATCAAGAAAATCTGTATTCTATAGACTTGCCTAAAAGTATGCAGTGTTTGGCTAATTAGTCGTGTATTTATTTATTTAGTTATTAGAACTTAGAGTTAATATAAAAGTAAGAGTAACCTAAGTTTAAGTCCTGTCCACTTGAACCTTCAGCTTGCTACTTATTTAACTTTCATGATCCTGTCTAGATAGTCACAATTGATGAGTTAACATGTTAATCTCTTACTAGTTAAGGCCTAGAACTAAGTCTAATACAAATCTAATAGCGACAACAAATCAAAGTCCCGCAACATATTGACTGGGTGGTACGGAACTCAGCAATGCATTAGGATTTATCGATTCCTACAGTAATTGTATACTATATGTACAGTAGAATCCGTTCAAGGAACCTTCGGAAGACGTTATAACTACATATTGTATATAATTTGTCTCATATAAGTCTCATATAAGCGGAATCGTCCTAGTCGGACTCTACTGATATATCGACACTCAAGGGACCGTCGTTGTAGCCGGAAGACGCTATAACCGTATAAGTTTGCTCAGAAAAGTTTGTCTGGGGACCAGAATTTTCGTAGCAATAACCGTGCGGGCGCTATAAGCTGAGTCATTATAGCCGAATTCTACTGTAGTTAGGTCCTCCGTCTATTCGCCCGTCAGTTTGTTTGTTCAATTGTCGATCCTTCTCTCTGACCGCTTGTTCGTCCCTATCAATCTGCTATCTCGTAAGCTATAAAGGAAGAAATGTGAAATGCATATAAATCCCTGAATATCATATGCAGTAGAAACTTATCATAAATACATAGAAGTATAGACCAATAAAGAGACGATCAGATGGACGGACGGACGTCTCAACTGATTCTCCTGCTCTCTGTTACATACATCTTCAATCGGTGCAAGATATCGACAAAAATTTGAATAAACAAGTTGAGATTCGGTAGTTAAAGTCAAGTATTAATAGCTAATTACCAAGGCTGAGATATATGTTAAGAAATAAAGAGATCTAATCTCTTTAGAAGAAGCTGAAGCTTCCATTTGCCAAATTCATTGATAAAATTTCAAATAGAAAAGAAGAAGAGCGCAATAAGTAAATGTATATGTATTTTCATATATATACATATATCCCTAGATCTCTGCCCCTCAGACGCATTGGCATTGCATCTGCCTATGCTGATCGTTCGCTGGATGCGTGGCAGGGGAAATGCGATGCAATCGAGCAATGGAACGAGTTTGGATGCGTGGCCCGACCGTGTCGATGGCAAGATCTTAACCCATTTATTTACACTCATCAAATTGCCGGCGAGTGGCATTGAAGTGGGGTGCCGTGGTGCCGTGGTGTAGTGGTGCAGTGGTGCAGCTAAGACGTATTCATTGATGGCTTCTCGAATGCGCATTTTTCTTAATGAAAATTCATTTGCTTGTTGTTTCTGTTCTTCTTGTTTTGCCTAGTGCCTCGGCCCGCCCCGCCCCGCCCCTCCACTCACAAACAGTGGCGGCAATTGAGAAGAGTTGCCGCTGCTGCTGCACCACCATCACCACCACCACCACCACCACCTACGATGCGGGTCAGCAATGTAATTCAATTTGAGGTCTATCAAGAGCGATGATGAATCTGCCACAATTTTCATTGGGGTCGCATTTTAATTAAATTAATTTATTAATTATTGCATGGCCTTCTTACCCGCTTAGCTAGGCATTTCCCGTTTCTCACAGTGTAAGCCGCATTAGCTTGTAGGTGTAAATTGAATGCAACTGGCAGCGTCTGGTGACTGGTGACTGGAAGCTGCAACTGCAACTGCCACTGCAACGGCAACTGCAACTGCAGCTGGTTGCTTCATTAGCAGTCGCTTCAGCTGCCGTCGGGCAATCACAGCTCGAGACTGGCCAGCTATAGGTGCTTCTTCTTCTTCTACGTCTTCACACCTTTCTAAAGAATGGAGAGTCTAACAAACCGCGTGGTTGCCCAGCAGCCCAGCAGCCCAGCAGCTCAACAATGACAACAAATGAAATCCATACATAATCATAATACATAATAATGAGGAAGCCATGGGGCAGGGGGAGCTGCATGCAGCTTGCTGCAATGGAGAATATCAGCTGTCTGCTGCTGCTGCTGCTGCTGCTGCTTGTTGTGCCCCCTCCCCCTCCTTCAACACTATACAAAAATGTTGGCTATATGTTCTGGCATTCATATTCTAATAGGCCACTTAAGATGCACAGAATGCAGACCCATTGCCCAGACAATGGGCCAGACAATGAGCGTGTGTAGGAGAGACGCGGCCACCTCCATCTCCATCTCCAGTTCCAGTTCCCCCTCCTGCTCCCGCTCCCTCTCCAGCTGCAGTCACACACAGCGCCAGCCAAGACTCTGGCCCCAATATATTTTTTTCACATTAAGCTTAAGTAGCTTTACTCATTAAGATAACAACACTAACACACACACACACACACACACACTCATACACAGAGGGAGACAGCTTTTAATTACGCTGGGCCCTGTGGATTATGCAATAGCATCAACTGTCTGACGGTGCCCCCCACTCCAGTTCCCATTCTCAAGCATATTCCCATGCCCATTCCTGCGTAAGGTGTGCATTGCGCTCTATTTTCTTATATAGGTCAGACACAACAACAACAGCAACAACTATGGCATATTCCCTCCAAATCCCCAATTTTATGGAGTGTGCAGCATCTGATCAATATCAAAGCGACCAGCCAATGCCAGCCCATTAAAAACGCTTGCGAAATCGCTACCGAGGGCCAGACATTGGCCCCTGTCTCGCCTGTCTTGCCTGTCTCTGGCTGCAGAATCAACTTTCAAATGGGCGCCGCCTTCCTATGCAATTCTCTTCAGTCTTCAGTTGTTGCTGTTGTTATTTTTATTGCAGCCAACTGTGGGCAGAGTTGCCCAATAGCTGCAGCCAAGCTGACAGACACTGACCAAATCCCTGCAGTCCAGGTCAGTGCAAGCCAGTGCCCTGCAGCCGCATGGACACATACACATACACATACACACACACACATTATTACACACACACAGACATTAGACAGAGCTGAATTATCGAATTTACCAAAGTTCTGGCTATGATTAAACAGGCATTCCCATTACAGTTCATTTCGATATTTATGGAGCACAGCCTGGAGATAGTCTCTTTGACTATTTGCTTTAAGTTTGCAACTTAAACGATATTAATTGCGACTGTTGAGCTGTATATACAACTAACGAATACCCTGTAAGTGCTGTAAATACTAGACATACTGTAAAGCAGTCAGAGATATGCATAGTCTATCCTAACCCAGAGCTAGAAAAGAAAAAAATTCTTAAATATACATAAAATATGTATGTCTTCAATATTATTCGAGCTGAACCATATATATTATATATATTTCTATATTATTCGATTTCTATATTGATTCGATAAAAAATAAAACTGGAAACTGGAAAAGGAGTTTCCTGAATAATTTATAAACACTTTGAAAAAGTAGATTTAGCTAGAGCATTTTCCTGGATATCTGAACCTGGATATCGCACCTATTACTGCCAATAAAGGTTTTCCAAAAGAATTCTCCATTTACAAGAAAATGCATACATGTTTCTCTTTACCCATCAGTTTTTCTAATCGATAATCGATAATTTCAATTGATTAAATTTCGTTTTTCTTTTATTTTTTATAGGAGCTGCTCACTCTTTGATATTTTCCTTCAAATATGATTGATTTTCATATGATATGATGATTATGTTATGATAGTTTACCCTCAAATAGTAAGAGAAATACCAATTTTGAGTGAGGGGGAGAGAGAGAGTAAGCCATCCTGACCTAACTTTTTAAAAAATGAAAAACAAATTAGTTAATAAAATGATACATAATTCCATTTTTAGATGAATTAGGAAGAAGAAGAAGTCGGGCGTCACAGACTGCAGAATACTCCGTCATATCTAATTGATTTTGGACTGTAAAGCCGAAAATACAATATTTAGAAAATTTCAATTCTCTAGCACTACCAGTGCCCAACATATAAAACAAATTATACCAATGTTTGCCACGCCCCTATTGGTCGTCGACATGTAATTAAATCAGTTCAGTTGTCTACTTATATGGCTGTAGAAGCTACAGTTATCCAGTTAATCATATCGAATATACTCAACAATAATAGAGAGAGAGAACCTGAAGGCCTGAGCCTGATGAGGCGCAGTGTATAAAGCGTAATGGAGAGTATCATGCACAGCATAAACTTGACAATGGTATTCCAATAATGGCAGGGTATATGCATGCTGTAAACAATAGGAAAAGTTTTTGCCAAAGAAGAAGTTTTCGGTAGAGTCAAAGGCACAAAGGACAGCCACAGCGTTCTGTGCGCATGGCTGCCCAAGGACATGCACAATGGTATACACACACACACATACACATACATATATATATATTATATATATGTATACATTCAGGGTATTATATAGAGAAAAGCTATTTCCACATTGTTGCAGTTTCGTAGTTAATCCTGTAGACGGCAAATCTAGCATGTAACAAGGACGCACAGCTTTAGTCTCTTGCAGCAGCCAGTATGCAAGTATGTATATGTGTGTGTGTGCGAGGGTGTGTGTGAAAGTTGTTAAGTAAACTTTAACGACTTCACAGTCGATGCATTTATCATTGCATATTTATAGGTCTGACGCGCCTGTAAAGGCTTCCTTCCAGCCGGTCGAGCTTATGGTTAGCTCAGATCTCAAATTTCGATTTCTGGCACATTAAATTGATTGTGCATTAAAGTGTGGATATTAATGAAATGCATATAAAAAAGTTGCCAGCACAGCAAGCTTTTATCGAAGCCAGTTAACCGATTTAGTCGGCTGTTAAGTGCTCGGCGAAGTTCGGTCCAGATATGATGAAACTTTGTGCAGTCAAATGATATATTGGCCAACTTTTTCAGCTCTTGCAGGAGTCGACTTTGTCGAAGTTTTCGTTACACGCACTCGCTTTAACACCTCCCCCCCTCCCATTTCAGACAGGTGTACTCCATTAGAACTATTCGCAAAAGTTTCACCATCTAATGCCTTCAATTACGAGTCATGCATCCTCTGGGCCAGGCGGGCCAGGCTCAAGGATGACAGCTTGTCAGCTTGTCAGCTGAGCCCCGTGGCATTGGCAAACTGATTGCTGTCTGGCTGCGAGAAGCAAGCGCTGCCTGCTAACTTAAATGCCAAAAGGCTTTAAGTGGCCGAAAGCACAATTGTGCTTGGATGGCGCGTGGCCCGCACGTGGCCAAATGCCACGAGACGACGAGTTATCAGTCGAAGCAGAAGAAGAAGAAGACGCAGGAGCAGACGAAGATGCAGACGTCGGGATTCACGTGCCGCTTCTGCTATGGCCAGCTATGGAACAATAATTTGATTCAATTAAAAGCTCGTGTTTCATTGTCTGTGTCCGGGCGCCGCTCCGTTTGTGCCTCAATCTGCGGAGATCCCGCCGTGAGTGCCGGGTGCCGCGATGCAACAATACCAAATGTTGGGGAATGACGTCGACTTTGACGTTGGCTGGGGCTAGCCTCAGCGCAAACAAGCGCAGGACTCCATAAACAGCGATGAAAACAACGAGCAGTTGCTATTGCACGCTATAATGAACAAGCTTCATCTACTGCTGTCATATCGTTAGCCGTGCCAACATGGGACAATTGTTGATTCAATACCCAGCAATTCGAATGTGCAGCGGGTGTGCCTTATTTCATATGGCATTTGTGCTCCGAGCAACCTTTGAGAGGCATGCAGGCTTTCAAAATAGGTCTTAAAATTAGGTAAAATAAAATATATAAATTTAAACAAAATTAATATTTTATTTACATTTAAGAGAAATATTTTTAAATCAGAACTATTTTATATATTATATTTTCATACTTTCTAAAATATAAAAATAAAAATATATTAAACATTATTTTTGTTTACTTTTTTAAATCAAGCAAACTTTTGGAGAAATTGAAAAAACGTAATTTTAGAAATATTTATTAATATGCAAAAAAATAAAAAATTGATTTTAATTTTGTAATTTTTTTTATGCAATTCATTTAAATATAATATTTTTTATGATATAAGATATAAGATATATAAGATAGCTTCCACTATGCTGAAATATTTATTTAGAACTATTAAGTGGAATTGACAATTTAAAAATATAATTATTAACACTTATTTATGTTATATAATTTCAAAATAATTTGTATGTATTTTGTGTTTATATACAAACTTTATATACAAACTCCTGAACTATTTTTAAAGGAGTATCTCTCAGTTGATCATTTGATATCGCTGCACTTGCAGCTGCAATTCCTGTTATCATTGTTATGTACTACACGTTGCAATAACACGTTTCTAGCTGTTGATGTGTGACAGTCATTCGGAACAGTTGCGGAATACTCCTACGCACACCTGGATCGATGCAATCGCAGAACTGCAACTTAAAGCTAGATTTTCCCCAAATAATGATGACTGTATTATACAGCAATAAGTAAAGTAGAGGTCAAGGTAGAGGTAGAGGTAGAGGTAGAGGTAGAGGTAGAGGTAGAGGTAGAGGTAGAGGTAGAGGTAGAGGTAGAGGTAGAGGTAGAGGTAGAGGTAGAGGTAGAGGTAGAGGTAGAGGTAGAGGTAGAGGTAGTATCTGGTAGTGAATATATATAATAAATGTATATAATAACTAGTGGTCCACAGCTGGAGTTTGGCATTTTAATGCTTGCTCATGAATAGACAGAGTATATTGGTTTTACTCAATTTTTTTTGCTCCTCTTTCGCTTGTCCTTATAGGAAGCAGACATGTTTACGTTTATTTAAGATAAATACAGGGCTGTCTATATTCGATGGACCCATCCGGAAAACCTTTTCTCTTTTGTCAGAGACGGTCACAGTACGCCGTACAAGCCCAAGGCGGTCGTTTGAGAAGATATATTAAAAAGTGAACATACAAAATGGAGCTTCCTTTGATTGCATAGGTTCGTCGAATGTGGTCAACCTTATAGGGTTGCCAGATGGGTTCGTCGAATATGGACAGCTCTGTACATTGATAATTTAAACTTTTGGGTGCTCAGTTCATAAAGTATTCGAAATGGCTATGCTTTATGCTTTATCGTATATATCTAGTTTATATAAGCTTCAAAGTTAACAACGAAAGTCTTGTCCGGCTGCGGCAGCATGTGCAACGTGCCTGGGACATGTTCTTTGTGGCATAGTTGGCCGAGTGCATCCCACTCTTTGCAGCTGTAGTGCACCCCTTCCCTTGCTACCGCTTGACATACAACTGACTTGAAAGAGAATAATGGATATACATACATATATACGTATGTACATATATTGATTAGAAGTTGAAATCGAATGATGCTTTTCAAGTTCACAGTTTATTCCTATTCCCATTCCCATTATTCCTATGCCGACTGCAACAGTTTGTTGCATCATCTGAATTGATGCTGTAAACACACTGATAAACATCGATGTTTACTAGGTGTATGCATGCTTATATGATTATATAAATACAAACATATGTATATATCGCTTAAATTTGTATATATCGAGATATACTTATAAACATATGTAGCCAAGATTGATTTGAATTCTTGATAACTCGCTGTGATTTCTTTTATGTGTTTGCTTATATGCAAGCATATGAATATGAATTGCAGAAATATATATATGTACAGTAGAATCCGGTTATAGCGACATTCAAGGGACCGTCGATTTTACGTCGCTATACCCGGAGGACGCTTTAACCAGACAGAGCAAAAAAAATTTTTTTTTATATTTTTTTACGGTTGCCATGTTCGTAATAGCTTTTAACATTAAACAATTTAAATGTTTAATCAAAACTAAGATTTTTTATAAATTTATTTCATTAACATGGCTTAGAAACATTTTTGTGACGTCAGCATTGTACTTTGTCTCTCTCCCTCTCTCTGTCTTGGCAGCATTTGGGGTGTTGCTACACACACAAGCAAGGGTTCTGATCACTGATCAACACATACATGTATACATTTCTAACAGAGTCTTTTTATGCTAAAATTTGTTGTCATTATTTCGCGATTTTTTGTTTGTCACGTCGTAATAACCGGTAAATGACTTAAAAATATGAAAAAATAACGTCGGCATAAGCGGATTGTCGTTAAAAGCGGAGTCGTTCTAAACGGAAGGTCTTTCATATAAGTTTGTATGGGGACCAACCAAGACATCGAAATTTCGTCGATATAGCCGGTTGGACGCTTTAAGCGGAGTCGTTATAAGCGGATTCTACTGTATATGTATATAGCTGGATCTTTAGTTCGTATAGCTCACACATCTCTCTGATAGTGAAGGTCTCGTTTGTGGCTGCGAGCACAGTGAATACACACCGACTGCATCTGTGGCCGAGTGTCTCGTACATGCCCCTTTGGTTAGCTGCATGAATCACAGGCGCTGCAGCTGAATGCTCCATACTAAGTATAAAATGCATACAACTAGAACAGAGGCATGGGGCAGAGTGCTGCTGCTGCTGCTGATGCTGCATTTGGCATTTGGCGACTGTGTATGGCTGTGGCAGTGACCGACCCGCAGACAGTCGAGATTTCAGCTGAAGTTCAATGTGCGCTCTGCGGCATGCCGCATCGCTGGCACGTCGTCGCACAGTTCCGCATATTTGCGGGCACTGTTTGGCAGCAGGTTGCTTGCCCCGATGCTGCTGCTGCTGCTGCTGCATGGTTATCAAGGCAGAGTTCTGGCTGCTGTGAATGCAACGCTTTGATCTGCCAGCCATATGTCTCTGGCTCTAAACGCCCGGCCAAACACTTGACCAATTCGAAAAGGGGGCGGCGTGCTGCAATCGTCTGACACGCCTTGCGGTAATTATGTAAATTACCTATCAACAACAGCAACATCAGACAACCGACAACAACAACAGCAACAAGTAAATCAACAACTTATCACAAAAAAAAAAAAAAAAAAAAAAAAAAAAAAATTTATATATATATTTTTTTGAACTTGGTTGGCTGCTTTTCATTGCCCTGAGCAAAATATTGAAAATTAGATAAATCTCACTCTCGCATGATGCAGAAAAAAATAAAATATTAAAAACGAAAATGATCTACAAGCAATTGTGCTCGATCGATACCCTGTATTACTGGAGGTATGGCTGGGGGTACTTGCAATAAATATGCTCACAGCATATCTCTCAAAACATAGCACATATATCTCTCTTCTTTTGTAGTCTTATAGGAATAGAGAATAACCTAAAAGTCCAGATCCTAAATGACCATAGTATACCTGGTTCTCAAACTATTTTCTCTGTAATGAATACGCCTGTTAATGATATATATTAAGTAGATATATTGCTCTACCCATTAAGATGGGGTATTACATGGGTTATAGAATATGATTTTTCTCTCTCTTGGGTGAAGATCCTACACACTCCAAGCATAGTATACCTAGTTTCCAAACTACATATGTATTTCCTCTATACGGAATATACCCGTTCAAAAATATATTGACTTGGTTTGTTTATGCAGAACCGCATAGACATATTGTTCTTTGTTTCCGGGAACAATATATGAAAATAATAAAAAATATGTTTGTGCAGACCGAGATGGGCTTCATTTGATTTCCACAAAACCATCATAGCCCCAACACTGGCTACAGAGTATTAAAAAGTAAAATTATGGCGTTGTTTTCTATGCCATGTCCATGTCTATCGACCATTGTAATCGGCAATTGGCAACAGTTCGGTACGCTCTAGCCCCACGGGCACATCCACATCTGCGCGTGGTAGTTGAAGCGCAAACTGGAAAACCTGCAATGCATATTTTTCTTTCGACTCTAAGAAAATTCGCTGAAAAAAAGAAAATAGAAGAAAGAAACAACAACATTGAAAACCGAAAACTAACAGACGTACATAGCTGTAGCTGGCTGGGCTTCAGCGAGTCATGTGAACAAAATACATTTCTCGTTTATTTCGCAGAGGGATATTATTGAATTTGGATGGTGTTTGTGGCATTTATCAGAAATCGACTGGCCGTGAAGTAAACACATTCATAAATACCTAAAGCGCCCATACTGCCTACTGCCCACAAACTGCGCGACTGTGAGTGAGCCAAAAGCCATAAGCCATAAGCCATTTGGGCCTTTACTAATGATGGCCAATTTCTTAAATGGCCCACAAAAGAGCTTCTCCTAAATGTTGATAATAACAGTCATCAATTATATGGCAGATGCTAGCCTAAAGTCTACTCAAATCTACCTCATGCGAGTTCTAGACTATTATTGCGCATCTACATAGATTCCCATATAGGAATATCTAAATTTTGACTACCTCTAGGTAGTGGCTATACCAGGTAGATATAGCTAGACGGAAGATTTCGTATGAGTAACAACTACAAATGTTTTCTTTTGCTATATATTGAACCAACTTGTTGTCTTATTGCATATATAGGGGATATATCATAAAACCCTATGGCAAGATTTCTCGTCCAGCTTATCATTGTATCTTTATATTAACCATTTATTAATCTATAATTTTTCTTTTTTTTTATAATATCTGTTTTATCATGGTTTTCTAGTTTCGGTCTTCAAATTCAGTTTCCTAAAGAAACTTTTATAATAAATTATAATATGCGGTCTCAAAAACAAAAAAAAACTTAGTAGTCATAATAAAGTGTATTTCATCTTCGGCGTGTCTAACTTTTGCTATATGCTATTTATGTCTGGCATATAAATGTTCCACTTTAACAAACTAATATATATTTATTTCCTTTGAAGCATCTGAGTTATTGCAATTGAAATAACTGTAATATTTGTAAATAGTTCAATGCTCTATTAATATTTGTGTGCCATCAAAATATTCCTTTGTTTAATAATATTCTTTCGTTTTCCAGATACATAAATTCACTTAATTACAATATATATTTACATACACGCTACACTCTATTAAATATGATTTATTATAAAAATAAGTAAGTGGAATGTAGAGGAAAATGCCTGACTAGCAAATACCTTGAGCTACAGCGGCTTTATCTCGATTTGTTCTGTTCAAAACCTATTTCAAATGGTATGAACTCTATTCAATTTTAAAGCCCATTTAAATTTCATCGATCGGAAAATATCTGAATTGAATGAGCTTCATTAATTTTGCTAGCTCTTATAGTTATAGAGCTGAACAAATAGAAAGGCAGAGCTAGATTCACTCATAGAATATACATACATATACAGTGAGTAACATTAATATTCGTATATATTTATCAACTTCAATTTCAGACGCCTATAAAACATATAATATTAATTGAAATCAAATGCTAAATTGTAGATTGGAAAAAAACTTTTCCAATGAGATGAGATTATACATAAGACGGGAAAAAAAATTGTATATGCATATATTAATGTTACTCACTGTATATACTTTACAACTGACTGTTAGATATGTATATATGTTTGAACAAAATAATGTATCCGCTCTTATGTAAACATTCCTCGGAGCATTCCAGATTGAACTTCCAGCTAATGCATAAATATTTTATTGTATTTATTTAAATTATCTATAATTGTTGCCAGCTCCAAAGAGCAGCGAGTGTTCGGTGTTGTTGATTCTTTCAGAGTTCACTTTGAATAGAAATCGAATCTACAATTGCTATATAATGGCAACAACAAAGCCGATTTGATTATTTGAGTGTAAAACCACATTGCCTGGCCGAATGCTGGAAGACACATTCTGTGCGAAAAACAAATCCCGTAAAGCCACAAAATCGCTGGGGTGCCGTGCCAAGAGAAAGAGAGAGAGATATACTATATGCATACATACATATACATATAAATACATATATATGTATGTTTATATGTATTTAAGCTATGGACAGCGTGATTTGCGCGGCCAAAACAATTGGCCATGCCTCATTTGGGGGCAGCTCGAGAGCGACGTATTAATTAATCATCGTTTGATGGACAGCTGGACAGAGTCAAAGTTACGTGTTGGCGCTCGTAACGAGCAGTAGTAGCGCCGGCAGACACGCAAACGTGCGCAATGACCGCTGACTCCTGCTCCCACAACAGCTCCCGCACAGTGGCCAGGGGCTCATCCCCAATCTGGGGATGAGGTGCCCAGCCGTTAATAAGTGAAGTAATTGATCCTAATGGCACAATACCGTCATTGAGCTGGCCAACTGTGGGGCTACAGCTGCAACTGGGTCAACCCCATCGACAAACTCCCAAAGTCTGCTCACGCAGGCCAGCCGAAAGGAATATTCTATTCAAATTTTGCATTTGCTTCTGCTCAAGACATGACTCCAGCCAATAGCCAAAACTGAATTGAGCTGCAAAAAATGCGAACAGCTGTGCGGCGGATCAGTTGATAAGCTGATAAGCAGAAGTGGCAATGGTCTAGTGCTGATGGAATGGAGCGGGCCAGAGGTCTCTATCAGACAACATGGTGTTATTTTAATGGCTTTCGATACCCTGCTCGAATGGACTGATTGAGGGTATGCTGACTTTGGAAGAGACGAATGTTGCAATGAGAATTAAATATACATATGTATAATATAGAATGAACCTAAATTCCAAATATTAAAATTATATTTATTTTGGAACAAAGTTAAGAAAATATTTAAAAATATTTATATAAAATTGAAATATATTGCAAATGATTTGAAGCGAATATTGAAATAAATTTATTTTGTTTTTATTTATTTACTTATTTCTTTATTTGTTTATAAATTATATTGATATATTTATAATATATATTGAAATCAATTTATTTTGTTTTTATTTATTTCTTTATTTATTTATTGTTTATACATAAATTTATTTTGATTTTATTTATTTATAAATAAATTTATTTTGTTTTTATTTAATTTTTTATTTTTTCTTTATAGGTAAGCTCATTTAGTTTTTTAAGAAAGTATTACTGACTACCAAAATAGATGGGAAAAAAACCTATTTAAAATTGGTCTAACTAAAAATCGGTAAATCTAAAAATATATGAATTTTGTTGTCTAATATACATATATGTTTAAGTTTTTCATTGATAAGATCGTATCACCATTTCAGAGGAATCCAGAATGCCATGACCACTGAATTACTTGACAGAGTTCTGCTTTGGTCCATGACTTTGTAAGTACAATATCTGTCTATAAATTCACAATCGGAAAGTGAGCTGAGTTTGATCCTCTCGTAAGTAAATCTATCTCAACGATTATATAATAATCGATGGCAATCAACTAGCTTCAATTCAATTCTTTAACCCGAATGGGTATTTAGGGTATCTGCTCGTCAGTCATGACACTGCAGTCGGCTCGTGTTGGCTCGCTGCCAACAAAGGTGCGGGCCAGCAAGACTTTTGACACCTCTGACGAGCGCTGAGGGCGCGGTCAGTTGGCGGGGCGTGCTAAGGCTCGGAATGGGATTTGGGTACCACGATCGGAGCCCAGTTCGGTTGCCGAACAGACTCGCGCCGTGTGTGGCGCACAACAACGGGCGAGACATCATTCAAGTGGCTGGCAGCGGCAACACACACAAAAATACGTAAAAGGAGACAATTAATATCAATGTTCAATCGAAAAGAAACTTCAATGCCACACACAATACACAGCGACAACAACAGCAACAACAACAACAATCACAATAAAATTATTGAGATGCACGGGCCGCACGCAGGCTGGGAAAATGCGTTAAGCAGGAAAACGCTTGAAACCTGAGGCAGCGGCAATCTGTTCATATAGATTTATGTGTGCGTGTTTGTGTGTGTGTGTGTGTGTGTGTGTGTGGTACAGTCTCAAGCTCAGGGTGTTTGAGCTGCGCATATGTTGCAAGTTGCATGTGGCAAGCCGAATGCCAAACAGAAGCAAGGCACAATGAGCCTGATAATGAAATATAATTTATGTGCAACAGCTGGACCGGTGGGTGGGGTGGGGTGGGGTTGGGGTTGGAATTGAATGCATATCGATGTTTGTATTGGGCATATCAATATTTTTATGAGCGGCGGGGTGTGACTCTCACTCACTTACTCACTCACTCACTCTCGCCACATTCAATTTTTCCTTGCCATTTGCCACACAATTTGTCAGTTCGACTGAAGCCAATGACAGCGCGTTTGCCCCCCTCCCCGCAGTGTCAACGAAATTGCGACGCACGACGGCCTAACCACGATGGCGGTCATAAAAGCCGTTTCTCTGTTTCCGTGATTCAATAGTTTGAACTCCGTTTACCCTTTTGACTTTTGCAACCCCTGCGGCCGGCCACACAGCACATCCTGTTTGCTCAACAATAAAATAATATCCTGTAATCCTGTGCGCGTGCTCTCAATTATGATGAAGCGCTTTGCTCAATTGCACTGCATTGCACATGCACTCACACACACACACACACACACACGCACAGCAAAAGACAGAAATAAACATACATAAGTGAATGGGAAAAACTGGCGAATGTAGCACAGTGGGACCTCTGTCCACCAAATGGGAGAAAAATAAAAATTTTTGATAAGCTTCATCAGCGAGCCAGAAGATGGAGTTTACTTAAAGTAAAGTGAAAAAGAAACGTAAAAATTTGAAGCATATGCATTTCTATATAAAACGAAATCTCAACGATACCCAAATATGAACTACTTCTTCTTTATACTACCTCTACTTCTTATTTAGGTCTCGTTGAGTAGATATTTTACAAATTCTTCCAGAAATTAATTTGGGAACTATATTTCAATTAACTTATTATAATTTTCATGTTCAAATAATATATTAATATTTTATAATATTCTACTTTAATAATCCATTTATAATTTCAGTAGAGCATAACGCAGAAGGACTAAGCTGGATTATGGGACAATTATTGAGAACAATTTAGTAATGTTTCCTCTATTACCTAAATCAAATGTCGGCAGCCCGATTTGGTCGTTTGATTTTTAAATAAAAATTAAACAAGGTAACATTATAATAAAAGCACAGGAAAACGAAAGTTTTAAATATGGTTTTTAATAATATTTATATTTAATATATTAAAATAATTTTCTGGCTATACTTGTAAAGTATAATCCAATTAAATCAGCTACAATTCCGAAAAAATATGAATTCGCTGCCTTCTAAGCACGTATTATTTAATCAAAATCACAGCTCTTATACTTGATAGAAAATTATGAAACACCTTTTGTGTATTAAATCATTTTAAAACCTTAATCCTCTAAATCTTCTTTTCTCAATTTAAATTTTAATATTCGATTTCTTAATTTTCATTTGATTTCTGCAATGAAATATGAGCAAATGCCCCACTGTAGGTCGTAGGGTGTCCTGTGCGTCAGTCGCTGCGTGTGCAAGTCCTCACATCAGCAACAGATTGAGCTGAATACACTATCTGACAGAGGGAGGGTTGACAACCATACCATACTCTTTGACATATCAAAATACTTTGCCTTATATATACATATATCTATGAGTATATGGACATATATACAGACAAAGGAGTGCTCCATTTTTTTAATAAGTGTGCAATTCCCAGTTCTGCTGTGACAAGTGATCTATTAACTATACTTCAGATAGCAATGGCATACATATGTATATACATATATAAGATTTTATTCTTTGAGTAACTTTATATAGACATAGTTTACATAAGTAAAACAAGTTATTATAAAACAGCCGTAGATGATAGCAGTCGATAATATAAATTTCTTTTGAGCATTGTCTTATCATATATTTTCTGTAATATCCACTAAAACTTTTCAGCTGTAAGGGCATCAGCTAGTCGTATAAAATTGTCAACTATTTATCATTTATTTATTTGCTGCGACATTTGCGTAAAAAGATTTTCTCAACTCACGTAAAAAGGGCAACGCTGTGTACATAAAATACAATGGAAAATTTTCCGTTTTTAATTACGACGTAGAATTTATTTTTGGACGCAAGAGCCACGTTAATTGTTTTCAGCAACTGGCAGTTCCTTTTTGTCTTTCCTTTTTATTTCGGGTTTTGCTTTGCTTTTAAAGCCTCCCACCTTAAGTCGTATTTATTTATATCTTATTAGCATTTTCATTTCATTTTCTCCAACAGGAGGCACACAGAAAGAGAGAGCGAGAGAGAGAGAGAGAGAGATTGTGCCAAGGGAGCATTTGAAATACCTAATTGCAATTAATTGGCTAAATCAAATAGCCTTTACTCTAATTGCTACAGAGTTTCAATGAGAAGAAGAAATGTATTTAAATATATACATATATTCGATATACTAAAGCAACTGTGTTTAATTGAGAGACTAGCTGACTGGAAAATACCCGTCCGTCAGAGAGAAAAGATCAAATGCAGAGTTTTTAAATTGTAGACAATAAAGGTCAGGTCAGGCCAGGCTAACTCAATTGCTTTCAATTACCTTTTCATTTTTGCACAAATTAAATACCCTTTGGACGTGTTATTGTGGATAGATAGCTATACTATATAATATAAAAATAAAATACTGAGATTGCAATAAGACCGAACATATGGAATAATGAACTAATAAACAAGCAATCAATATCAAATCACTACAAAATGTGCTCCCACTTCAGCGCACTTCCCAGTATACGCTGGCACAGAAAATGACGCACAAGACTCAAGAGGACATACTCATCCCACTTATCGGATTTCATTTCATTTTCATCTCAATATCGAACTAATCTCCACCTCTGCTTAAATCCTCGACGACACGAACAAACGAGTATAGTTTTACAGCTATGTATAGTCCTGTAGTACGCGTTGCTACATGGCAACAGCAAACTAGAAAAGCTTTTGCAAATGGAAGTTATAAATAAAGTTCGAGTGCATAAAAATAAAATAAATCACATTTTACCATAGAACTACACGTTGTAAAATTATTAATTACCATAATAAAATTATGATTTAAGATATTTTATTGTTTCTGAATTTCCGTATTAATCGATAATGTAGATTTAGATTTTCTTTCTTATGAATAATAATAAGATGAAAAAATCCCATTTGCTGTGAATGTTCTCAATATATAGATTTGGTATATTTCGATTATGGTAGTACAGGCACCACACTTATGTTTTTTATCGATATACATATATTCTAATTGATATATACGAATGGTCATATGTATTTACTTTAATATTTGCGCATCATTATACAAACATATTGATATATTATAAACTTTATCAAAATCATTGAAGATATAAATAATAATATAATGATAGTCATCCCCATTAACTGGTATTCCCATCTCCATGTACTGATTGAAATAGCAGTTCTCTGCCAAGTTCTAAGTATTTCCTAGTCGGAAAGTTCGGATTGAAGCACTCTTGCCTCATGCAAATGACAGTGCCCCAAGATTCGAATTGTGTATGATGCAATTTGAGAAGTATCCCAATCCGACTTTGTCGTCACGTGACTAACAATTTCAATTAATCGACTTCAATTAATCGATTAATCGATAATCAATGCTATTAATAATGCACATAGTTATTTATTTAATCTGGATTCGATGAACAATAACGCGGAAAGTAAATGATTAAGTAGCGCAGACAGCCTCGTCTAACTCCAGTTAGTGTAAAGCTTAGTCTCTTCATAGGCCTTTATCCCTTCAAGGCAGCAAAATCTTTCAAAATATTCTTGGCTCTCAGCCGCATGCATATACATATATGTATGTATGTACAATATTTCCGCATAATTTATGCATAATCGGCACATGTCGCGTCGGTGTTAGTGCAGGCTTACTATACTCAATGCTCTTTTGAAAAGGCTCTACAGCTGCCTGGCACTGGCAGCTCGCCCAGTGAGCGAATCAGTCCGTAATTTCGCGAGCCGCATATCGAATTTCAGACGTGCTTAACACGCGTTTTGCAAAGCTCTTTGTGTGCACGAAGCCTTCGCTTGCACCAGGATAAGGATGAATTCATATACCTAATGAAGGGCAGGTAAATCCATGCACACAGCACACATACATACATACATACATATATATATGTATGTATGTTTTTTTTATAATAAAGAAATCTTGGGGTTCGCCGTAAATGGGTTTGCTGCTGGTCACGAGCTCAGCGTCTGGCATTGAATTTCTGCTGAAGGGATCTGTCGACTCTTTCAGCTGGATGGCATAGCATACTTTTCGGCCCAGACATGGGCACAATCCGCAGCTTTACCGCTGTCTGCCGAGCCAAAGTTATTAAAAAGAGAACAGCAAATCTCAATAAATAGCTGCGTTGATTTCATCATTTCTGATTTCGAGCGAACTTTGGCAACTGATGCTCCGCTGACTCCGGGTTCGCCTGCATTTGCAGGTCTCAGCTTCAGCTGCGCCAGACCGACAAATAAATAAATACAAGTTTCGAGTTCAGCAAACAATTGTCGAAATGTTAATGGTAAAGGCAAAGTCAACGGCAAAGGCAAAGGCAAAGGCAATGGCAATTGTCAAAGCCGCAAACCGAATGGAGTTTCCATGGAAAACTGAAAATGAGTTTTCCATTGGGTTTGGCAAAATGCGCACGAGGCACGTGTTGTCGACGCGACATGACGACCAACTGCTCCACTTTATTATAATTTACAATTTTTTGTTTCTTAGCTATTTCGTGTTGTACGGTTTTCTCTCTCCCCCAGATGGTCAGCTCTCTACCATTCGTTGGCATTTTTTATTCCCTTCCAGATACCCTGTAGCTAGTGCAGTTAATGGGTATGTTGTGTGGTAAGTCAATAAGAGATTTGATTTGAGGGCATAGCACAATAGCGAGCTATAGATACATAACTGTCAGTTTATCGATAAGCTAAGTACTATAGTGCCATCGCTACTCAACGGGAATGTCATTAGGAGTAGAGAAAGAGTAGGCAGTTCAATGTAAGAGGAATATATTGAAATAAAGCCTTTTACATTAGGTAAGCACCGTGTTATATGTAGTTCGTATATGAGTTGTCCTATTACCTCGACCTACTTGATGTTTAAGTCGTGAAAAGTCCTGCTTCCAAGGAGCGTTATAGCCGTAGAAAGGATCCCTAGAAGGTTTTTAGTGCACAAGCAGTATTGAAGAGACGGACGGACTTTGCCCTACCTACCCTTTTCAAAAAAAAAAAAACTACAGTTGATACTTACATAAGTATATGAATCCAATATTTACTCTCTCAAATCTTTATAGGATTTTTTAGTCCTAATATTTAACTTTATCATTTAGATCTTCAATTATTCAAAAGTAATTTTAATTTTATGAATAATAAGGTTCATTAATACTTCATTTTTAAATTAATCATTTGTATTTATGTATATGAAACTAATATTTACTTTTGTCTCAAGTCTTTTAAGGAATGTTTAGCTTAAATATTATACTTAATCTTCTTGATCTTCAACTATTCGAAATTCATTTTAATTCAATGATTAAGTAAACTAAGTACATAATTTCAAAATAAACCATTTGTATATAAGTATTTATCATACATTTTCAAAATATGTATGTTTAATTTAATTTTGTTTCATTTAAGAAGCCCTAAAAGAACTTTCGCACATTTACGACTAAGGAGTAGGTGCACGTCGTGCATGCTTTCCTCAGAGAACTTTTATTTATTCTTTGCTTTGTTTTTTTGTAACTAGCCTTGCATAAAAAACTGTAGCTGCATCTGGAGCTGATGCTGAAACGGGTGCAATTTTTTGTTTGTTTTCTTTTTTGTTGTGTTCTGTGTTGCAGCTAATTCATGGAAATTTATGTTTAATGACAACAACAAAAGTCGGCAGCGACAGAAAAAAAGTTGAAGTTCTAAAAAGAGCACTGAACGACTGCTAGATATTGTGTACGCATGCAACTGAAGCTGTAAGAAGTGTGTCAAGTGCGGCCTTGAATGATGTGAAAGCTCTTCAGGGGTAAAGTTAAAGAAGGTTTTCTATACTCAGATATCGGCTGATTAGCTTGAATAATGCGACTTTATATATATTCTTTATTGACAGGGTATGCTGAAAACAAAAGAAATATATACATATATCAAATATGAGCGAATTGCAGACTGGCTGCGCATTCTCGTTTCTCATTAAAGGCAAATTTGCCTGGGCGACAACAACAGCAACAGCAGCAACGACAGCAACAACAATGACTGACCCACACTTAACTGTGTTAATAAGCCCAAGTCAACGTTGCCTGTGGACTTTGCGTTGTCTGAGAATGCGGGCGTTGCGTGGGCGTGTGCAGCGGCTACAGCAACTGCAACGGCAACGGCAACTGCAACGAAACCGAAAGTGCAACTTGCATTTAGTTGTGGCCGAGTTGGTGGCAATTGTCAGTTGGCTGGCAGCTTTATGACACCTGGCATGCAATTACGTCCATGACAGGCGGCTTGTAATGGAATTCTTGCCGTGCCGTTCCATTATGCAATGCCAGGCTTGCAGATGGCCATAGGCAAAGCAGCAAGCAGACGGATAGAGCTAGGCGCTGGAATAGGGAACGGAAATGGCAAAAAAAAAAAAAGAAAAACATATTCTGTGCGCAACATATGCCGGCTTTCTACAAACTTTCCTGTCTGCCCCCTCGATGTCCAACAGCTTCCGGCTGACGTCTGTCGTCTGTCGTCTGCCGTCTGCTGCTGTCGGCTGTCGGCTGTCGGCTGTCGGCCGTCTGCTCAAGATGCATAAATCATGTGCTAGCCAAATCAGGCGGCCCACTGGCAACGGCATCATCGCCCCAATCAAATCAAGAGCGACCACATTTGCCAGCCACACACGACACCAAAACGTTTTGTGCCACAAAATGCTGGCCATACGCTTTTTGGTAGCGTCGATTTAACCAACTCCGAGCCAACCAACCAGTCATAGCCAGTCAGCCAGCTAGCCAGCCAGTCGGCTAAGTAAGTATTTCAAGTCAATCCAGTTGCAATCGCTGACAGCCTAACACAAAAACTTAATTAAAAGCCAGACCCCCACTATGTATGCACACCAGAGCGAGCGGGATGATAGAGAAAGAGACAGAAAGAGACAGATGAAAGGAGACTGAGCGGAGTGAGACAGATTGAGTTAGGGAGAGACATCGAGGCGCGTATGACTCGAATTGCCTCAGTTTCCCTTGCCAGTGGGCCAATGTGGCACACATACGGCTCTTGTTGATATACTCAAGCGGCGGGTACATCAATCGTGGCACCAAATAGGTTACGCCTAGTTAATTAATAACAGAGATGCTTTCATTTCAATTGATTGCCAAAAGATATACTCTGATCATTAAGATAGTTTTAAGGCTGATTGCTGATTTCTGATGATCCTGAATATCTGAAGATTAGTTTTAGTGCGGATCTATCGCACCTTTCTCCACGATAATAAATAATTGTTCTCCTTTATCTGTCAGATTTGATAAGGATTTTTGTTCCATATGCAGTCGAATCACGGTATTTCTAACCTGCGCTATTTCGAACCTCTCATGAATTCAGAGTTATCATAAGTCCCCTATAGAACCCCTTTAATATTACAAACATTTATTATTTCACACATTCGATAATTCCTAAGATTTTAAGGTTCCCTCGAGTTTCGAAATAACGATAGTCGACTGTAGCAAGAAATCAGAATATGTTTCAATCTTTGAATTTACCTCTAAAGGAGAATACTACAGCGCTGTCTATATTCCACGAATCCATCGACGAAATCATCCATACTCATGTTTTCTTGTTTTTTTTTTTTTAACCAAAGAAAAACAAAATTGGTGATTTTTTGACATTACTTTTTATACCTTAACCCATTGTTAAATATGATTTCTGAGCCAGTACGGCGTATTATGCCCGTCTTTGTCAAAAGAGATAGAGTTGCCAGATGGGTCCGTCGAGTATGGACAGCCCTGTATTTATCTTCTTAGGGTATTTAGTTTTTCTAGAGAAATTCAATTAACGTGGTATACTCCAACGAATTTGAAAATTCTGGTTGCATGAGTCAAATATAATTTTGTTTTAAGACTAAGTAAAAAGAAAATTGTGTGACTTAAGCTTGTATAATATAACGATGCAATGTGAATATCAAAGATGCTCTATTTTCATTACACAGAGTGTATATTCAATTGCTGACCATTTAGGGCAACTCATGTATTTTAATCATGGGCGATACCAAATAAGTTTAATAAATCCAAATAAATCCCAAAGGAATTAAATTTCTATTACTTGCAAGATATATGTATATACAGTAGAGCTCACATAAATAGTACCAAGGTCATTTTGGATGCTGAAAAAGCTTTCTTTTCCAGCTTGAAGTAAATATTCAAGCTGAGTGTACTTCAACCATCTCACGAAATAAAAAATAAGTTCATAAATCCAAGTCGATCCGATGACATACATATATCTAATACTTAGCCATTTAGGGTATTGCCCATCTTGCTCTGTTCCGTTTCTGTTTCGATTATGCATATATACATATATATATATAGACTTGGCTGCGGCTGTGGCGAAAGTAATGCGGTCGTCTGTTCCTGGGTCAACGGTGCGTATGTGCAATGCGGACGGTCAACTAACAATTGGCAACAGGCAATAGGCAACAGGCAGTAGGCAACAGGCGACTAACAAAACTGGCAGTTGGCCAATTATCAGCTGTAGGTGGCATTCTACAGACCCAGTTGCAATCTGAGTCGCTGATCAGTGCATGCAATGTGCCCGCTTGAACCTCATAGCACGTTAAGTGGAGCAACAGCAGAAATGAACGAAATGAAAACTAAAACTAAAACTAAACAAAAGTGTGACTCTCCGAGCGAGTGATAGACGAATGCGAGTCTGCCGCATCAGACTCTGGCTGGCTGCGGCATTTAATTAGAAAAGAAACGCTAACAATTTGCCAACTATTTTACAATGTGGCGGCTTTTTAATTGGCCCCAGCCAGATGTTGCATAATATGCCGGGGATTGCCCCAAAATGATGCAGCATCAACAGCAGCAACTGGCTAAAAGCAGAAACATGTTGTCCAAATACACACACACACATACATGTATATGTTGCATCGTCAGCTTCTAGGCCCCGCATTTTGCGCCAAGGCGGCGTCTTAATGGTGTCAACACTGTCCGCCAACTGTTGGCAAGACTGGAAGCGAGCAACAGCAACTGAAGCAGGAGTCGTCAATTGTCGAAAACAGAAAAACAAAATAAATAAAATAAATATATTGGCTTTCTTTGCCACTGACGGCGATAATTGGCCAAATCGTGGCCAGAACCGTTCGACTTTATGGGGATGCAGCGCTTAAGCTCTCGCTGACAATTTGACAGCGCGCGGGCAGCACAAGCTGCTGCAACTGCATCTATCATTTATCACTCCGATCATGGCCTCAAATCCACGCAGCTCTCATTAAATACTCGGCCAGGTATGCAAATCATACAGCCAGGCCTAGGCCTGCACGCATTAGCGCTCCAAATCAATTGATTATTTGATTATCAAGGCGTCACACTAGATAGCATATTTAGCACCCATAAGTTGTAGCAATTCATGGACTTGATTAGAAACTCTGTGGGAACGATAAGCTTAGGAAAGTGCTTTTGTAGGATTATTATTAATTAGGAGATAGATCAACAAACAAATGGGATACGTCAATTGATTGATCTAGTCTATGAAGCAGCTCAACTGGGATTCCTCTGTTAGATGCGATAGTTCTTACTCTGTAGTACATCATATATCCAGTATATTGTATTATTGTAATCGATCTGCATATCTAACAATCTTTTCAAATTCGAAATCTGCGAAGAGTTGTATCTGTATCCGTATATTCTCTTCACTTGCATCTTCTTGAGTCGCCTTTGAGTTTAACATTAAATATCATTACTAGATCATAGGTCTTTCATTTATCACTCCGACCATCTTTGGAGAAGATTTTACAAACTAAACAAATGAGGTCTCAATTTCTACTTTCAAGCTTATGAGTAGCCGATTTCATATGGACTCACAGACGAACCTGTGCAGTTCGTTCTCATTGTGAATGATTCTTAAGAGAAGACAACAGTCGTGCGTGATCAGCAACTAGGTCTCATTTAAATTTCTCATAGAATATCTTAGCTACATCCATAGTAGGTGCAGAGAATATATTAATGTAGTTGACCTATAGAGAAGATCTAACTAACTAGATATATTAGATCAGATGCTTGAGTACTAGATTGTGAACAGTTCAACGTGATTTCTTATGGAACCACGAACGAATCAGCAAGTTCTTTTTGATTTATGAATGAGCTTTAAGAAGGCATTTCTCACATTCCCTGTGGGCGTGGCTTATTCTTATTATAGTCGATCTGTAGAGCAGATCTAAATAACATGTATGAGATCTGTTGCTGTAGCTTAAAAGCTGTACAAATTTCTATTCCAGAAGCGAACCAGTAAACGTTCTGCCCTTTATGAACAAGAATCTTAAGAGAAATTTGCATTAATTGCTGATCAGCAGGTGAATCCTCTCTCTATCCATATAGATCTTTTCTAGGTTATATCTCTATACCCAGTGGATGTGTCTATATACCATTCAGGTAGATTAAAGGGAAGATCTAATCAATAAATATGGACTACTTTATGGACCTCTGCTCTAATTCTGTGTATAATTGCATTTCCATTTCATATGGATGAAAAGACAGAATTGCTAACTTCATCCACGTCTTTCCAGAGAAAATAGCATTCATCCCTGATCAGCCATTGACTTTCCTTTGTGTTTATCCCTAAAGATCTTCACATAAATAATATATAAGATCTCTTGTACTTATGCAGTCTATCGTATAGCATGCCCAGACCTAGTTTGCTCAACTATTCAAATGATGACAATTCAATAATGCTAGATAGATAGTCCATGCATTAGCTTTTAGCTTTCAAGAGTTATCGCTCGCTTGATTTGACAGCAGGTTCGTTAATCGTGTGCGTGTGGATAGTTGAGTCATTATCAACTAGGCATAAATGTCACTAATCTAGCTGGCGTGCTACGTACGCTATGCTATCTACATACATATCTCTCACGCCCTTCTTTCGGGAAGTTACAGTTATAGTTTCGAGCAGGCGGGTTGACAAGAAATAAGGGGGGGAGAGGCGTGTGTATGGGGTCAAAGCAATAAACCTGTCGGATCCATTCCACAGCTGTTTAATATCATTGCCATATGCATGATTACCAAACCCTAAAACCGCAAAGCACAATACAATGCATGATAGCAACAACAACAACAACAACAATAACATCAACTATATAGAAGATATGTTTGTGGATTTTTTGGGGCTGTACAACGGGACGTATACGCGCCGTTGTACTATTTGCTATTTTTGCATGCCTTCACATTAGATAAGTTAAGATTGGCGATTGTCGGTTACATTGTTGTCGCTGTTGCCGTTGTTATTGCGGCTGTAATTATGCAAATTTGTTAACAACCTCTAAATACGGCAACGGCGGCAACAGCAGCAGCAACATTTTCATTTTCATTTTCAGTTTGCATTTTTTGTTTGTTTTTCTGCAGCTATTGTATTTTCGGCTTGAATTTTTAATTAACATTGCGCATACGCCACATGCGCCCCGAAACAGAAGCGAAAAAACTGAAACAGAGAGTTGGCCACCGAACGGGCCGAATCTTGAGCCAAGCGGCACCTTTATAAAGGTGTGCGAAGCTGTTGTTGTTGTTGTTGTTGTTGGCTTGGCTAAAATGTATGCCAAATAGTAAATGCAGCTAAAAATGAAATAATGAGAACACTTTTTATATATGCAAACATGGCCTAAACACTTTCACTACAACAACAACAACTACGGCAGCAGCAGCAGCAGCAGCAGCAAAAACTGCAACGAGCGCGCAACACGAATTTCGTGTCGTAAAGCTCTCAACGAGCACCGCGTCCGAGTGGGTGGCTGGCTGGCTGGCTGGCTGAGCGCGCAGCGGCAACCACAGTTGAGCAACAGAGTTGTCCGGCGGTCGATCGAGTGGTGCAATGCACTTACGAGTGCGACGCGACGGCTGAGCATCGAGATGCACATGAAATTGGATTTTGACTGGCGACTTGTACATGGAAATGGGAAAATGAGCACGGGCAATGGCAATTGCGATGGGCTTGGGCTTGGGCTTGTGCCTGGGCCCAGTTGCAGTTGCAGTTGTCGCCGTTGCTGTTGCTGTTGCTGCTGCTGCTGCTGCTGCTGTCACATTTGCAATTAACTCACGAGGCGACGACATTGATTAACGAGGCGTTTTTAAGCGGCACTCAAACACGCGCTAATGTCGCGACAGACAACAATAACAAACAGCAGCTGGAGCAGCAGCAGCGGGAGCAACAGCAGCGGGAGCAACGTCAGCAACAATAGCAACAACAGCTGACGTTCGACAGTTCGACATACACAAAGAGCCACACGCACGCACACACGATCACAATGGCGATAGCCGAGTGCAATGCATTCCATATGCTACTGCTTGTATCTCATAGATACAGATACAAATGGCAGCCCATCCAGCTAGACGCTGGCTGACGACTGCGGACTGCGGACCGCGGACTGCCGACTGCCGACTGCTGATTGCTGATTGCTGACTGAAAACTGTTCAATTGTTAGCAATGTTTGCTAATTGAATTGAATGACCACTTGGCTGCTTAGGATAAGTCCAAGATTAGTTAACAATTGATGTGACCCGTGCACACGCAGCTTCAGATGTGCTACACACACACACACGCATGCATACACATTTAGCAGAATTCACTATGAAGTTCATTTATTAATTACTTTCTTTAGATTTCATTCTTTTTGTTCTTTTTTTTCGTTTTCCAAATGAAAGGAAATGAAATGAATAAGCGGAAGAGCAGTAAAAAGAACAAAAGCCAAGTCGGCCGGCGTAAAGTACTTGTACTTAAAATACCCTGTAATTGTAGATAATAGATTTAAGCTAAGGCAAGCTTAAGCGAATCTCCAAGATCTGCCGGTCTCTAGTTCGCACTGGTTTTAAAATATTGAATCACAGGGTACCTACTAGTCTGCCATTGTTGTCTAGGCATTCACACTTGCTTAATTTATTACATTCGTATATGGCTAAAGAGTTATTGCCCGTGACTTTTTCGAGGCGAGGTGAACTCTAAGTGAGTGATGACCCCTCTGTAATGCAACCGAGTTTTCGAATATACATATATGGACATATGTATATGTATATATACAATGGCTCAACATGAAAGAGATAGCAATTAAGTTGGAGTACTTTAAACAGAGTACGGGCCAGTTACTCTCAGGAATCTCAGGGACTGAAGGAGACGGGACTGAGGGAGAGTGAAAACCTAATAAAGCTTAACTATAGAAATGGGAAACAAATATATTCGATAGAATATATCCTAGCAATATTCTCAGAGAGATATATAGACAATAGTAGCCAGAACTTAATTGAGAAGGAGCGGTGTAAGGAGTTTTTTCATTACTCAATGAGACACTTTGTAAAAGTTCCTTTCGTTGATTAACACATATTTTCTGAATATTCAAAAGAAGGCACAGGCCCAAATAAAAGACTTGAAAACAAAATTGAATTGACTCGAACGGCCAGTTACTATAGGAGTCATAGAGAAGATTAATTTACTCGTTATAACGTATAACTCTTTCCACTAGAGTCAAATAGTTTGTTTTCACTTCTGATAGAAGGCTGACTCCAAAAGCATATATAAGCCAGGCACGCACAGCTGTATTGAATGTTGAGGGCTTCCATCTAACTAGGAGTCACCGGACATAGTCGTTCTAACCATCGTTGGAAGTAAATTAGTGTGCATTGGGACCTAGAGAATCCAAAAGTCGAAGCTCCATATTCATATCGGTTCTGTCTAACAATACACTAACAACACGCGAAGAGTGAAAAGATTGTATCCACTGGCATTCTGAAGGACCTGATGAACTTGAAATATTAATAGGCTAGAATCGAATAAAGAATATAAAAGCCAAGATGTGTTTGCACGCTTGCATGCCTATATGACTATATATGACTAAGAAAAATAAAATAAAACTAAAATGTAAAATAAATTAAAGTAAATTAAAATAAAATAAAAATATAATAAAAATAAATTTAAATTAAAAAATTGAAATCAAATACAAGAGAATACAAATAAATGGGAATATAATAAAAATAAAAAGTAAATAAATAAATAAAAAATATAAATTAAAATAAAATAAAAATAAAAAAAAAATAAAATAAAATAAAAATAAAATACAAACAAAATAAAAATAAAAATAAAATAAAAATAATATAACAAATAAAAATAAAATCAAAATAAAATAAAAATAAAGTAAACAAATTTTTAATAATATATTTGTTATATTTCATTTGTTTTCATTTATAGAAAAAAGAAAACAAAATTAAAATTAAAAATTTATTACATATAAAAAAAATGAAATATAATAAAAAATTATATTTTAAAATAAACAACTTAAATTCTCGTAGAAAAAAGAACAAAGAATTTTTATAATTACCAGTAAAATGTAATTAATTATTTACCGTAAGTATCTATAGATTACATTTCATATGATTGCTATAATACGCTTTAATTTCATTTCAATATATATTTCATTAATATATTATATCTGATCACATTTTGTACTTTTAATCATTTTTTTAAATTTATAAGGTCTACAAAGTAAATGACATAATTATTATATATATAATATATTTTATAATTTATAGACCTGCCTTCCGTATAATATATATGTATTTTATAATTTATAGTACCTGCCTTCCGTATGGCGCCTCCTTTGGGTGAGGTCAGTGCCGTTACCTGAACATTTCGCGTTCGCTTTCGATCTCGTTTACAGCTATTTAGCATATTTTGCCTCTCTTCACGCTTCGCATTCATATTACGTGTGTGTGTGTGTGTGAGTGTGTGTGTGAATCTGGCTGTATTGTTATTGTTATTGTTATAGTTATTGTTATTGTTATTGCCAGATCTATTGTGGTTGCTGTTGTTATTATGATAGCTGCAAGCTTTTAATTAATTTGTGTCTGCTCTTTCGTTTCTACGCTCTCGCCGAAGGGTATTGGCATTGTCTCGCTCCATGTGTAACGCACAGCAAAATACTTGACTTTTAACCTCATAAAATATGTATGTGTATGTACATATATATATGTGTGTGCATGTGTGTATTCATGCCAAAACTTGGCAACGTTTCAAGAAATGCATTTACCTCTGCCACCAGCAAGGGTACTTCACAAATCAATTCTTTCTTTATGAATAAAATATATTATACTATTTATTGCATATGTACATAAATATATATCTATTTACATATGTACATGCACACATCTGAATAGTTTGCTAAACAGCAGCAACAATAAACAAAATAAAAAACAATTACAATCGCATTACGCGTTATTAGTCACTCTGCATAAAATATTTAAGAAAAGAGTAAAAAACAATTTATATATATATTGTATACTATATACGTATATATATATATATGTATATTCATCTGTATTGGGGCTGCGGGAAGGGTGCACAGATCGAACCACAAGAGAAATGTGCACGAAGGCGTTGCCCATAAACAACTTAGCTGATTCATTTGGCCCGCAGCTGTTTTGGCTATAACCAAATGGTTACTGGCCCGCTAAATTGGCAAGAACCTGCCGCAAATTGCGTTTTCTTTGGCCCAGCACAAAGCAGCAGGCCGCATTCAAATGCCTCAAATAGCTATTTCCGAATATCGCAACAAGAGCAACAACAACTCCCGGCTAAGAGCCAGCTGACTACAACAAAATGAAAACAAAGGCAACCGAATAAATATTTATGTGCGATTCATTAGTTCTAATTGGAAATTAAATCAAATTATCAATGAATCTCGAATTTAAGTTGAATAAATGAAACCAAAAAGAAAACAAAAATACGTCTTTTATTTTACAAAAGATATTGATGCAGTTGGACTGAAACCAAAAGCAATTTTCACATTTGAATTTGAATCGTAGATAGCTAGAAAGATGTACCTCGACTTGTATTTTGTTACTAATATACTTAACTACTCATTATACCCATTAAGTGTATAATTGTTGTGAGCCCATGCCCATTTAGCTGTCCGCCTGGAGCTAAAAACTTAAGGCATTTCTATATATCATACTCATATATTCATTATATGATACTCAGTTGGTCTAGTCATTCTTAATTTGTTACCAAAGTAATAGTTCTGTTCGTACTCTAAGATATTTGTAATGAAAGAATAATTTGGCCCAAATCAATTTGATTCGCAAGATCAGCTGACTTAGTACCATTGGATTTCAAATCAATAAATCCCATTTAATTGATTGCTTTATTCTGATTCACACTTGGACTAACTGTAAAAGCAACACCTGATATACGGCAATCGAGGCAACCTATATCATCCAAAGATGTTCAGTCAGAGAGCTTCGTAAATCGTTCACTCTTTATTATTAGAAGAAATGATTTAACTTCTTTCGTTTGACTATGAATGAGTACTATTCAATTACTGATGGCCGCTAGCTAAATTTTTAATTACTTTTAATTACTTAACTTTTAATTACTTAAAGTGTAATTTATTGTGCAATCAATTGTAATTTGCAATTTGATAAAGCTAAGAAATGATAGAGTATCTAGAACAGATTGTCTCTCTTATTTGTCTCTCCTATTCCGTAGCATCCCACAAATATCCCACCATTTTAATCATTTTAATAGTGTCATATAAAAATGAATAATTTCAACATATAATTTACGAATAGAATTTAATTTGAAATATTTATATATTTTACTGTGTCTATGTTTAGTAACATCATACATGTAGCATATATAGTTAGTATTAGGATTACGCTTGATGACTAGATGATTATGATTAGAAATTAGAAATATTAGAGATTAATACGCACATTTTAAGAGAATAACGCCGTTGCTCTGCTCTTCGCAATTCAGAGCGTGATTATTGCGCACCAAGGAGTGATGCTGATGATGATGGCTGGCATCCAATGCGGATTTGATCAAGTGGAAAGCCATTATTAAAATGCATTACACGAATGCGTACAGCTTATGCGATGCTGATTATATTAGTTATATACATATATGTAGATATATATGAACATATGTTTCGATCACTTGTTGCTATTGTCTTTACGCTGCCTAGGTGTATGCGTGTCTGTGTGCATCTGTGTGTGTGTGTGTGTGTTTGTTAAGTAATGGAAATAAATATTATAGCGGGTCATCGCCTGGCAGTGATTATCAACAATTGCCAAATCTGAGATCAGCCACGAAAATATTGCTTGAAGCATTCGTTTGAATTGTTAATAAATCGACAGCTTAACAAAATTAAATAACAAGAAAACAAACGGAATAAAGCGAGTATATTGGTGTTATGCCATGCTCGCCCAAAGCTCGATGATCTATAAATACATTTACAGCTATAATTAGCTATTGAGCAAGTATTAGGCAGCCGAGTGCAATCGACTGCTCTTTGAATGATTTTGCTGCCTTAAAGTACTTAAAATGCGCTCGACTGATAATGCAAAGTTGTCGACGGCGGCAGCGAAGTTTGCAGCTCAAATTAATTAGTTGTCGATTTATTTTTGAATACTTATGAGGCTATGCTCATATGTATTCACATACATATGCATATATGTATGTGTGTGTGTGTGTGTGTGTTGACAGCGACAACGCAGCGTAAACGCCTCCCCCAGAGTGAACAAAATTGTTGAGCCGACTGCTGGCTGCAGCGCTATTGTGAATAGGTCGACGGGATCGACGGGTTCGGCCAGGTCGAGTTTGGCTGTGTTGGTCATGGCGCAGCGAGCATTACGACAAAGACAGCGACAACAACAGTACACACAGCACAGCACAGCACACACATGCAGACTTCACGCATACATACATAGACACATAAAGACTCACAGATTATTTGGCACAATCCATGCATAAAACACTTGCACTTGCACTTTAGCCACTTCACTCCGAACGAGAGTCACAACAAAATAAAAGACGAAAAGAATATTGAAGAGATGAATACTCTCACACACTATGCCCTGTGTGTGTGTGTGTGTTGGTCTATTTGAGTTTGTGCACGCTCTATTATTTGTGGAGATACGAAAAAAAAAAACCATACACACACACAAATATCATATAAATGTATATGTATGATGGCACGGCGTGGCAAGCATGCGGCAAGCCCGACAAGATCGATTCTACTGAATCCACAATGCGCCGATAAATGGGAATGGAGCCCCAAAATGAGCCGCCAACAACAGCAATAACAACAACAACAATAGCGACTACTAAAAAACGGCAAGCGAAACCAAAACGACGCTGACGAGGCGACGACGACTGCGACGCGATTGTCCAACGACGAGCGCCGAGCCAGCGGAGCATGTGCCACAAAAATTATCACGCTGGCTGACTGCTTGCATATGCAAGTGTGCGTGTGTCCATGTGTGTGCATCTCTGTGTGTGCGTATGTGTGTGGAGTCTGTGAGGCGGGGGGCATGTAGTTAGTAGGTAGCTAGTAGGACTCGACAGCCTGTTGCGCTCTGAGCTAGACCTAAGCTTAGTACAAGACCTAGTCCTATGAAAAATGCAGTGCTCCACCAGGATATTATTTGTTTCCAGAGTCAACCTATGCATAGTTTAGACTATGACTAACAAAACTAAAAGTTTAAGTCTGCTTCTGCCTTTGTGCAAGCTCATTAAACTCATTTAGTTAATTTTCATGGTATATTGTAGAATTAATCAGCAGTTGTAAGTTTTGCTTCTAGCGTCGCGTCATTTATCAATTTACAATAGTTGTGAAATAAGTTTCACCTAAAAGTATGCAACAAAAAGTACAGCAATGCTGAGTAAAGCTAAGTGCGAAACAACACCTTTTAGTGAAGACACAAACCAAGGAGTTAGTTATGGGAAGTCCAACTGTAGGTGGCGCCAGCACGGTCTACGAATTTCAAGCAACAGATGGCAGCATAATATTTCTTTTTCAGTTAACGAAACCAGACTTTGGCAAAAAGGCCAGACAAACCGATTTTATTCTTTCCTTATACATATGTATGTACGTGTCACTAGTTATAGAGAGATGATGCATCATTTGTGATAATTTGTTTATTATATATAACACTATAGGCTGCAATTTTCTTTTGTTTGTCTGTGGCTCTGAAACCTCTTTTTCGGGGCTTTTCTGCCCTTGTGTAATCACTTAGTCCAACTATCTCACAAGTTTTCTATAAAACAAAAGTATCGTATATTATTCGCATTCGGAAATCCATATGACAACCGATGGACAGGCATACAGACGGACGCTCACATGCATTTTAATAAAACCATTATATGAGTTTTTAAAATTTAAATGGACTTGTGTGTTTGGCTCATAAGACGTGCTAGACATGGTAGGGTATCTTCAAATCCTGCGCTCCTTTCTAAGGCCTCTGCTCATTTTGTATTGTGCATATCAAAGCTAGGGAACCAGTGAGCCAAAGAGAACCGAATTTGCATAGAGAGAGAGTGAAAGATAAAAGAAATGAAATGGGTAAGCAGCTATGCATCTATGCATCTATGCCTAAGCAGAATCTGTGAACATGTTAAAGTGTCGTTTTCATTTTGCCCGTATCTATATGGGATGCTTTCACTTTTCGTAAGTAGGCTTTGGAAATTGCTTCTTGGCATTAGTCCTATATATTTGTCATTGAGTCGAAGCTGTATTGGCTTCATTGCTGGAATACTGAAAACACAAAAATCAGCCAAAACTGCTTTATCGAATTTCTCGTCCATCTGTATAAATTAGATATTTTAGGTAAGTTGCACTTGCATGGGCTGCACAGGTAATTGTTCTATGACGAATATAGGTGAATACAATATGGCTTTCATGGTTGACTTCTTGATGCGGCTCCTCCATCGGGCCAAAATTGGTATCATGTGGCTGTTTGGCAATTGGCGTTTGGAGCAGCGCCGTATGGAACTGGACTCGGATCTATATAATACCCCTCGTTTCAACAATATCTACGAGTACAGCCAGTACGCCTCGCAGTTGGAGTGCTACTTGTATAATCCAGACGGAACACGCCACTACCCAGGTGATCTAGCCTTCAGAGCTGAAAACCCGGCAAATCTATTGCCGGCTGACGAAGACGACTCCGACGGCGACTCAGAAATAAACGACTAATCCAGTAAACCCAACTGAACGATCTGTCGCACTCTTCCCATGTGCAACAGACTTCAATAAATGAATATGTGCATAAGCAACTGTCGTTCGATTGTTAATTTTACAGCAACTGTCCGTAGGTCGGGGGTATGTCTAGAGCAATGATGGACCCATAAAAAAGACAAATCAGTCTATAATTTTGTTTTTCAAAGTATATACGACAGGTGGAAGGAGGCGTGGCAGACCTTATTAAATGTATACATATATGCTTAATCAGGTCATTTAGCTCTCTCCATCTGTTCATCCGTCCGTCTGTGCTTATGAACGCAAAGATGTCAACCTAAGCTCAGCTCGAACGATTTTTGTTTTCTAATTGTTAAATATTCAATAGCGAAAGCTGACTCACCTGAGAGACCCGCGTCGTTGATGCTTGAGGTGGATGTGGAGAAGCCGGGCAGCTTGCGCCATCCCTTGCGGTTCCAGAAGCTGCGCGCCTTCGACTCGGTGGGCACGCTGGGTCCAGGATCTTCGGCGGCGCGGATGCGAGCGCAGCTGAGTATGCGCCTGCCGCAGGAGGCGCGCGCCAGGAAGCTGCAGTTGGATGCGGAGCTGGCGTTGAGCGTCGCCTCGTCGTAGGCGGTGGCCCGCTGAAAGGAGCGACAGCTCTGTGTGGCATAGGCGGCGGACGCCGTGGGCGTTTGGCGTGCGCACTTGATGTGATGCGTCTTGCTCAACCGCAGGCTACCAATGTAGCTGGCGCCGCTGCTGCCGCTGAAGCCGCTGTCCAGGTCGCAGGCGGCCGCCAGGGCGTTGTGCGGATGCGCGCCCTTCAGCGTCGCCAGCAGCTGCTCGATGCCGGCCGCGTCGCTGCTATCACAGATATTGTCCGCCGAGGTGGAGGTGAGCCTGGCCAGGACGGCCGGCTGCCCGCTGGTCGCCGTCACGCACACCGTCGGGCTGGGCTTGGGTGGCGTGCCGGAGGCGCATGTGGCCGCTGCGGGGGCAGCTGGCGGACTGCACTTGGGCGGACTCTCGGGCATCAGCATGGCCTCCACGCTCAGATTCAGCTCTCCCAGGATCTTGTGATGTCGATGCTGCACGCGGCGCAACTCCTCCTCGACCAGCGTCTGGTTGAGCGAGCCCGCCGAGTGCGAGCCGACGGCGCAGCCCAATGGCTGCTGCTGCTGCTGCAGCTGCTGCGTCGCTTTCCTGCCGGACGCCGTCGACTGTAGCGCCGCCGCATTGATCTCCTCGTAGAAATTCTCACTCTGGTTGCTCGCGCTGGCGGCCACCTTGTGGTAGCGTGTCTGGTAGGACTGCAGCGTCGCCGGCGACACCAGCTGCTTGTTCTTCTTGCCCTTGGACAGCAGCGCGCGTATCGAGTTGGGCGGCGGCGGCGGACCCGTCTCTGCGGCCTGTGCCGCCTGTGCGCCGCTGCAGCAACTGCCGCCGGCGCCCGCGACACCGCCGTTCGCCGCGCCGTCCGGCTTGGGCACATTGGAGTGGCGCATGGCGGCACCCGGCTCGTAGTACGCATATGAGTAGTCGTGCTGCTGGTGGTGCATGTGGCTGAGGCTGGCCGCCTGCTGCAGTGCGTTCCATTTGAGCGCCGCCGAGTCGCTGCCCTCGCGGCCCAGCGTCTTGCTCTGGCGCGCCAGCTGACTGAGATGATGATGGGGCGAGGCGTCCTGCTGTTCGTTGCATATCTCGATGGCGTCCGGATCGGGATCGGGGTAGCGCGGCAGCAGCTGCCGCCGCCCGTTCCCGTTGACGGCAATGCCGCTCCCTGCCCCACTGCCCGCCGCACCGCTGCCCAGGCTGCTGCTGACAATGGCCGCCACGGCGATGGGCGAGCTGCCGGCGGACTTGTGCAGTGGACTAGTGGCAGCCGGCGGCGGATAGTCCGGCGGCGGCGGGAACTGCAGGCAGCCGGCACTCTGCTTAGCCGCGGCCACGTTTACTCCCAAGCACAGGCCTTTGCGCAGGCCATGTATACCCTCCAGCTGCTGTTGCTGCTGCTGCTGTTGCTGTTGCTGCTGTTGCTGTTGCTGCAGCTTTTGCTGCTGCTTGAGCCGCTGCAGCTGTGTCTGTTGCTGCGTGTAATAGTTTTGATTGGCGGGCTGATGCGAGTGCGAGTGCGAGTGCTGATGCGTATGCTGATGCTGCTTTAGCTTTGTGTGGGTGTGCGAGTGCACGTGCAGCTTGGCCAGATGATGGGCATGGCTGGGATGATGGCTGCTGCTGCTGTTGCTGCTGCCACCGCCGTTGCTGTTGCCGCCGTTGTTGTTGTTGTTGGTGGTGGTGGTGCTGTTGCTGCTGCTGCTGGTGGCGGTGGTGCTGGTGGTGTGATTGTTGCGTCTGCTGCCCAGGCCCAGGCTCTCCATGGCACATGTTGCCGCCTGATGCTCCACTCGCTAGGCGCTGTAATGAGTCGAGTTAGCGACAATTAACTAAATATTTTAGTAGCAAAGTGCTAAAACAGCAGCTGCACGAATGCCCAAACAACTTCCTGAATCTTCTCCTAGCCTGGCCGCCATTCAGCCCCAGCTGGCCCCAACCCTAGTCGCTGGCACGCTTCACTGGCTGGAGCCAAAGCGCAGAGCATTCAAATGCAAGCGCGCTTGCAAGCGAAGACTCGCATTCCATTTAGCGCCCAGCCAGACGGACGGCCAGCCAGCCAGCGAGCCAGCATCAGGCATCAGCTGCCAGCGGGCATACATACATGTCGTCCACATGCCAAGCCTCTATGAATCTGCGGCAACACCTTCTGCCCCCCTCCCTCTCAGAGAGACAGAGAGAGAGAGAGAGGGAGGGAGAGATTAATTGCCGCTAATTAAGTGAGTCTTTGGATGCGGCTGCAATGCGACGACGACCTCCTCTAGCCACGTATCCCAGCTATTTGCCCGCCACTGGGCTTTAGTTTTTCTAATAGCTTTTTATATTCGCCGAAGCATAAATTGAATACAACGCGGTTAGCAAAAATCCCATAAATATTTAGGGAGCAGCATCCGCACGACTTTGCGATGCTCTTTGCAAAAATATGATATGCCAAATCAATAGAAGACAAATTAGACAATATTTTAAACAAATTAAACAATATATTAAACAATATGGATAACAATCGATGGCACTATCGATAGTCGGTCACTATCACTAACCATATAATATACTATTACCATGAGCTAAATGGTTAATGGCATCGTGTAACAATGCATGCTCTATTAAGCATAAATAGTATCATTCACTATCGAGGTAGCAAGCTTCTAATTCAGAGAGAATTTGAAGAGGCTAATATCGATATTTATCGAAAGTGGAACATCCATGCTTCATAACATGATTATACAGTAGACTCCTGATAATTCCAAATGGCAAATGGATCAGTTTTTTTTTTTCGATTTACACAGAAAGTAAACTTATCGGAAACGAAATTTTTTCAAATGGATAAAATTTAACATTTTTTTTTTTTTTTTTTTTTTTTTTGTACAAATTTTCGACAGGAAACCTCAACAAAAGCAAACAAAAGGTCAACTGAGAGTTTGTTTTCCAGCTAGATCAACCTTTTCATGTATGGCAAGTGTGCAGTGCTCAGACTTTCATTCAGAACTTTAATCCCATTTGCGTTTCGCGTCAATATTAGAAGAAGCTCAATAAAGCTCTCATCAAAATCCCAACATCAATGTTTCGAGGTTACAAAATTCATATCAAAACATAGATGTTTTTGATGTTTCTCAACAGTTATAATTATCGCATATAGATACTTATCGAGCATCCGTGATTCAGAGATCCTTGTCGTGATAGTCAGGGTAGAGCTATGAAAAGTGATCTATTTGGAATATTCCCACAACGACATACCCTAGTTAAACTAGCTGGAATTATCCCACAATAACATGCATGGTTGCTGATTCAAACCTGCCTAAATATCGTCTTCTTTCGTTAATAGGGATATAGAAGGTGTCCCATCGATATTCAACATACTTTATCAGTTTAGCTATGCCTCGTTCTATCTACGAGTATTACACACATTTGCAGATGCTAATATACACAGTGTGTGTTCAGGAATGTAATGTATTATGTTCAGGATATATATACGAATATATATGGCATGCATATCATTCAATATTTAATCCAGTTGTAGAGACTACTGCACAGATTATTCCATTTTTAGAGGCTCGGATGCATTGTTGGTATAACCTTTTGGTTTGTGGGATTTGATTTGCATTTTCTTGATTTTATTGGCTATGAATAAACACCTGCCAATAGAGCAGGTGTTGGAAGGCCTACTTCAATAAATCCATAGCAATTGTCAAATCAAAAGTCTAGCCAAACTAAAAGTTCGCCAGGTTGTTCATGCGTTAATATTTAATGCACTTTATGCATTGTGGTGATAAACGAATTGTGGGGAAGCACATATACCTTTATCTAAATGGATTGGGTTACAAAAGATCTATAGATATACGTTGACTCCAGTTTCCCTCTCTCTTCATCTTCATGTGCCCAACACAAATCATGCAATTTATGACCATTTCCAATGAGCTTAGGCTGCACACGAAATGAAAAAAAAAAAAAAAATATTGCCAACTTTTTGTGTTCGTAATAAGTTTAGCTATTTTAGTGCAGATACGAGCGATCCGCTGCTAAATGATAATATCAGTTTGTGTGACAAGATTATGGCCGAGATAAGGTGCATGCAGGCGGGCAGACGGACAGACGGACGGACGGACTGCAATGAGCAGTCTGTTGAATATAATGAAGCTGACGATGATAATGCCACCAAGTTATGACTGCATAGCAGGTTGATGCTCACATGATCCAAGGCCGAGGGAGATAGAAGCAAAGCGTAATTCGAGACACTCTCTCTTTCTGTTCCTCTGTTTCTGTCTCTGTCTCTGTTTGTCGCTGACTCACTACAGCTCAGCCTTTGCTGCTATACATGTGTGTCCGTCTGTCCGTCTGTCCGGCTGCCGGAGTAACATGAGACGACTCTGAGCAGAACATGAATGTTTGGCCACTGAGACATTGCGACAGCATCGAGCTCCGGTTGGCACAGCGGGTCGCCAAATTAGCGTCTAAATTTAGCCACTCATCCATTGAATCGAGCTCAGCGGGCGTTGAAATTGAATCAAAGCAGCTCCGCCACTAAATGGAATTATAGCACTGAGCCAATAATCCCAACTCCACACCGTAGACCCAAATGTCCCACTGTTCGACGGTCCGACTGTCAGCAATTGCACGCACTTAAAGCCACGCCTGCAACATCGGGTGCCCCAAAAGCCTTGTCAACAACAAACGCTTGCCACAAAAAAAGAAGGAAATAGTAAAAAAGGAAGAATTTGTAGAAATAAGCCAAACAGGAGCTGCAAACTGTGGCAACTCTGCTAGCTGTAGGCGAGCATTCAGGAGTTGGCAGCAAAAACCACTCAAGCTGCCAGCCCAATCTCTGTCGAGGCACAAGTCCTGGCCAGAACAATGTTTATGCAGCTGAAATGGGCGTGTGCGTGTGTGTGTGTGTGTGTGTGCTCGTTAGTTTCTCTCACTTTGTTTTTGTGTCTTCCGTTTTGTCAGCTGCATGTTGAGCCCCACAGGATATGCCTTTTTCAGGCATGCATGTAGATACCCTGTAAATGGCAATACATATGAGAAATCACTCTAATCAGACAACTATAACTGGATCGAGGTTCTCTTCATATCAAATAGTTATCCCAGGGCATCCGTAATTTCATCAACTCTAATCAAAACAATTTGCATACTCATCGAGGGTATCTTTTAGTTCAGCCAATGCATTGCAGTGGACAAGTGCCAGCTTGTGGAGAAATTACAAAAGAAAGTGAAGTGAAAAACACATACGATGGAAAAATCATCAACTGTTTCCTAGTCCGTGCATGGGGCTAGAGTTCAGAGACTGGCCAATTAGCCTGCGGTTGTGGTTCAAGACTTTCGCCGGGCAACCGAGGCGATTCCTGCTAATTAGAAACACCATGCAGAAGATGAGTGCATATGCAAATACATATGTATATGTATATATCTGCTTAAAGAGCTGCAGCCCACTCTGGCCGCTGCCATTGGCAGCCGAAAGTAATTTAGCTCGGGATGTGCTAAAGTTCCCAGCCAGCAAAATATGGCATTGTTTACTTTAAAGCGCAGCGAACGAGCCGCAAAGGGGCGTGGCGTGGGGTGGGATGGCAATGGTGGTAATGGGGAAGGGCAGCAGATGCGTGTTCTCTAAGAACATGAATGAGTGAATGAGCGAGCATAAAGTCGCGAGTGGCTGAAGAGGTGGCGTGTTCTGAAGAAGTCCCAACAAATCTACATACACATACAAATATACCAGATATATACATACATACATATATATGAATGCATACAATCACGCACACATAAGTCAGTTCGAGTAGATGCGTGCAGGGCACAAACAACAACAAAACGCATTGCAATAATTATTCGCAAAACGAGAGGATGCAGCAGCAGCAGCAGCAGCAGCATCAGAAGCAGCAGCACCATCAGCAGTTGCCGCAGCATGTTTCTTCTATCATATTTACAATTTGTGTGTCGCCAATGCACTCAGGCCAACCCCAGGCGCAACAGAAAAAGCTGCATCGTTGCAAAATGCAAATGGAGCTGGAACTGGGCCTGCAGCTGGGGCTGTAGCTGCTGCTGCTGCTGGTGGTGCGGGGATGGGAGCAGGGGCAAGGCGGCAACCTGATAGCATCATGCGAGCGCGAACAAGTAATTAGAAAATATATTTAAGATGTTGCCTGCTACTGCGCTAACAGCCACGATTCCAACTTCGACTCCATCACCAACTGCAATTGCTTCGGCCTCGGATGATCATCATCATCATCATCATCATCATCATCATCGTCATCAGCGTCGTGATATTTATGCTTATGCATTCCGAGGATGCGACGCAGAAACAACTGCAATTGCAACTGCAACTAAAGTGGCGGCAATGCCAAAGACAACCCTCGGGGCAGCGCCCCTCGTCTTTTCAATTGAAATGCTGCACTTACACTCACACTCGAGCTCATTGCGACTTTAAGCATTTCAAAATTTCATTTATAACCAAATCGCGCACGCCATCAACATGCTGCCGCCGCATACCCTGTTTGCTGGCCATGCGAGTTGCTTCACTTGCAGCTGAAGAGAGCATTTACTTATTTATTTATTTAGCGGTAGGAAATAATATAAAATTCAAGCTAACTTATAGAGCAAAGCAACAGCTATAAAGAAAATCGGCATTCCAAGATATGTATTGTTTGTTATGTACATATGTGAAATTCAAAACAAATTCAAGGAATATTAAAATAAGATGATAACACTTCTCTATAGAATATGCTATTTTAAAGGAATACCACATGATTTAATTAAATCTGAAATGAACTGACCTTTTTTATCTCCTTAACTCTTGGATCTCTAATGAAATGATATCAGAAAACTGATAGACTTGACTCGATTTATATGATCATTGCCAAGCTCTAATCAATTTTTCTACCTTTTCCATACAAACTTTTAAAATTTAATACAAATTAGTATAATTCTATGATCTTAGATAAATCAGGATTTAACATAAATTGATTTGAAGCACTTAAATATATGTTTTTATACCCTGAACCCATTGAAAATGGGAAATCAGGGTATAATGGTTTTGTTAAAAGTATGTAACAGGGAGAAGGAGGCGTGGCAGACCCTACAAAGTATATATATTCTTGATCAGGGCGACGAGATAAGTTGATTTAGCCCTGTCCGTCTGTCTGTCCGTCCGTCCGTCCGTCCGTCCGTATGTATGAACGCGTCGATTTCCGAAGCTACGATAGCTAGAGACTTCAACTTTTTTTTAAAATGACCGTATATACAGCGCGCATATCAAGTTTATCACAAAAGATCGATTACTTGTCCCGTTATTTTTTTATCGATAAAAAACCTTATCGAAAGACAGTTATAAAATTATATCTCCCACATCTTTAGAGCTAGAGTCTTCAAATTTTAAATGTAGACTTATATGTACTTTATAGAATTTCGATTTTTTTTATAATTCACCCCCCACCCTTATATCCACCCCCTCACCCTCACATTTGTAAAAGGCGTATTTCAAATACTAGAGACTTGAGCTTCGGCATAAACACGCATGGTAATGATATAATCACAATCGAAAAGCTTCATGAAGAACGTACATCTACAAAAAAAGTTATTAAACAATTAAATTCCCATGGTAAGCCGACACTGCAGCCCATGCGTGTTTATGCGTGCGCGCCTATGTGTGTCTATGCATGTGTGTGTGTGTGTGTTTTGTGTAAGCAGAAAGACGCGAAGAATTATTGAAATATCAGTTCTCCGAAGGGTTCAGGGGATTTCCTAGTCGAGCAGTCTCGACTAGAGCTTTCTTACTTGTTATACCCTGTACCTATTGAAAATAGAAAAGCCGGGTATTATGGTTTTGTGAAAATGTATGTAACAGACAGAAGGAGGCGGGGCAGGCACTATGAAGGGTGTATATTCCTGATCAGATCGACAAATCGAGGCGATTTAACCGTATACGTTCGCCCGTCCGTCTCACTGATCTTAGAAGATATGTACAATATATGAGCTAGAGACTTGAAATTTTACATGCATATTAAGCTAACGATATTTCTCGATAACTTATCCTTTATTATCGGCAATAATCTCATTTCATTTTTTTTTTTTTTTTTTTTTAAAGCCTAATTTGTGGACTGTTTGAGCTAGAGATTTCACTGCGTAGAAGCATGTTGCGAATACAAACATTTTGTAACTTAGAGGTTTTAGAGATTTTGTAGGGCATTGCCCCCTTCGCCACTAATTTGGAGAAAAAAATGAAAAATTGAAACAAAATTATTTAAGTACTAGAGACTTGTGCTTATTATCACGTTCTAAGGGTTTGACCAAGGTTCATTAAAGAAATAATATCCATATAATTTATATTTGATGTGAACAATGTTTTTTAATAATTTTATTAAATATTTAGAATTTAGCTTGGGATATATTTTAAAAAGATAACAAGTTAGAAAGTTTTTAAAATATTCCTTTCAAAACTTAAAACGTAATTGTTTTGCTCAACATTTTTAAATTTAATTCTAAGATTGGAAATTAAATATGCCTTATTCAAAGCACAGTCCTACACATTTGCATAATTTGTAACTTAAGAATCGTTAATTAACTCTTCCATCTCCACGGAATACACTTTATAATCGTTTAGGTTGATGAAGAAGGCATAGCTATATATTGTATCCTTTGTCTAATTATAATATAGACTCCAGATAAGTAAATCCTCCTCTCCCTCCATATATGTAGATATGTATATCTATATATACATACATATTTAGCATTCGAGTCGCTGTCTGAGCCCGCCGTGTGAGAGGGTATTTAGTGTGAGACGTGAACGAGTTGAGCCGATGTTGCGATGTTTGTGATCCGCTTGCCGATAGAATCGCTCGTTAATTTACGAGTTAAATGAGACGCGCAATTGTCATGCTATAGACATTTGTAGATTACGGGGAGGAGTGACGAGCCGCAGAATGGGAGCTCGATGGCTAATTGGGGCTGGCAGCTTGCCGACTGCAACAGCAACAACAACAACAGCAACAGCAAGCAGTAAAGTCTTTGTACAGTTTTATAGTTGGCCAGGCCACCCCTGTTGTGAGTCGCTTTCGCTTATTGTTGGGTGCATTGACTTGGACTACACTCGGCGTCAGGCGCATCTTTCTATCAAGCCGTTTATTCCTGTCATCATATCCCTGCGGCAACGCGACGTATGCGTGATGCATTGTCAACAAGTGCGGCAATGACAGCCCCGCTCCTCCAGCACAGACAACAAAGAGCCAGCAGAAGCAGCAGCAGCTGGAGCTGGAGCTGGAGCAACGGGAGGAGCGGGGAAGTGGGGCATGCTGCTGCCATGGCTTCTAGTTTGGAGGCATGTGGCTACATAAAGCGTAACTAGATGGCTGCATATTTGGTTGACTTAATGCCAAGATTCTTTAGCTGCGATAGCTGTAATGCTGTGTGCTCTATCTTCGCCCGCTGCTTTGTGTTGCCTTAGAAATCGCTGCCTCCACGGCAACCGACAGCAGTGCAATGTGTCTTTTTAGCACTTACTGCACCACCGTCGCCCACTCCCACGCCCACTCGGAGCTCTCATTGAGCCACTCAGCTGAAATATCAGCTCTCCCCTAGCTCCGCTGTGGCTGTGTGTATGTGCACGGACATAAGTAAGTTGTTTCCTTTATATTTTTATTTATACCCTATACATCTGGCGGCAGAGCGAAAAGGGCTTGGAGCAGCTGAGCTAGGGTATTGAGGAATGCAGGGTATGCGCTGTGGTGGTAAAAGCTGCATCAGTCGAGATGCTTTCCTATTTGCTGAAACTTTAATGAAAGTCAAAGCCATAAGCAGGACGAGTGCTCAAATCCGCAATTCCTGACCTGCAGATACCCTCGAAATACCGAATCGAACAGCAGCGTGTCTGGCGTTTATATAATTTATGGAAAATTTATCAAAATTTGCCTTATCGTTTTCTCTCTAGAAGAAGTATTGCTATCAGCCTACTGCTATATGTAGCCCCACTACATATAAGACGAATTCCTCTTGTGCTTCTTCTTTACAAAACCTATTCAAAAAGCATAATTAAATATATCATCGATTATAATAATATTTCCACTAAATATTAGTCATACAATGTAAGAACACAATTATATTTCGAATAAGAAATATATCCAAATAGTAGGGATCAGATTATTTTTTGATTTGGTCCCATAATGAATGGATTCAGCAAAGCAGATTTTCACGAAATCATTAGACCCAGATTCTCATTTTCAATGGGTTAAGGGCATATCCCATAGCATTCATTTTGAGTATGGATCCCAATATTGAAATAAGAGAGTTACTTACTTCGAATCCAATTCAATAGCCAATGACTATTGTAATATCCATTAGATATTTATCATATTGAAAACATATGGGAAGAGTACCTTCAAGTCATGCACTCCCAATTAAAGAATCTGTTCATTCAATATTGTGCATATAAAAAGCATTGCAATTCCCCCTCAAAGAATGTTGCATGGAACCAGTGAATGAGGAGCAAAGAGAAGCAAAGTTGCATAGAGAGAGAGAGTGAAAGATAAAAGAAATGGAATGGGTAAGCAGCTATGCATCTATGCCTAAGCAGAATCTGTGAACATGTTAAAGTGTCGTTTTCATTTTGCCCGTATCTATATGGGATGCTTTCACTTTTCGTAAGTAGGCTTTGGAAATTGCTTCTTGGCATTAGTCCTATATATTTGTCATTGAGTCGGAGCTGTATTGGCTTCATTGCTGGAATACTGAAAACACAAAAATCAGCCAAAACTGCTTTATCGAATTTCTCGTACATCTGTATAAATTAGATATTTTAGGTAAGTTGCACTTGCATGGGCTGCACAGGTAATTAATCTATGACGAATATAGGTGAATACAATATGGCTTTCATGGTTGACTTCTTGATGCGGCTCCTCCATCGGGCCAAAATTGGTATCATGTGGCTGTTTGGCAATTGGCGTTTGGAGCAGCGCCGTATGGAACTGGACTCGGATCTATATAATACCCCTCGTTTCAACAATATGTACGAGTACAGCCAGTACGCCTCGCAGCTGGAGTGCTACTTGTATAATCCAGACGGAACACGCCACTACCCAGGTGATCTAGCCTTCAGAGCTGAAAACCCGGCAAATCTATTGCCGGCTGACGAAGACGACTCCGACAGCAACTCAGAAATAAACGACTAATTCAGTAAACCCAACTGAACGATCTGTCGCATTGTTCCCATGTGCAACAGACTTCAATAAACGAATATGTCCATCAGCAACTTTCACTCGACTGTTGTGTTTTGTGGTTGCTGCTCTACTGGCTTTGCTGCTTGGCGGGTCTATTTTTAGATTGGCCGAAATTATAGCGGCTTAACAACACTCTTAACGGCAACTGGCCGTTGGTTGAACAACTGGCTCGTTGGTCTAGGGGTATGATTTCCGCTTAGGGTGCGGGAGGTCCCGGGTACAAATCCCGGACGAGCCCAATTTGGATTCTGTTTTTAATTAAACATTTTTTAGTTTTATTTAACATGAACAAATCGACTGAGTACAATTAGTATTTAAAGCTTAAAGCTTTAAAGTTGAGTAGTTTAAATAGTGAATTGCTTTTATTATAGATTAAATCAGTTTTTGTTGGTCCGTCAAGATTGTTAGATAGGCAAATTAATTAAATGATTGGGAAGAATTTTATAGTAGTGGCAGGGCCCTATATTATGATATGAGTATATTTTTAACTAAAGTGATGAGTAGGTGATTAGATTACATATATACCTACATATATATAAATATCTACTTATATATATATAATATATAATATTGTAAACTTGATTATTATTATTATATTATAATTACATTATATTTTATGAGCTCATACATTTCTTAGCAGAAGAAGCATTCAATGATAGCCTTTTCAATTATCGGACTAGGCCACAGCTACAATAAATAGATGCGCGTGTTCATTAGTAAACATATACATACCTATGTATATATGTATGTATATACATGCATTACACCCCATTCTTTACACAATTGCCCACAAAATGTCAATTCCCTCCAGCGAAATATTGAGAGTACCGTCTTAGTTCATATCGTAGGAGTTGATGTTGGATTATGCGTTCGGGTTCAAAGCACTTTCCGCATGATACAAGAACGAGGGTTGCGCAATTTGTTATGTGTTCTGGTCTTCTGGCATTTGACCGTTTGACACTTGGCAAGAAATTCGAATGGCACGGGCAGAGCACGGATACGAAGTCTGGTGCTTGACGAGGGAGTCGTGGCCATGTTTCGTAATTATTTAAAAAGCAAACTACACCCACACACACACGCGCGTACATGCATACTTGTGCCTAGGCGCATTTATAATTGTGTATGCTTTCTATTGTTTAAGCATCCTTGCGGCAGTGGCAGCAGCAGCAGCAACAACAACAGCAACAACAACAATTTCAACAACGCAGCAGGCAGTCGTTGGGGCAGCTTCCTTGACAACTTTGAAGGCTGTCGGCAGGAGTTGGAGGCGGCGATTCGGGCATGGGTCACCTGCAGCAGCAACATCGTCAACATCATCATCATTGCCATCTTCTTTATTTTGTGCACTTGTGCGCCTTTACTTTGTGCATAATTTCTTAAGCAGAAGCAGAAGCAGAAGCAGCAATGCTTGTCGCCCCAACCAACATGGGGCGTGCGGGAGCAATGCACTGAGCTGGGCTGTACGCTGTTGCCTGCCGCCTGTTGGCCATTGGCATTGCCTGCCTCTGATTTGCAAAGGTGGTATTGAATGAATGATCATTCGATACAATTCAGTTGCAGCATGTGGCACGAACAAATCACGGCGAACCGCCCTCAGCCACGGCGTGCTGCATGTATTTGAATTTGCCCAACTCTCAGTATTTGCCAGCTCTGCTTGGGGCAGCCACCCCCTGCTTAACCATTCGCTACTCCTTTCTCGCTTCTCCCATCCCCCGTCTCCCATCTCCTTCTCATTTCTCCTTTCGCGTTTCTGCTTGTTTTCTTTTTTGCTGGCTGCTTGTCTATCTAGCTGTGCTTCTGCTTCTGCTTCTGTGTTCCATTAAGAGTAGCTCTTGGGCATGAATGTCATCATCAGGACAAGTGTTGCAGCGCGCTCACATGGGACAACAACAGCAACAACACAAACGGCAGCAGCATTTACTGGGGTGAAAGTAAAAATTACACTTGCAACAGCAACAGCAGCTGCGGCAGTGGCAGAATTTTTGCAAACGTCAAAGGCGAAAACGTTGACGTTTCTGATCCTGGAGCTGAAAATTGTGCTGCTCCAGCTCCAGTTTCAGCTCCAGCTCCAGCTCCAGCTCCAGCTCCGACTCCAGCTCCTGCTCTGCTGCTGGGGTTGTGCCAGTGCATGAGTTCGTTAAACCTTCAAGCATCGAAGCTTTCATTTCTTGACAAAACCCTCAACCAGAATAAACTACAGCATGCCAGTGGGGCGCGAATCTCAGCGCAGCAGCAGCAGCGGCAGCGGCAGCAGTGGCGGACTGGGCACCACTGGCAGCAGCAGTAACATCAGTGGCAGCTCCAGAGCGTCAGGTCGGGCCAAGTCGCGATACTCACATCACAGATACATACTTTGAAGCCGTACGCTGGGGCTGCAGGAGTATTCAGCCGTTGCGCACTCCAAAAACTTAGCTGCTAGCACCCGGCCACGCCCTCCCCCTCCTCCTCGCCATCGCCCTCGCCCTCGCCAAGTTGATGACTGGAAAACGCCCAGAGTCAAGCATATTGCGTTAAATTTTAATTAAGCCAGCCACACGCACTTTTCACAAAAGCAGGTGGAACGAAACGGGATGCTGCGCCTTTGTTGGGGCATAAGCCTCGCTGCGTGGACTGATTCAGTTCTCGTTTCCAGCCTATTATGATTATTATTTTTTATTTTCTTTTTTCTAAATTGCTTAATTATTATTGTGATTGTTTTCATCATCATTATTATGATTGTTATAACCAAATGGAAATGCGGGATTTAATATTCTTGTTAAAATTTGTATAACAGGCAGCAGAGGGCGTGTCCAGTCCCACGCTGTATATCTACATATTTATGTACATATATTTCTGTTCGTAATTAACAGTGCAAGTCTATTCATAATGCCTTTTTTATATTTTCAATAACTCATTTCATTGCTAATTATCGATAATAATCGATATTTTCATTTGAGCGCATCTATACTAGTACAAAATATGGGAATATCAAATACAATATACTAAGAAAGTTCTTGTATAGAAATAGGCAAAATATTTTAAATGATGGAGACTAGTGATTTGAATAATTGACATAATGAATAATTGACGCAATGTAATTATTATTATTATTTTTAATTATCAATATTATTGCAATTTTAATTTAATAAAGAAATTGCTGCATGAAAAAATAAACTCATTTAATAATTGGACATACCCATCATTATGCATTGAGTGATTAAAACTCAAGTTCTACTAAGGATTCAGCTTACATACATATATCCTAGCCATTTAAAAAGTAGTTGCTGTTGCCCTTATATTATTATACTCAATGACTTCAAATGTTATGTTTTCAGTAAATATACATACACATTTATATTTATTGTTAGTTAGAGATAGAAAATCTAAATTCATATATGTAACAGCAATTCAAGCATTGAAATAATACAGCGGGATATCAGAACTATAACAGGTGCTCCTTGGTGTATGACCGATTTTTACATCGGTAAAGACCGTAAACTTCCGCTTGAACAAAACGAACTGAAATCAAGATCAGGCTAAATGATCAAAACAGTGTATTAGCACTGGGACTATTAGAAAATGCCTATAATAATCGAGTGCGTCTAAAAAGATTCCACGTCCTGGACCAACCAAATGGATAGCTGATAGATAGATAGCCGATTGTATAGATTGAGTTCAGTGGAGCCCAAACTACCCGGTTAATCATAGTTAATATCAATTTGCTTATTATATAGCTTAAGGCAGATTGCAAATAAAACGTGAATAACAAAATAATAATAAATAGATAGCTTTTACGACCTGCCTGTCGATAGGCAGTGTATACAGTGTATACGGTTGGCTGGCAACAACGGCCTCCACTGATGGCTTAGTGAAGTAATACCCCATTGATGAGCGGCGTGATATTGGCAGTTAAGGAAAATTGGCAAGCAAGGAAAGTGCACAACTATCATTTTTCTTTATATAGACAGCTGATTAGGTAAGCACCCCATCAGGCCACTCGGACTAGCCCTAATTAGATTCCAGCTGAAGTAATGGGTGCTGCTAGGCAACACTCAAAGAGCTGAGCCCTACTGCCTCATGCTGGGAGCAGGCAGATGACGCCCGGTGCTCAAGTTTCCCTTATGTATTAAATGTTTTATTGTAATTAATTTTTGTGATATTATTATTTGGCATAAGATAACTTCAAGCTGAGTTTCACAATCGACTTGTTAAAATGCTTGTGGATGTAATTCACGGAATTTCAATTCATTGGAATGCCCACTGAATGATCTTACACTATAGGATCTAGATCTAGCTAGTCAGTCAACTTAATCACTTGGCACAATTAGTTTCTCCCTTCATCTTAATCGCTATATCGATGACTAAACACTTCCATATAGAGTATATATAGAATTACTTGAACAACATATCGTGTACTCCGACGATTACGTTCGGATAGATCTTCAGCTTGATTCAGTTGAAAGTAAGTTGACTACATTGTGGCAGCTATTAAAGTATTTTTTGTAGCGAGTGGCAGGAGTCGAGGCGGCATTACAGAGCTGATGATCCATGTACTTATATGTATGTATGTAGGAGCTGGGGTGAGGAGGAGCGCAAGAAATCAGCTCGAGGGAGCTGCTGGAACCAGCTTGGCCACTCGCTGCCTGGCGAGGCCAGGCGTTGTGCTAATTGATTCTGCCGCTTAAGTTTACAAAGCGTAATTTTTATTGAAATGCGAGCAGGGCAGCAAGCGAGAGCGAGACGAGTATGCACAGCCACCAATTTGACCTCAATGTGTCCGCGTCCGTGTCTGCTCCGTGCGATGGTAATCGTCTGATGGACACCAACACGGGAACTGCCATTGCCATTGCCATTGCCACTGCCACTGCCACTGCCACTGCCTTTGCCTCTGGCACGGCGGCTGCTGTGAGTGGCATTCGCGGTGTGTCCAGTCGGTTCGCTGCTCTGTTTTGATGTTCGGTGCATGTCGCAGCATTTGTAAATGATATGCGCCGCCTCGCCAAGTGACAGCGCTAATGGGCAGTGAGGCTTTGCTGCAACTGTCTCAGCGCCTGATGAGTTGCCCGGCCGCATTGCACGCTCAATCAGCTGTGCTCAATAAACTATGAAGCTGCCTGGCATTGTTTGAATGCCAGTTGCAGTTTGCAGTCACAGCGCTCACTGCTGCAAACGATCCTCCCGGCCAACAGAGTCAGCACAGCCAACAACCAACAGGCAACTGCCTTCAGGCTGCGCTAAGTGCTCAAAGTGTGTCGTCGTCGTCGTCGTCGTCGTCGTCATCCTCGCACGTCCCACAAGTTGTTTGTCGGTTGATTGCTGTTATGTGCTGGTATGCAGCGCTTAACACGCCAAGTCAATTAAATGTTGCTTCCGCAACTTGGCCAAGGAAAGTGTAGCAGCCGAGCCAATCGAACTGCTGCCCGGCCGCCGTATTGGACTGCGGCACATAACAATAACACGTTGTTTGCAGCCCATGTTTGATGTATCACACCCTCAAAGGCGCGGCCAGGGGGGCACTATGCGAGCGTCGACGCACTCGGTTAAGTGTCGATGAAGTGTTTATGGCATAAACAGCAACAGCAACAGCAACGGCAACAAAAGCTGGCAACGTTCCGAGAGTCTGTCTTGGACCTGCAAGCGGCTATCATATATGCTCAAAACATTATGGAAAGCCATTGTTGCAGTTGTTGTTGCTGTTGCTGTTGCTGTTGCAGTTGTGGTTGGCATCAGCATCGGCATCGGCGTCGACATCCTAGTGTGGCATGCGTGCAATGTACCCCCGGCTGCAATGTGTATCTGCAAAAACATGTTTATGGCTTTTTACACTTAACACCAATGAGCCCCCAACACCACCAACAACAGCTTCGTGTGGGTTATCGTGGTCAAGTCAGTGGCGCAGACGACAACGCAGATGACGACGCCGCTCTGCCTGGTGAAAGTGAGTCGTCTTTTTGGCTGGCCAACTAACTCATTGCACATCCGAGCTGCTCCCCAAAATGGCAAAAGCCGCGCAACATGCAGCAGTGGCAATGAAGTTGTTGCTGTCGTGCCAGGGTCTGCCTTCATGCGCCTGGGTAACTTGGTGAATAATCTACCAAATGCTACCCAATTTCTGCGAGGGTCAAGCCAAATAGCGTAGATAGATATAGTAGAGTAGAGTAGAATTGAGTAGAGTGAGAGTAGTGTAAGAGTAGAGTAGAGAAGAAAAGAGAAGAGTAGAGTAGAGTAGTGTAGAATAGAGTAGTGTAGAATAGAGTAGAGTAAGAGTAGAGTAACAGTAGAGTAGAGTAAGAGTGGAGTAGAATTGTGGAGAAGAGAGTAGAGTACAGCAAGAGTAGAGTAGAGTAAGAGTGGAGTAGAATTGTGGAGAAGAGAGTAGAGTAGAGCAAGAGTAGAGCAAGAGTAGAGTAAAGGAAGAGTAAAGTAGAGTTAGAGTAAGAGTATCGCAAGAGTAGAGTAGAGAAGAGTAGAGTTAGAGAAGAGTCCAGTTTTATCAAGTATAATTTTTGTAAATATGCAGTTTCCCTTTTAAATTCGAATTTACAGTACTCGTAGCTAATTCGCTTATGGTTCGAAGTGGTTTAGTTTTCAAGACCGTTCCCTGGTTGACTTTGCTACAGGCTGCATTTATTATTTAAAAATAGGAGCAGGCCAACAACTCGCTTGAATCATAAAATGTGCTCGTGTAGCAGTCAAGTTAATAGCAGTTTGTCATTGTTTCTCCTGCTTTTTGCCTTCTTCTAATGCACACGACTCGATTGCCGCCAGCACCAGCAGCACTAGCAGCAGCAGCAGCAGGAGTCCGGCTGCAATTGAAAATGTCAGAAAATGCTGCACAAACGGCAGCCAAGCTGTGGCGTCATTCTTGAGCCTATGCGGCAGTGTCAAGTCATAGCCAGCAGCGATCATTAACCATAAAGCAGGGAGAAGTCGAGATTGGCTCAGACGCGGCGTCTCTGTCTCTCTGGCTGCGTCGTCGAGGTGTTTAAGGCGGCAACAAAATTATGGTAATTGCATAGCAATTGTAAGGCAATTGCACATACGACGCGTTGTGCGCCAATGACAATGACAAAATGTTTGGGCAGCCAGCCTGCTTAACTGGTTAACTGGCTGAGTTGACCCATTGCCAAACAGCCAATATCAGCTGCATTGCTTTCCCACTGTTGCTGTTGCTGTTGCTGTGGCAAGCGCTGTTGTTGCACAAGCCGGTCATATAAATTAGCAAACGCTAAGCGAGACAATTTCACTGCACATTATGGGCCAAATTATCAATGCCCATAAAGTATTTCCTCTTTGGCCGCGGGCAAACACAAGGAAAAACACCAGGAAAAGAGTATCAAATCAACTGCAGGCAGATGCTGGACTAGCAAATACCCTATAGCTCTGCCGTTCAGCTGAAACTCTTGTGATATGCAAGCCTCGCGCTATCGACTCGAATCTCGTTGCCGAACATGTGAAATAAAATTAAGAAATGTATCAAATTTATTGTTCAATAATAGCACTTGCCCGCCTGCAGTGTTTGCAGGGTATAATAAGATGCACAAGCGCAGGGGAGGCGCGCAAAATGCGTTCATCACGTTTCTGGCCGTTTAGTACGAAATAAATTTAAAGCCTGTTTGAGGCAGACGTTGCCAAAGAGCGCGATGGGCACAAATGCTTAAATAATAAAGAACGAGCTGTGCCGGTGTAGCAGCCAGACGCCCACAAAATGCTAACAAGTAACGAGGGGAACACAAAGAGTGACAGAGGCAAAGGCAGAGTGAGTGAGAGAAGGAGTGAGGGAGCTAGGAAGGTGGAGAGAACGAGCCATGTGAGCAAACGCATTCGAGGGCCCAAGTATTCGGAACTGGACCTCGACTCAGCGAGCTGGAGGTGAAGACTTTGGCCGCATGTTGCTCTGTTGCTCTGTTGCAGTTGCATTGCGGCTCTGGCTAAATAAAATCCGTTATAAATAAATGCACGTATTGCCATTACATTTCATTGTCTGGCAGCCACAGAGATCCCCCCCCACTATCTCACTCTCTATGCCCCCTCTATCTCTCTCTCTCTCTCTCTGTCTCTGCTGTGGCATCGCTTACACAAAACGCCAGCGGTCACCACAGCCAACTTGGGATTGGAGCTAGAACTGAAACAGAGACAGAGCCTCAAAGTGAGACGATGCCCGCGACTGGTGCCTTGTACCTGGTACGTAGAGTTTTTGGCATCCTGCTGCCTAAATGGCGTTAAATAAGGCGTTGATGATCATTATCAGTGGAACGACTCGCTGCAACTGAGACGCTGTTCGCCATCGTCCAGCGTGTCCACATCCCAGTCGACATCAACATTTGAGCGTCCGCAACGAGCGCGTCTGTAATCCAATAGCCCCATCACGTCGTCATCGACGCCGTCGTCGTCGTCGTCGTTGCGAGGTGTTAAATTTGCCAGGCGCTAATGAAGTCGGCCCCGGTGTTCACAATTCAAATCGCAGCAAACCAAAAAGTTGCCATACGAAAAAATTAAGTAACATTTTTTTTGTTTTTGGTTTTGGTTTTTTGTTTTTTGCTTTCGCCAGATATCATCCTCACGAATTAATATTTGCAATGGAGCGCTTTCCCCTCGCAACAGCGGACGACGCGTCGCGACGTGGCACACACAGAACAATCCGCGCCAGCATCTCTCGCTTTGAGTCTAATGAATGCCTCCAACGCCTCCTCGTATTGCCGGCTGCTTCATTCGCTTCGATATTGGGCAACGCCTACCCAAAACTCATTTTTAATTTTACGTGAATCGCCCCAGCCCCCATCCTTAGTGGCAAAAGCTGTGGTCGCATCCTCCATCCATGCCATGTGCTTGGCTTCGATCTTTCCCAGTTCCCAGTTCCCAGTGCCCAGTTGCCAGTTGCCAGTTGTCAGTTGGCAGTTGGCTCTGCCAAGTTCACGATCGTGCTGCACGTTTTGCGGCATTATTTACGGGCACAGAGCCGCAGCCCCCCTCCAGTCCCTCCAGCAGCAACAGCTGCCTGCTCTCGTCTCTGTCTCTGTCTCTAAATGGCAGCCCATGTGGCTCTGGTGCCCACTAACAAGTTACCGATTGGTTGCTGCCTGCTGCAGGCCCCGCCCTGCTGCCCCCTTGCTGCATTCCTGTTGCACATTCACTCCTTAGCCAATAATCATAATAATTTACGACCACCCAACAGCGATTGGGGGCAGCGCTCGGATGTGGAAGCTGACAGCATTTTGTAAGCATTTTGTATTGTTTTATAACACTGTTGTTCCTGTTCTTGTTCCTATTGTTGTTGCCGTTGTTGTTGGCACAAGTGTTCCGCTCCGTGCAGTTGAGCGTGCGTGAGCCAGTCCCACTCACGCGCTTGAACCTGGCCAAAAAACTAAAACCAAACTTCAGTTCGTCTAGACACGTTGCATATTGAGAGTTTTCCGGCTAGAAGTTTTTGCCATTTTTTCATTTATTTACCCATATTCTGCTCCAAATAGAAGTGCTATGATATACCCTGCATATTTAGTTAGAAGCTTGAAAGGGTATTATAGAATGTTTCTTTGTTAAATCGCAGTCAATTTCTCTATTTAAAATTCCAGCTCAAAGCGATCGCTTAGCCATATGTATGTATATCGATCGACTTAACAGTTAATCCTTATGGAAATCCCACATTTTCATTTTCAACAAAAATTATATAAATTTGTTATTACTCATAAAATATTGCATTAGCTATCAAAAACTTAATGGCTTGATTTTTTAAGCAAATGAGATACCAGAAATACTTTCTTTCATTTTAATTTTTAATCCTAACCATACTTTGACACCGAACGGAATCCATCGACAAATCGGAGAACTGAATATGAATCGATACAATCGATAGTGATAGACATGACTTTAATAGCTCTACTCCAATTACCACGAATAGAATCATAGTATGCCCACAGCTAAGTCGAACCGATCCACTGACTATTCCCATAAACAGGGTAGCTTAAACCCAACTAGAGCAGTCGCACTTGTGGTTTATGGAAATGTTTATGTTTTGTTGTGGAATAAATCGCTTCATTGGCTCCGCAATCGTCTATGCTGTTAACGTTTAATGGTCTATTAACTACTTAAAAAAAAAAAAACACAAAAAAAACTGGCAATATCCATAACATACATTCAAAACATTTTTCCTTTTTTTCCATAATAAATTAAATTATGAAATCCCTTTGGTTCCTATGGTTCGATTGCTCGTTTAACTGTTTTTGTTTTAACATTTTGTTTATTGTTTGGTCTTTGGCTTTGTAGTATGCACATTGAACGTATTTATTTCTGAATAAATATTTCGATATGTATAGGTATTCAGTGGATTATGCAATAGTAAATAGTCAGGAAGTAGACGACTAGATACCTTAGCAAAAAAAAAAAATATGTATGAGTCTGTGATGTCTTTGGGGAATGAAGTCAACAGACAATCGTAGAGCTTGATTAGGTATTAAAAATGATTGACGCATTTTATTTAAAATAATTCAATCATATCAGATTGTAGAGTATAGTTGCTGGAGCTAAATCTCTTTGATTTGCGTTTTTTAATTTAATTTTTTTAAATTAATTATTATTAAATACGAAGCTCGCATCAATTAAATCTACAAACGAACTAACCTATCACTCACAAGTCACATCTAGTCGCTTAGAGTTTGTACCCAATCAATAAATCATTATATATCCCCATCACAAATCATTGATTTTTCAGTTCACAGCAATTATTCATTATTATCTATATATATCTATAGCTTCACTCCACAAATAGTACAAATGTTATAGGCCAATATACAGATATTGTATCTTCGAGAAAATATATAACAAATACTCTTGCATATAAATTAAAAACTCTTTTTTTTAGCACTCACAAGAATGCACAAGTAAAGCAGAATGGATAAGAAAATTTTTCAAGCGCGACATAGCCAATCACTCATTATGGGAGCAGATTTGCGACTCTACTGGGAATTAATATTCAAAAATTAGCGGCTGTAAATGTGCTCCATACAAGATATAGTTGCATAGCTTAAGGAAGTCTATAGTGGTCTTTGGCGCCAAGAACTTCACTCGAAAAAATGATCGAAGCTAACCAATTATAATATTAGTTCACTCTTATTGTAGCTATATAAATATATATAGTGAAAATAGATAATAGCAGTTTTCAAGTTTTTGCAACAGTCGGCCTTAAAAAGTAGCCAGATCTATCAAATTGCTAATTCGGCATCACTGTTGTTAAGTAACAGCAAAGGTAACTGTACTCAGTTTATATGCTGTTAACTAACATTTTTCACCCTACTTATCACATCTGTGCGCCTGGTATTTTACGAAAAGCTATAGAGTTGTAGAGCTGTGGAAGTTCTGAAAGTACTAGGTAAACAGAAATGGTAGTACGGTGAAAAATGTTAGTTAACAGTATATTAGTAGTACACTTATTGTTTACATAATCATGTTAACAAAATGTTAACTATAGGGGTAATAACAGTACTCTATTAACAATCTGTTACATAACAGTAAACAATGTAACAGTAACAGTAATGCAATGTTAGCGAACATTTTGCACCCTATTATCGTTTCTAGGCGCCTGGTACTTCACCAACATTATTGTATGCTGGGAAGATTATATTCATTCACGAAAGTGAAATGAGTATATTGGGCCGTATGCAGTTTCATAGTTTTTTTTAAGTGTTAACATTGGCAGTAGCAAATCGGAAAATGGATATTCCCGTATGCCAGAAATTATATTATTTTAATAGTTAGAAAGCTTAAATTTGGAGTCTATACTCACGGTTAATTACCCAAAATGAAAAAAGATAGGACGGATATACATACATACATATCTATACGGGTCGTGAAAAACCGCAAAAGTTTATATCTCCTATAGTTGAAGAGCTAGATGCTTCAAATTTAGACAGTTAAGCTACTGATTTCCTCTATCAATGAACTAAAAATAATTGCTACGCCCTTGGGGACGTCGCATATCGAAAAATACCCTGTTTCATATTTGTGGAGTGTAAGCTTCCAAATTTTACAGTTGTATTGTAGGTCTTTCTGGCATCATCTATTGATTTGCACGAAAAGAATATATATGTGTACCAATTTGGTTCGCGTAAAATTAGAAAATTGGCTATGAGTGAGTATTCTCCAGTGGGTAACGCCCGACTGCAACATTCTTACTTGTTTAAATTTCCTGTCATTGATTTGAAAGCCATGATTGCAGCACATGACAAATTTAAAAAAGCATCTTTGTTAAAATTTTCCCGCCTTTTATAACTACTACAGTTATAATTCAAAAAGTAAATAAAAAAGTCAGAGATTTATGTAATTAACATGGGAATTTAACATAACAGGAGCATGCTATGCTAATAGCATGAATTTGAAATGTTTGAATGCAGTTCACAGCAATTAATAATTATTATAACATTAATTGCTTCACTCCACAAATAGTACAGTTGTTATATAACAATATAAAGATATTGTAACTTCGAGAAAATATATATTAAAAACTCTTGCATGTAAATTAAAAAATCTTCATTAGTGTCAGTCTACTTTCTTATTTTAAAACTGATCGAAAATTCACTCTAATACTCTTGAAGCTAAAATAGCTAAAATAAAATGATTCTCTTTTGATTTTTCTTGAACCAAATCTTTTAGTAATATGTAAAATCTCGAGAATTTATACAATTTGTATATATTTATATTGTATATATGAAGAATGCTCTCTCATATTCGTAAAACAATTATACCTTTTTGGGCATTTTGCGAGCGAGCAGGGTACAGGGTACAGCGAACCGGTTTCATCCGCTCCACTAAGGCTATATACTACATGTAGTACCCCTTCTCTCGAGACACGGGCATGAAAAACAAAACCGCAAAATTAATTTCAATTTGTAATTGTCTGCGGTCGAGACTAACCAGGGTATACAACTGCCTTTGGAGACAGTGCCACTGCAGTGGCTCGTTCGTCGGTGGAATACTGTGGCAGCAAGGTGCTTTGGATTTGCCCACAACTTGCGGTTCATCTTGATGCCGTAATTAAAACCAATTACGCGAAGGAGCAAAGGCGACTTTATTGAATTTACTGATGGATCACTGGAGAGCCAATGAAGGCTGAAGCTGCACAGTTGAGAGAAGCCCGAAGATATTTGAAACCTATTTGAAAGAATTAAACCAAAACAGACACGATTTAAGTCTTTAACTAAATATCTGAAATTAAATATCCCTTCCCCACATTTACCCTTAAAGGCTTCAACTCCCAAAAAAAAAGGGGCGTGACAACTGATCAGCAACAACGACTGGGCGGGCAATGTCGTCGCGATTCGCTCCGCAGCAGAATTCATTTCAAATGCAACATTGTGGAGCAGTCATTGAACTGTCAAAGGAACCGAAAGCCGCCAGCTTGTTTTGTTGCCAAAAGAGTTAAAAGGCTCGACCGGCAAAAACTACAGCCGAATTGTGTTTACTTGTATCTGTGTGTGTGTGTGTGGGTGTGGGTGAATATTTGTCGGACGTACAATGAATTTTACATTTTAAAGTATGAAATTCGCCGAGAACATACTTAAAATAAAACACTAAAAATTCGAAAAATTTACTGCACATATATTATAAATACGGAATGCACGGAAAAGAGAGATTCGTCAAACATATATACATATATACATATATTATGTGTGTAGGTATTAAATTAATGAAAATAAGTACAGAGCATAAAGATAAAGTAAATATTCATCGACTATATCATTTATGATAATAAGATTTACTTAATCTAACAGAATGTAGGTACAATGTAAGTTCTGTACATCAAGTGTAGGACTTCGTTCAAGTATTCTCCGACTTTTAATTTGAATAAAATGGTCATAGACTTTCTATTTATAATCCTTAATTCCCACAGAAAAAAACTATTCCCTTATAAATGAATTCAGTTATAGAAATAGACTTATTTAGAGGTGTGGCATATTACAAATTACCCTCTTACCCCTGTGATAAATAGGAAAATGTATCCTCCACAGGCGCGTAGCCAGAAAAATTTTTCGGGGGGGGTTTTCAGCAAATATTAAATACACATATTCGTACTTAATAATATAATGGATGACCTTTATTTCAAATTTTTTTTCTATAAAAGAATATCTATTTTCCGACTTGTTTTCGCCATTTCGTTCAAAATATCCTCTGGAGTGACTTCAATTTTAGAGTGGATGTTGAGCTTCCGACTATTTCGGGGGGGGGGTTTGAACCCCCGAAACCCCCCCCTGTATACGCGCCTGATCCTCCAATACTATTGTAATAGTTGTAATAACAGTTAAGCTGTCTTCTCTAACAGCTTTAACATAATAGAGACAACTGTTTCTTTTTTTCGTCATGAATGAGTACTATGCAGTCAATACAACCCGATTTAAACACTCATACAAAATTGAAATTTCCAATATTTTCAATAAAACTGCAATGATTGTATGCAAATGATTTGATTCATAAACTGAACTTGAATTCGTAGGCCTGGTTCATACAGCGCTAACTACTTATCCAAACATACATGAAGACGCCTATACAATCGAATGTGTATGTGTGTGTCTCAGTGTGTGTATGTGGGCTATGCAAACGGAAAGTGTTGACTAGCAGGCTGTTGATCGTGAGGACAACGAGGACTCTGGCCAAAGGCGTCACGCGTAACAAACAGATAACAATAACAACATGACGAGAGAAAGCAAATAAAATACGAGCTGCGAGCACAAACAAAAAAAAAAAAATAAAAAAGTGGAAGAGGCGATTACATAAATTCATTAAAATGGTTGCAAAATGGAAGTCAGGCAAACAGCAGCCGCAAACAGCAGCCAGGAGGGAGGGGGGGGGGTAGTAGGAGCCAGACGGCAGGAGGCGAAAGGCGGGCGGCAAGCGGCAGGAGTCAACAGTCGATATGGACTGTGACATGGTAGCACAGCAGATAGACAGGACAGCTAGAGGCAAAGGCTAAAGCAAGCAGTAGAGGGCAAATACTCGAGGCTCTATATATAGCCTGGTCAAACGTTGCCATATGCCAGATGTCAGTTGTCAGCCCGGGACAAGGATGAACGGCAACGGCAACGGCAACGCCAATAGCATTGACTGCGCACGCACACACAAACCGAATACAGCGCACGTGCATACCCTGTACTCTGCAAGCGAAGATATGCTCCACCTTGCTCTGTAACCAGATAAAAGTAGGTGACTGACTAAATGCCATGTGAGTAGTGAGTAAACGACATAGCTTACACGTTCTATTTATAATTTCAATAGATTTTATTTAATTTGCATTTGGTATATATACTTTTAATATAAATTATAAATATTCATGTCATACCCTGAATTTAATTTTAGTTAATATATTTTTAAGACTATTTATTTAAATACATTCAAAATTTGAGCATATATCACAATATAAATATATTCCATAATATAAATGTACAAAATACAAATATATATCAAAATTAATGCATACCAATTTATGCCAGATCTTTCAGATTCATTTCAACGAGGTTTGCCTTATAAAATATATTCTTGGATTCATATCAAAACTAAATACAGGGTATCTGTAGGTCGCGCACGCTTGACTGGAGCACTCTTACTTGTTTTTACTACAAAGGTTGATCAAGCACACACATTGGACGTGCAACATGCACCATGTATGTCTCTCCTCTTCTATGCGTGTGCGAGTCTGTCTGAGTGTGTGTGAGTGTGTGTATAAATCTGCGTACGTGGCGGCATTCGGGCAGAAGATTGCTTAGCCAGTCATCGTCATTCAGAAGGCAGTCACACAATGGTCAGCCCGAGATTGAGGCTGTTTGCTCCTGCTGCTGCTGCTGCTGCTGCTAGTGATGGCTGACGATAATGTTGCATGACAATGCCAGCTAGGTCTAATGCCTGCAACAGCAACAGTGAAAGAAACGGCAACGGCCGTAACAATAATACACTGAGAATGACAGACAGAGAAGTTCACAAGTTCAAACGCAGACGCAACGGTTTGGACGTGGACCAAATTGCTATGCCATGCCCAAAGCCCACTACCAACCAATACCAGCCACGTTCACAGCTACAGCTCCACTGCCCCAACTCCAACTCCAACTCCAACTTCAACTTCAACTGCAACTTGGACTTCAATTCCAGCTTCAGCTGCAGTCGCCTCCGTTTCAAATGTTGCGTATAAAATGCGCATAAATAAAATGCTTGGTAGCAGGCGATTGGGCAATGCCAGCGCGCAAAATATGCAACGGACGTGGCAAAAAGCATTGAAAACGAGCCACATCACTAAACGGTACTTTTTTCGAAAGCAAAAAGCGAAAAGCAAAAGCCAGAAAGCTAAAAGACTGCACCTCATAATATATGTATACACGACCCCTCGCCATCCCAGCGCATCCCTTTTCAGGATTGCACGCTGCGCATGCGTGTCGGAGCTTAAATGCCTTTGGCATACGCCAAGTGCGAGTCGCGTCTCTGTCTATCTGTCTCTGTCTGTCCGTCTGTCTGTTTGTCTGTCTCTGTCTGTCAGTCTGCCTCTACCTGATGAGCTACAGTGACGTCTTCCGTTAGCATAGCAAAGAGCATCGCAGCTATGTCGTTACACTCAAGTGCAGCGTGCATCATCAGTTCGAACTCAAGTTCGAACCACAAAGCTATCCTGGCTTTACGCATTCTAGATCATGTTATGAAAATTCCATTGACTACTCATAGTGTAGGGGTATATAAGCTTGCGTTTTTTGAGAATCTCATAGAGCGGCTGTGCACTTTCATAATATGATGCAATTGATTGTTATGCTTGTCAACAAATGTAAAGGTATAATGATATAAAATGTAAAACGAACTAGTTCATTTCCAGTCATCTTTCCTTCCTTCCCAACTACCCTCAGAGCTGGTTTACGTTTGTCTATGTACTTCTGGGAACTCAGAGTTCGAATCATCATTTGAGTCTCCCGAAACACTTTATTTCTTTGCTCTGCCCAGTTCACAGCTTGCAGCATCAACTATTGACGCTTTGTAGCTGTATAATAAGTACGTTGAAGTGCAGCTTGCTGTGCCTCGCGGACATCTGCTGAGAGTTTCGAGCTTGGCAGTGTCTTGAGTGGCATCGCATGTGGCAAATGCATTAATTAAACAGACTTCGTGGCAATATGGCAGGAATACATACATAGCAAAGCTTACAGCGCTTACGTTGGCATTATCTTTATTGTCAACATTATTAACCTCATCATCATCATTGTCATTGTCATCATCATGATCATTGTGAGTGAGTGCAGCAGCATTTGAAATGAAGCCATTCCTGATGGCAATAATAATTTAGTCAGCCAGGCGACATCGTCAACGCAATTTGATGTTGATAATTTCATTAATTAAAACGCGCACATCAATTGACACCAGCAACAGCAACAGCAACAGCAACAACAGCAACAGCAGAAGCAGCAACAGCATCAACATAAACAAACGACTCGAATCTGTTTTGAAGTGTTGGAAATTGAGCGACGAATTGAAGTCCCATGGAGCTATCCATACGAGTTTTACGGACTCGACTTGTCTCGACTTGAATTAAGTAACTTATTCGACTGGCTGCTGTTGCTGCTGCTGTCAATAAGCCGACTGCCAACAATAAAGCACCATTAAAATGCTGATGAAGTGGAAATGCAATCTGCCAGCCGCGCCTTTACGCCTCCTTGGCAAATGTGGCGGGAAGTTTTTATGGCGGAAATACGAGTAGTTGATTAATTTTGCATCCCCGGACCCCGGACCCTGGACCCCGACTCCGGCAACCAGGCCGCCAGCTAAACTCTTAAAAGTTATTAGCCTGGCTGCCAGGCCGGGATTAGATTGCCAGACGACCCTCTAAAGTGCCAACAACAACAACAGCAACAACAATGTTGTTACACAGCTCGTTTGGCATTAACAGAATTTGCAAATTGCCGGAGATGTTTCCATTGCTGTTAGCCCATTTAATGGGCTCCATGGCCAATTACAAATTGATAATGCGATAGCAGCCATGTCATAATCAGCCAGCTGACCCACAAACCCCCAACATTGTGGGCGCGATGCAAGCAACCTGGGATCGCACACGAAGCGTCAATGCAAACGGATCTGACAATGCAAAATGCAGCACTTGTAAAGCAATTAAAATCAAAGTTCCTAATAGAGCCGACTGCAATATATTCCAATTGAATGCATATAAGAAATGAGCTAGCCCGATCCCTTAAATACCTTTATAATATCTAATTTGTTCAGCATATGAGATTGTACTCCATGGAGTAGATTGTAATAGAGATAAAAATAGCTGCAGAAATAATATATCTAATAAAAACACAAACAAACTGAGTCATACCATATGCCACATGATGTTGTTGCCCTCACATACAATACATATACCCGCCCACGCAGGCCACATATCCAGGGTAGAAGGAAAAGGAAAACATACTTGCAGTCGACAGCGGGACATGCAGCAATAAAAAGCCATAGAATTTAACAATTGTGAAAAGTCAAGAAACTACAGCAAAGAGCGACAAAAAACTTTTATTGCCGTTGTCCGATGCCCCGGGTCCGGAGTCCGGGGTCCGGGGTCCGGGGTCCGAAGCTCGAGGCATCGCGGCTAACGGCGGCGAATTAAGAGAGAAAGGTGGATACATTCCTTGACAGCTCACCCCTCCGCAAAGGAAGTGCAACAAGCAAACTTTTGTTGCACACACAAGTGGCACAAAGGAAGGCCACAGGCATGGCTGAGCAACTACAACATTCAAGCCGCTGCAGCGCGTATCCTCCGATTGCAGAGCCACAAAAAGGTGAAACCGTTTACGGGCTTATTATGGCAGCGATAGGGGATCGCCTGGGGCCAGCAGAGGAAGTATATAAGTGAATAGGGCACCATACCATTAGCAAGCCAACCAGAACTTAACCGTTTATTTCGAAAGGGCGACTCCTCCCCTACAATTGCATTGCTAAGGACTATGGCTGGCTGAGTAAGCAAACCTGTGTATAATTGAATTACCCAATGATTTTTGTACATAGGCCTTGCAATTATTTGAGTTCAACATAAACTACGATACATATATGCTTCTTAAAACCAACGAAATCGACAGTTAGTGAACAAATGTTGTTCCTAAATACTGTTACAGGAATCTCTCTGCCTTCTAGTTCCTTCCCCTTCACTTTTTATACCCTGAACCCATTGAAAATGGGAAATCAGGGTATAATGGTTTTGTGAAAAGTATGTAACAGGCAGAAGGAATCATCGCAGACCCCATAAAGTATATATATTCTTCATCAGGGCGATGAGCTGAGTCGATGTAGCTCTGTCCGTCTGTCCGTCCGTCCGTCCGTCCGTCCGTCCGTCCGTCCGTCCGTCTGTCCGTCCGTCCGTATGAGTGCGTCGATCTCAGAAGTTACAAGAGCTAGAGAGCTGAAATTTTGTATGTAGACTCGTGTATACCATACGCAGTACGAGTTTATCATATTTTTTCGATAACTCATTCGATATCTTTTTTATCGAGGATAATCGATAAATTGTTATTGTTTTTTCAGCCTAATTTGAACACTTTTAAACATAGAGTGTTCAGATTTGTTGTGTATATACATTCGATGGATACACACATTTTGTCATTTACAGATTTTGGATACCACGCCCCCTTCGCCCCCAATTTGTAAAAAACGTATTTCAAATACTAGAGACTTGTGCTTCGGAATGTACAGACATTTATACATTATGATTACATTCTGAAAGTTTTATTAAGATCATACGTCTACAAAGGAAATTATTCAACAAATAAAATCTCATAGTATTGCCCACACTGCAGCGCAGCCCAAGCGCAGTCGCTGCTTACTGCGCAGTTAGCAGAGCGCGAGCTTATGCGTGCATGTGGAGGCATGTGTATGTATGTGTGCATAAAAGAAGTGCAGAATGATTAGAATGTCAGTTTGGAGGGTTCAGGGTATCTCCTAGTCGAGCAGTCTCGACTAGAGCACTCTTACTTGTTATACCCTGAACCCATTGAAAATGGGAAATCAGGGTATAATGGTTTTGTGAAAAGTATGTAACAGGCAGAAGGAATCATCGCAGACCCCATAAAGTATATATATTCTTGATCAGGGCGATGAGCTGAGTCGATATAGCCCTGTCCGTCTGTCCGTCCGTCCGTCCGTCCGTCCGTCCGTCCGTATGAGTGCGTCGATCTCAGAAGTTACAAGAGCTAGAGAGCTGAAATTTTGTATGTACACTCGTGTATACCATACGCAGTACGAGTTTATCATATTTTTTCGATAACTCACTCGATATCTTTTTTATCGAGGATAATCGATAAATTGATATTGTTTTTTCAGCCTAATTTGAAGACTTTTAAACATAGAGTGTTCAGATTTGTTGTGTATATACATTCGATGGATACACACATTATGTCATTTACAGATTTTGGATACCACGCCCCCTTCGCCCCCAATTCATAAAAAACGTATTTCAAATACTTTGGAATGTACACCCATTTACACATTATGATTACGCTCTGAAAGTTTCATAAAGATCGTACGTCTACAAAAGAAATTATTCAACAAATAAATTCGCAAATTATTGCCCACACTGCAGCGCTGCCCAAGCGCAGTCGCTGCTTACTGCGCAGTTAGCAGAGCGCGGGCTTATGCGTGCGGGTGGATGCATGTGTATGTATGTATGCATAAAAGAAGTGGAGAATGATTAGAATATCAGATTGGAGGGTTCAGGTATCTCCTAGTCGAGCAGTCTCGACTAGAGCCTTCTTACTTGTTGCATTATGATTTATTAAAATAAGTTAAAATCGAAATAATACTCCAAACTAGGGGAAACCACGTTTAGCTAATATACTATTAAAAACATCTGAAATTTTCATTTGAATACTTAGCAGATCTACTTTAATCCAATTGGCTAATGCCCAATATCTGATATGTCGAATTAAATCATTAAACCCCTTGAAATGGATAACTGGTATCAGAATGCATGACAGACCATATACAGGGCTGTCCAAATCCGACGAATCTGTCTTTTGATAGAGACGGTCACCTGTACAGTACATATACTCGCAATCCTTGTGATAAGTGCATCAGTGGATTTAGCTATATCCGTCAGTCCGTACAACCATTTGTCCTTCCATCCATTAGTCTGAAGCCAAATATTTTGCTTGGCTTCTCATTCCCTCAAGAATATATTTATATTAGTGGAACTTAAGCTTCGGCAATTACTTTAATTTACCATAGATAATTTTTACAGAGTCACTGTAACTAGAAACCAAATCAATAATCCCCTTTTCAATGGGTTCAGATGATAGAAATCCTGATTCAATAATTAATTTCCCATAGTAGAGAATCGTAAAGTGCTTGAAATAGAAACTCTTAATAGGGCTCAGAAGCTTTCCTAGTTGCGCATCCCTGACTCGAACTCTCTTATAGCACTCTTACTATTTAACTGTAAACTATAAATCCTAATCCTTTCTAACAACTTGGGCCACGCGAATTAAATAATTTCCTATATGCAAGTGATGAAAAAGTCTTAGGAGTTTAACCTCACCCGTATTCATGTTCCATACTGGGTAACTGCAAATTAATGCTCCTAATGTCACGTGTAAATGACGTTTGGCTGCAGCGGCTAATGGGCACTTGGCAAATGCATAAAAGGAGGAATTTAATTTAAGACTACATTAAACTCACCAGAAATTAATAAAGCTCCGGGCCACAGCGAAGGCAAATTAGACGCTGTGGGAGTTCCAGGTGCCCGGCCGTCTATAGACTATATCCAAAGCAATTAAAATGCGTAATTAAATTGAATGCATTTAGGGATGTCAGCCGATCTCTCCGGGGTATTAAAAACTCGGCCTCTGCTGTGGCTGCCGTTGCATTTGATATTTTGACAGTTTGGCATTTGTTGTTCGTGTCGCAATTGTTGTCGATCCGCTGCCGAATGCTTGCGGTGTCACTGCTCAGCTCCCAGCGGACTTTAGTTTGACTCCGAGTTTACAATTTATGTGATTAGTTTTTATTTTTGTTTTTTTCCGTCTTTTGTTTTATTTTTTTAATGCGTTACTTTTACATAAGATTATTCTTCCTTTCTCTCTCTCGCTCTCTCACTTACTATATATATGGCACTTGAAAAATTATTGATTAACTTTTTTGAATTGTTTCAATTATTTGGCAAGTATTGTCTATTCAGTATATAAATTATTGAATGGCTTCATCCATTGATATGATCTGTAAGAACAGAAAACAGAAAAATTATTATTATATTATTATTATTATTAATTATATTACTATGCTTACATTGCAAAAATTATTAAATATTATACTTATTAAACGAAGTCAGGAATTACGTATTAGTGCATTTCAAACCTAGAACTGAAATTTAGTTTTGAATAGATATTTTAATCACAATTTCTCATAATTATCCCTTATTCTTGAGCTGACAATACTTGTCCGTCCGTATGTCTGTCAGTCCATCTGTATATATGAACGCATCGGTTTAAAAAACTATAAGAGGTACTGACTTAAGTAGTTATCAGTGGTGTCAGCTAATTGAATCTTTGAGTTTTCTAATAAAAATTTCCCCCATTCCCATTCCCCTGAAAAACCACTCACTCACATTTTAAGTACGAAAGAATTATGGATTCAGGGTTTGTAGGGTATCTGCAGGTTGAGGCACACCAATTGCAGTCTAGCTTATCATATCCAACAGATAAAACAGCTTTGGTTACATGGATTCTTAAGCTGTACCGATAGACACGTCGCTGACAACACCGTCCTCTGATCAGAAGTCAATTCTGAATATCTATATTGAAGTGGGAAACGGTTTTGCGAATCGCTAAACGAAAAATGCAATTTGGTTGCAGCAGCGGCGGCGTTGATTGGCCACAAGTTGAGGCACTTAAGGGCCACTTAAGCGCATGCATTAGCTACGTTACGCCCACCGATCGGCGCCCGGCCAGTCGGCTTTTAACTAATCAACATTGTAATTTTTCTTAGCGCAAACTTTACGGCTACAAAATTGCAGCAGCAGCAGGAGAAGCAGCAAACGGCTACGGCTCGAGTCTGCGATTCAGAGGAACTTTTATTACGGCAAGGCTGTGAGGATATAGCTAAACATCAGGACCCAAGTGCCAAGTGCCTGTGCGTGTGCCTCTGCCTGTGGCCGTGCCCCTGCCCCTGCCACTGCCTATGAACGTGCGGGGGAGGAGGCGCCAGGCGCACTTCAACGCCGAGCAGCTGAAATAAAAAGCGGCAGAAATAACTATGTTGAAATCACTTAGCTTACAAAATGCAATAATATGTACAACCTCAAGTCGACGTCGACGTCGACGACGACGTCGACATCGGCGTCGACATCCAATGCAAATGCAACATTAGTAAATTTTACTGCTTTGTTGCGGCTCTTGTTGTAGTTGCTCTGTTCTTGTTGTTGCCGATGCCAAGCCAGAGCCAAAGGGCATCTATATGCATGGAAATGCGGAGACCAAAAGGAGCTGAGCTGCAACGGCTTCGCGACTATCAGCATAGCCTGCACCCAATTGCGAAACAGTTATAGAGCTGTATGGGTGCCAATTCTCCAATAGAGAAACGAATGTAAATAATCTGATAAGAATCCCAATTAGACAGCTGCAACTGAGCCCAATTTATAATTTAAGAATATATATTAAAAATGATTTACATCATTTGTTTGCACAGACTCCATTGTGTTAACTACCCTTTCTGCTATTTACATAACAGGGTATGAAACAGACTGCCTGAGCAGAAGTAGCGGAAATACAAAGCCATAGTTAATGTAAAAGCCAAAGCGGATTGCTATTACATGAGAGCGTTTTGTGCGCTTTGCCAGCGCGTTTCAAGCTTCATTGAGCCCCCCATATTACGGAGCGCTCCAGCTCCAGATGGGGCTGGGCACACACACACACACACGCTGGCTAAGGCGAATTGTGTTGTACAAAACATAACGAATCGGCTACTCCAACTGTTAATTAAGCATTATAAACAAGACTCCCAACGAACGTTCGGAGGACTCTGGCCTTTAGCTTTATCCCAGCGAATTTAATAGAAGCTCATTTTGTAAGTTTAATATTTAGATATTTAGTGTAACCTAATATATTTAAGCTTATATATATATGATATAATGCCTAGGCTTATGGAAGTGTAAAGAGCAGGTCCTCTAGACTCAGGTGAATTACACACTATACACATACTATATATGTATATGTAAATATTTCTTTAGCATAGTTTAACATTTTTAAATCAACATATATATTTATAATAGCCCTAGGAAGTGTAGAGGTAGCTCCTTTAACGTCAAGCCTAGACAATAGCATAGTCTCAAGATTTACAGTTGGAAACCAAATATCATATCCTGATATCTATGGTAGAGCATCTAGCTGGCGACTGTTGTAACAGCCGATGGCTACTGGGAATGCAATGTGGCGCATGTATGTGCACTTATACACATATATACATATGTATTTTGGCCCTAAGTTGCCCCACGGCTGTAATAATGCCTGTAAAGTGCGGTGTTGTACGTAACTCGGTTGGTGCCTTCTGCCGGGCTGCCAGTGCAGTGTGGGGAAAAGTCAAATGCGCTTATAACACTACAAATGCACGGCCAGAGACAAAATACCGATGACAGCGACGCCAGTTGAATTCCTGCATTCGACTTGTTAGATACTCCTATTATACATAGTATACTCTTTTTCTTTATAATTGTTGTTGTTGTTGTTGCAGTTAGTTTAGTGTCGTTTGGAACAGCAAATCGTGTGAGTCGCACAGGCTGGCGACTAATTGGTTTATTTATGGCCGGCCTTTATGTTGGCGCTGTTCGAGCCAAAAGTCGCGACCGTGTTGCAAAGCTGGCTGCATCGTTGCTTCGCTGTCATCGCTGTCATCGCCTAGCCGCCAGTGACCTATGGCGGCTTTTCGGCCATAATTGCTGCTGGCAAGCTAATTAGAAGATAGTGTGCTCGGCACATATGTACATAAACTGGCCAATTTTTGCCAACAACACGAGTCAACAATCAATTATGTTGTCTGGCCAAAAAGCCAGCCGACCCGACCCTTTGGCCCGTCCGCAATTCCAATTGGACCTTCGTCCGAAATTCTTTGCAGCAACAGCAGCAGCAGCAGCGGCAGCAGCATCAACAATTGATTAGTTATTTAAAAACTCCATTTGAACATGCTCATTTGCATGGCAAGGGCGCGCGGTGCACGATGTGCCGAGGCTGACTAACTCATTTCTCATTTTCCCATTAACTTGGACAAATACCATGTCATCATCAAACAAGCCATGGCCAAAGCCGCTGTTGAAGCCGTAGCCGTAGCCGTAGCCGTTGCTGAAAATGTATTTAGTCGAAAAAAAAAAATCAAAAATAAATAAATATGTATATACATGTATATATATATGTATGTGTGTTTGTGCCAGACGCAGAGCCGGAGAAAATTTCACTCAACTTAGCTACATTTTGTAGCGCGGAAATTAATTTTCGTTCAAGGAGACGAAACGACAGCCCCGATGGCTTTGCCTCTCGCTCCGCTTTGGTCAAGTGCAAAGGGTTTTCATATTGTTCCCCAGCTGGACAGATCGCCGTGCCGTTGATGGATGCAATTAGCGTGCCCTGCTTGCCCGTTGGCCAAAGAGCGTCAGTAGCAGGCAGCAGCATTTTCGGCGCCTGCCAAGCGCCCATAAAGCGGCTGCCCGACGACAATGACCTGTGCAGGCGCGGAACAGCGGCAATTGTGGCGCAGCTTATTAGCCCGACAGCAATTACCAGACATCGAGAATGCGCCCCAATGGCCGCGCGAATACACATGGTCTCGCTCAGCTCGTCAAACGGGAACTGATAACAAATTTTGTTGATATAACTTGAAGGGAACTCGTCTTTCAACTCGAATTCTGCTGTTTAAAAATACCCAAAGAAGGATTGATCAATAGCCAGTATAAGTACAAACATTTGGCTTGAAATCAACTCTTTTTTAACATCTAGACTCCCTTCGAATTGTGAGAACCGCACAGAAAGGTGCTAAAAGAAGTTTAGCAAAAGAATTAAATTACTGCGGAATAAACTCTTCATTCTGCTAAATTAATAAATCAATGGCTGTAGGTATAATACATTAATATTTGCCCCTAATCTGTATCTGTTATTATACAATATTACACTGAGAGAATTATAAACAATCAAATATTAACAGGCAATCTACATCAATATTTTGTATATTATTAAAAAATACATAATTAAAATGCTAAAAAAAGAGAACAGGACTCCCTTCAATTTCTAAGAACCGCATAGATAGGAAGGTTAGGAAGAGTATAAAATTCATGTGGAATATCAACGAATTACGTATTCTCATCAGCTTTCAACTCGGCTAAATTGGTAACTCGATGATAGTAGTTTACATTGATTATAATCCAGTGAGAGTATATATTATTAACAATTGACTTTAAATCAATATTTCTAATATTATTAAAAAATATATAAAGCCGAAGTATCAAGACTCCCTTCGATTTCTGAGAACCGCATAGAAAGGCGCTATAAGAAGCATATATATGAGCAGCGTATTCTTATCATCTGCTAAATTAATAACTCGATTATCATTGATTAGGATATACATGTCCTAGATCTGTAGAGCTGCAAAGTCCAAAGAATCGTGAAACCCTATCCAGCATTACATTAAGTGAGTCCCATCTTTATTCTAACAGGGTATCTGTTTGTCAGGCATGCCGAATAGTTGAGTACTATTTGCTTTTATTTGTGATTTGTTAGCTAGTCAGGCCCTAAGTGGGACCCATGGCAGCGGCAACGGGAGGCGGCAGCAAACAGCTTTAGACACTTTAACACATTCCACTGGGAATCCACACACAGGGATACCAAAAGCTACACCAAACACCAAACACAGCTCACACACACTCACACAGGGAGAGAAAGAAAGAGAGTGAGCGAGGGAGAGAGAAGGAAGGCAACCAGTCAACAGACTGGGATAAGCATTTAGACGACTTTTGAGACCGGTTTTGGGCGCTATGAAGTCACCAGCACCATGGGCACTAACTAGAACTTGCGTCCGAAAAGTCCAAGCTGCAGCTGGAGCAGCCAGCAGCCCAGCAGCTTGGCAGCTTGGCAGCTTGGCAGCCAGGCTCCAGCGCGAGGGGCAGCCAACAAGCTCTTCAATCCACATTGACAAGCATCAAACAGCAATGGCTGAGTGCTCTGCTTGGGCAAGGGCGCAGCGGGAACCTTAGCTCGGCGAGGCTGTAACAAAAATGAGGCAAAAGAGTGCGAAGCCTGGCCTTGGCCAGCTCCATTCAGCTATGTTGCTCCCTAATAGGCTAATTCGTTAATGGAGGGAGACAACATATTTGTTGGCTAATCATTGCTCAGGCTAGTATCGCTAACATATATTGCAGCGACTGCCAACCGCAGGGCAATAACCTGGCCAATATGGCCAGCAAGGGCTAAAGCCAAGAAGCAGCCTGCAGCTGTTGCTGCTGGTCAACTGACATCCTTGACATCGTCGTTCAAGTGACAGCTTCAAAATTGCAAGCAAACACAGTCAGGGCACGGGGAATGGGGAATGGTGAATGGGGGTTGGGGGGATGGCTACCCAGCGACGGATAACATTCACTCAACTTTCACACACTCACACACACATACAGACGGTGGATCATGTATTTGGGATGAAACCAGGCAACAAAATACATTTTATTGCGGATATTTGGTAACAAGAACCAAGGCAACGCCGAAGTCTAAGTCAAGTCCAAAGTCAGAGATTCAGTTTTGTGCGCATTGGCTTTTTCAGCTTCAGCCTCAGCTTCAGCTTCAGCTCCAGCTCCAGCCTTAGCCCCGGCCCTTGTTCGCACTCGTGCCATATGTGCTCACGTATGTCACATGATTACCCAGCCAGCCAACAATGGCTTTGACTTTGAGTGACGGTCATTCCGCAAAAAAAAAAAAGCAAAAAAAGGAAAATAAAACCAAAAAAAAAAAGGAAATTATCAGAAACGTTAACGCCTCGGCCTCTATGCCTGGGATTTCAGATTGAAGCTGGACGTTAAAGCGGCTTTCACTTTGAATCAGTTCTTTGACAGCTACCTAACATTCGGTCATAGGAGTCGCACATCCCAACACATGCAAAGTGGGCGGTAGCAAAAAAAAAGGAGAAAAAGGGGAAAAACAAAATGCCAAGGTATGTGTGACTGAACTTGGGCAAGGAAAAAAAAAACTGGATTTGGGTTTCAGAATAGTTCAAATATTGTCAGCTGCCACTGGCGCTGCCAATTAAGGAGGGGATAAGCCACTAACGTGGACTCTCCAGTAATTGAGTTCCACTCAAATAACAGACAGTTCATCGTGCTATATATTCTATGACAGTTGCTAACGATGGCTACTTATGTATACATACACATATCAGCTCAACATATTAGAGAAAACTTCTGGTTTACAGCTCTATCCTATCTGCATCTCACAAACTCGAATTTCTTTTTTTTTATTTTTTTATTTTTTTTTTTATTTTAAAATGGGTAAAATAATATAATTATACATATGTATTAGTCAATCTTTGGGATCTATTGATCCTGTATAACGTCCCTTTTGCTGTCCATCTGTTTATCCGTCCATCTGATACAGATTATCTCTACATATTAGAGAATAGAATTATCTCTATTTTAGTAATTCAAATTGTATTTTATTTTATGTATTTATTTATTTTTTTTATTTATTTTTTTTTTTTTTCATTCTGAAATGGATATGATCTGCATATAGCCTCAGAGGATATTTCTAAGGTTAAGGCGTGACAAATCTGATAAAACTGTATCTTCAGCAGTTTAAGAGCTGGGATTGGATTTTAAAATTTGCAAAGAACTTCCTCTAATGTCAAAAAAAATAATAATAAATAAAAAAAAACAAATAAAAAAAAAATAATAATAATAATTTCAATTATTAATTCTATATATTAACAAATTACCTCTGTATAGACTATAGATCTGAATGTGGTTGCATATTGTTCTATTCATCATTCACATAAGTTACTCAAGTAAACAATTTTCGTATACAAATCTAGAGCTAATATATCCCCGACTATTAGAGACGCGGCAAGTCTACAGAAACTTGAAATTTCAAATTTTCTCTTGACATCCTCTATTAATTTACCAATTTACCTCGTGGGGCGTTACAAGGTGAAAAGCAGTATAACACCTACGATATTTCTTGAGATTGTATATAGTGTTATGTTATGTATATTAGACAAGAATCTGCAATCTAAGCCAGGCCAGAGGAGAAAACCTTTTTTTTTAGTTTTAAAGCCAGAGCTAATTGCGTTAGCTAGTCCTAAAGCCAATTTCAAACAAGACAAATGCTGGAGTCAGGCACCGAGCGAAACAAAACACATTGGCTCTTGACCTGAGCCCTAGAAAGTGTAGCCAACGCAGTCAGCGCAGCGGCCGACTGCGACGCCTACGCGCGGAAATCAAACAACAATGCATCGCAGCAGATGCATTCGGTGCAGTGCGAAGCTAAACGGAATGCAGTTAGGGCATTCACTGGCTGACAGTTATTATTTTATGACGACACTTGGCGCGGAGGCTCCACCCAGCCAGACAGACAATGGAACAGAGAGACAGAGAGTCAGGCAGGCCGGCAGGCAGGACAGACGAACAGACAGACGGACAGACGGCAAGTCAGGCAGCTGTCGCCATGTTCATGTCGTCTGACGCTTGCCGCAAAGTTTGCCCAAAAATTGTTATTCGAGTTTTGTTTGAGAATCCGCCACGCGGACTTTTCGTTGCACCGCCCCTCGCCCTGCGTCTGTCACACTGATAAGCAGCAGCAAAACGACAAACTTGTTGTCCATCCAATTTTACAAAATGTTAAAAAAGCGCACAATATGCGTTTGTGTTTACCAAAAGTGCGTGGCAACGGATTTGCCAAATTGTCAACTTGAAAATAAATTATATGCAGTTATTGCTCAGTGTCAAGTGTCGAAGGTGTTATCTTCCAATCCAATCAGTGCTAGATACTTAAAATAATATTCATAAATGAGGCATTTAATAGTTGAAAATAAGCATGCTTAAGGAATGACTATCAGAGCTCAACTCAGTTTATAAGAGCTCTTAAGCTTCTTATACATGAGGTATATATGAGGTGATATATAAGGGATAATATTAATCGCCCTTCTAGGCAATTCTCATAAACGTTCTTTACTTGGCGTCAAAAGGGACATTGCCTAAATCATCTATGATCGAAATGTGTTCAAGAAGCTGTCCAGGACAACACGTATATAATTTCATTATTATTATCCTAACAGGCCTTATAAAGATAGAAGTTGAATACATTTTAATAATATATTGTAATGATAATAGCAATGGTAATGCTAACAGAGGACCATCAGCTGAACAAAAGGCTTTTCAGTTTTCTTTTATGTTTGCTAAGTATTCTACTATAATCTATTCACATGTTCTCCTTGGAGCTAAATCTCTTGCCTCTTGATGCATCTCCACTTTACAGTTAACTTTGGGCAATTGCCATAGCTTGCGGGGCAGCTCACCTCACTCACCTCGCTCTCCTTGGTCTCCTCTCATTTCACAGATTTTGCATTTCTATCTCTCTATCGTGGTTTCCATTTAATTCTACATTTTTTATTCATGCTCCGAGTTCTTTCTTTCATTCAGAATCTAGAATGTCCGTCTTCACCCACACTGCTAATCTAGTTTTTTGTTTGTTTCAGTTTTGTTTTGTATTATTTTTTTTTTTATAAAAACGCTTTTTGTGCTGCGCTTATTTACTTTGGTGTCCCTCGTAATGTCGTCTGACTGTTTATAATAAATAAATAAATCATTTCTACTTACATTGGCTTTTTTGAATGCTTTTGGCTCGTCTCCTGCTACTGTTGCTGCTGCTGTTGGCTATTGGCCACTCTTGAGAACAAGAGGCGATGCTTAGCTGCAAGAGCCGATCAAACAGCATTTGCAAATTAGCTGCACCGTCGGCAAGGCAAAAAATTCAATTAACTCGAAACTAGTTTGGCACATAAACAAAAATCGGGGAAAAAAAGAACGAAAACAGCAAGAGCATAAGAATATAGCCACGATGGATGGCGGGGCGAATGGGGATACAGATGGCACACACACGCACACGCACACGTACGCTACCGCTTGAAAGAGAGAGAGAGAGGGGGGGATTGGCGGGGGCGCTGGTCGTTCAGAGGAGGTCGGAGGGGGGGAAATTAAAATATAATATTTCACTTTATGCTAAGGTGAAGCCGAAAGGCAACGCAACGCAATGTAAACTGAAGAGAACGTTCGATGTTATTGGCGCTGCTGTCGCACGAAGATCGCGCCGATAGCGAAGCCGAAGCAGGCTCTGGCCCTACATAGATCTGCCCAAACTATGGGGCCAAGAACAACGACAAGCGACAACAACAACAACACCGAAGTACGAGTCTCGTACTATGAATACGACTGCGACTGCGACAGCGACTACGACTGCGAATGCGAATGCGAATGCGATTGCGAGTTTGATTGCGTTTTCCGATTAGTGTACGGCGGCTGTTATAGCACGTCCTCACGCGAGCAGCACACAAATCCAACTGACTCCAACGAGGACGCCAGCTAGCAGCAACAGCCACAGCAGCAGCAGCAGCAGCGGCAGCAGTAGCAGCAAGAGCAACAGCAACAGCAGCAGCATGCAATTCGTTTGCCGCTGTGTGAGTGGCCAAGCTTGCTTCCACATGTACGGGTGTGTGGCTGTGTGTGTGTGTGTGTGTGTTTGCGAATGTGTACGAACAGAGTGCAAAAGGAACAAGAACAAGCAAGCTAAAGCCAAAGCTGAAGCTGAAGCTGAAGCTGAAGCTAGCAAACAAACGAACAAACAACATTAACGAGCCTGAAGAGAAGCCATCTACTGAGCCAACTAGTCAGCTAGTGACGCGCGCGCGCTGCTCTCCTCGGCAAACAAAATGTGACAGCCACGAGCAACAGAGCGACAGAGAGAGAGAGAGAGAGAGAGAGAGAGAGAGAGAGAGCGAGAGATAGAGAGAGAGAGAGAGAGAGAGAGAGAGATTGAGATAGGGAAAGAAATGGCAAAGAGCGGGGAGTGGGCGGCATATTACGTATACGTTTAACGCCGCCAAAATGCAACACAACGCAAAAGTTAAACCGGCATTTTGTTAGGCGCACATTTGAGCCGCTGCAAGCGCACAGGACCGGTTCGGGAATTGGCGAAAGCATCATTCAAAATCAGTAATAAGATTGTTTAATGAAGGACAATTTTGAAATTAATTAAGCTTCAAATTTAAATAAACTGTCAGTTTCTGTGACTCAATTAAAAAACATTACACAAAATAAATCTGTAAATTTGTAAAACTTATTTTTCTTAAAAATATGTATTTTTTTTTATTTTTTATTTATTTATTTATTTGTTTTTTTTTTTATGTTCTCTGTTGTTATCGACTTAAGATGCAAGTTCTCTTGAGAGTGTCAGAGTATTGCGGTAAGTTTGCAATGACCAGAAACAGTTTGTAGTAATACTGATGTGTTAAGTATGTATTGTATTTTGCTTAGCTGATATTTGAATGTAATTTCGAAGACTAGTATTCTATATCTTCAAATGTGGACGAGTGTACCTTATGAAATTTAGTACAATAATAATATAAATATTATTGTTGTTGGTATAGCCAGTTGAGTGCAGGTAGTGCTATATAAATACTGCTACCCTTACTAAATATATAGATCTCCATAATAAAATTCCATTTAAAAATATTACCATAAATAAAGTTGACTTCCACATTAATCAATTTAATATTTGCATTCATTTAAATCAAATAAATTTTAAATCTATATTTCCTCATGTATATTAAGCATATATACGAGCAACCCAGAATACTCATGTAGGATACAACGATCTACTCTCTCTGGCTTGTCTTAATATCTGTGTACATTACGCATACGCCTTTATGTTTTAGGGACCCGCATTGTGCTTAAAGCGGCCCTGGCTTATGGACATACTCACGTTTTGCCTGAACTTGGTGGCGGGGCAGGGGCTGTGCTAACGTTACGTTACAGCAACCCCACTAAATGTAACGTCTGTGCAGCGAGGAGTGTAAGACAGAGCGAGAAAGAGAGCATGTGGGTGTGTGTGTGTGTGTGTGTGTGTGAGTATGTGTGTATTGCAGCTGGCAACGCTTCCTACTTTATTACTGGTTTTCAACTTCATAAAATATGTTAAGCGTCGTCGTCGTCGTCGTTGTCGCTGGCGTCGGACTCGATGCTGATGTCGCCTGCTTGATTTACTTAATGCAGAAAGCACAGCGAACAGTGCAGCTCTCTCTCTCTCTCTCTCTCTCTCTCTCTCTCTCTTTACTTGCTGCCACTGCCAGCTGTTTGTGAAATTTTCGCGCCTTTTGTTATTTCCCGCGGATTCGCCGGTTTTGGACTTAGTTGCTTTCATTCTCTCTCTCTCTCTCTCTCTTTCTCTCTCTCTCTCTCTCTCTCTCTCTCTCTCACACACACACACCGATAGTCCGCTAAGCTATCTTCAAATACGCAAAAGTCTGTGAGGGATAGTATGCTAATTAACATCTGATCAAGCTTAATGGATGATAATAAAAGAAGAAGAAAGAACCAGCAATAAAAAACCTCGCATAATGCGTAACTAAATAACTACGAATAATAACTGAGAATAATTTAATAGAAATACTTTTTGTAAATCTGCTTATACTTAAAACATTTATCACAAACCTAATTCACATCAAATTTTTTCGTTGTATTCGAGAAGTTGCTAAAAAATAAATTACTGAATATTTGAATGAATTTATCCCAAAACGAAATTCACAAATTTTTAAAAATAAAAACAATTGACATATCTTGCTTGCCAAATTGATTGATAGAATATCTATGGATTATCATAATAATTATAATCAACAGACGTCACAGCAAATTTTATAATTGTTTTTAAGAATCAGATCGAATATAAAAGCCGTTTTCACAGAAGTATTCACATTGTTTTAAATCTCACAAATCGAAATTCAGCGAGGTTGTTCATAATAATAATATAAATATGCGTAATATTAATAAATATTTAGAATACTTTAAGTATATTATTACAAATTACGAAGCAATATAGAATAATATTATCGAAATTATATTAAATTTAATAGTTATATATCAAGTCATATGGAAATGCTCATGCTACAGAGTATATATCATTGATATCGCAATACTTTATTAATATAAATTATAAATTGAATTTATGGGGCTTTTAATTTTTCCCTCTCATATTTATTTTATATGGGACAAACTATTTTTAATATGTATACAAAAGTTTTGTGATTTAATTTTTTTTTTTTTCATTTCTTCTTAAACATAATATTTAATACAGTGGAAATTAATTAGTTAAAAATTAACATCAGTGTTTGGAGTCTCTCGTACTTTTGTTACTTTTCTTAAAAATTAATTTTCATTGTATATATTATTATGTTTAAGAAGAAAAGTATCCTTAATTGAATGTTATACACTTTTATATAGCTAAATTATTAATATAAAATGAATATAAAAATGTTCAATAAAAATAAAGTATTTCATATAGAATAAAGTAAAATTGAAAAAAAGCGAAAATACAATTTTATATATATTTCTTTTATCTTTTAATATCTTTTAATAACGTCATTAGAAATTTATGAATTGAATTACTTACAGTGCGAACGACTTTTCTAGCCTTAAGGCTAACTAAATAAATAAAAATAAATGAAATAAAACAATAATAATAATACTCAACAATAATAAACGGCATTTAATTTGTTTTTATTTGTAGTTTGACCAACTTCTATTATCTCACGAGATAGATGAACTTTTGTTTTTAATTCCAGCTAAAGTTGCCCAAAGACTTTGTCAGCGGCGCAACGCTCCGAAGCTCTTGTTGTTGCAGTTGCATTTGTTGTTGTTGTTGTTGTTGTGGTTGTAGTTTATTGCAATTTCTTATTAATAAGCGCCTTTTATGTGGAGCTGGTAGTTACTAGTTGCTAGTCTCGTTCATCGGGAGCTGGGAGCCGGGAGCTGACAGCGGGCGTCAGAGCCGTCCCATGGGCGACATTAACGTTAATAATAATAAAATGTGTAATTGCATAGAACGAGACTGCGCAGCATGTCCAACTCCCGAGATAGACCCAGTCTGCCCAGCTCTGTGCCGGCTCTGTGCAAGCCTTTCCAAGCCGACTCTCCGTGTCGTTGCCTGCCTGCCTCTGTCCCTACTCCGGCTCCTGCTCTTGCCTCTACTTGTTGTGCCGCCTCAACCACTGTCCCTGGTACTCCTGCAGTCAGCATACCAAAAGGTGTAAATCATTTTCTAATCGCAGCAAGCAGATCACATGCACGCACTCGCACACACACACACACACGCATACACTTACAGACAGACAGACAGACAGACAGACACACAAACACGCAAACAGACAAACTTGTATAAAGCATTTACTTTTGTTTTTAGCATTCGCATTCGGCTTTTGGCATTGCATTGACTCTTTGCAACGGTCAAAAAGACAATGTGAATTGCAGCCAATCAATGCAGGAGCAGCAGCAATAGAGAAGCATTGCTCACGTCCTCGTCCTCGTCCTTCGCTGCTTGGCCTCGGAACCAGTCCCACTCACACACAGCCTCCGCATTGCCCCATCACCTCGCTCTTTCAGCGGATGCGAAGCACTTGCCATATTGTCTGTTCCAAATGGATTTAGTTGCCATTGGCCTCCGAAGCTGTTTGCGGTTGCTGGCCGAGGCGCGAGGTGCGTTAATAAAGATCCAGTGGATAGTCTTACAAGAAGAGTTGCCCAACTCACTGAGTGCCTGCTTCACCTTTCTATGCGATTCTCAGTGCTACTAATACACCTTCTAATTACTCTTGTTTACTAGCACATATTTATTTCATATATATTGTCCTCTATAGCACTCGAGCAGCCCTCGCACTCACTATGCTGCTGCTGCTGTTGTTGTCGTGGCAGCTTAATGTAATTGTTCTTGTTGCCAATGAACTAACTTTGGATACAACAAGTGCATTGCTCCTCTTACAAATTCAATTCGGTAGAATTCAGTAAAATTTCCTACTGGAGCCGTAAGTCAAAAAGAGCTGGGGACAGACTGACTAATACGACCAATAGTGCTGCCACATAAAAAGACAACGGGACCTAAGTTGTATTAAGAAAATAAAAAAAAGAGAGAGAATTTTTAAAAACTTTTAAGCTTCCTTGTCTTAATGATGCTGCGTCTTAATTTGTGCATTATCCTTGTAATCTTAATTAAGCTGTCTATCCGATGCATCCCTCCAGCCCTTGTCCTTGGCCTTGCTGATGTTGCTGTTGCTCTTGCTACTGCTCAACAGCAACAGCTTCCGCAGCCGTGCGATTTGCTCATCTGCCGGCCGCAGTTTTCTTCGCTTGGATTTTCCTTTTCTCATTGTTGTTGTTGTTGCTGTGCGTTTCACACAAGTGCAATTTTTTCATAGCCATTACACACTGTGCTCAACATCCGTTCCGTTTCCGCATCCGTTAGCACTCACGCCGCCACCACAGCTGCCGTTGTTGTATATCGCGCATACGCCCCGTCAGCCGACGCCAGAAAACAACAAAATGAACTGAGCACCGAAACTTCCTTGAGCTACAGCTGCAGCCACAGCAGCAAAGGCTGCCAATGCATCTTGCTATCGACTTCAATACTCTTACCCACTTCATTGAATTGTATTTGCTACGGATGTGGAAAACTTATGCAAGTTTTATGTATAGAATTTACATATTTCGAGTGTCGATTTTTGTTGAACTTATCGCTCAATCGATCAATTATCCAAGACAGGTATAAGGTATAAGGTATAAGGTATAAGGTATAAGGTATAAGGTATAAGGCATAAGGTATAAGGTATAAGGTATAAGGTATAAGGTATAAGGTATAAGGTATAAGGTATAAGGTATAAGGTATAAGGTATAAGGTATAAGGTAGAAGGTATAAGGTATAAGGTATAAGGTATAAGGTATAAGGTATAAGGTATAAGGTATAAGGTATAAGGTATAAGGTATAAGGTATAAGGTATAAGGTATAAGGTATAAGGTATAAGGTATAAGGTATAAGGTATAAGGTATAAGGTATAAGGTATAAGGTATAAGGTATAAGGTATAAGGTATAAGGTATAAGGTATAAGGTATAAGGTATAAGGTATAAGGTATAAGGTATAAGATGATGATGATATAAAATGATTAAGTATAAGGCATACAATTGGTAAAGGAAAGATCTTCACAGAATTACACTTTGAACTACTAGATAAACTATAAACTGAAGGGAGAGCGGGTATCTGAAAGTCGGCGATACCCCATGGCAACAATCCAGCTCGCTTTTATTTTTATTTGTTGTGCTCAGCCACAGACACGGAACTCGAAACAACAAACCGAACCGAACCGAACTCAAACCAGAACCAAACGTAATTATTTCAATTAACTTTGCTAAATTTATTTATGCATGCGTGTGCCAGTGCTCCTCCGACCCGGCGTGCTGTGTGTCTGTGTGGGCGTGCGCCTGCTTGGGCGGGGGTGGGGGTGAGCTCGTGTGCACGCTGTTGACATGCCGCCGCCCCCCTCCCGTTAACATCCTTTCATTGTCGTCGCTAGCAGGCGCAATCGCTCCATTGGGTTTTGTTTGTTTGCACTGTCAATGCGCTTAACTTTAAATTTGGGCTTATTTGTTTTAGTTTGCCTCCGCTTTTTTTCGACTCGGAGTCGAGTTGAGAGATCAGCTTCTGGGCCAGCTGGACGGTCGCCGCGGTCTGGCCGCGGCGCCGGCTGCCAGCAACCATAGCGAAGCAGGCGGCACTAGGAAAATAAGCCGCCATTCATGCGCATATTAACAAATAAACTATGCGGCGACTTTGGCTTTCATTCATTTCCAGGCATGCGAATGCGACAGCAGCCAGTGGGCGGCCGAGGGCGAGGGCGGGGTCGGGTGTGGAAAGCCATGGAAGTGGAGTAGGCCTGAATGGCAGGCTCGGGCGAGGTCGTACAGTACAGTGAGTACTACTACGCGACTTACAACTGCAATTACAACTACAACCGAATCGGCCGCCCGCCGTCCGCCGCCCGCTGCCCCTCCACCTGTTGGCGCCTGAAGTAAAGGGGTTGCTCGGCGGCGTTTGCTGGGGCTTGCGTACAATGAGCCAGCAGCGATGTTAACTGAAAAATGCTTTTCACTTCGCCTGTTGACGGGAAGTTGGGTTAGCATTTGTGTTTGGCTTTTGGGGTTGCCTTTCGGAGGGGCAGCCGGCGCTGCTGGTGGTGGTTAGTAACTGTTCATGCTGCCACCCCTAACCCCTACCCTCCCACCCCCTCATCCCCTACTGTGGGGGCATAGTGCACTGAACTTGCCGCCAACTAAACATGCTCTTCGAAACTCCTTTAATTGGGAAAGCATATACGGCCGTAAGTATTTCTTTGGAAAAAAAAATGGTTTATTATTTATTCTTTGGTGGTGCACGTAAGTATATATAATCCAATAAGATATATGTCGAATAAATGTAGCGGCTTGTAAATTGGTATTTTTGGATTTGATCAAAGCAGTGCATAATACGCTAGTCTGACATAATAGTTTGTCAAAAAAATATATATATGTATTTATATATATATTGTATTTTTGTATAGATTTTTGGATATCGTAATATCGTTTGCTCAAAGTTCACATTCTCCTAATCATTTTGTGGGGTACATGTTGTCGTGGAGCCATCTTGGGGGTGTTGGTTGGGGTTTCAGGGTAGATATTGTCCATGGTCCAATTGCCACTTTTCCTTATTGCTGGCGTATCCGTGGTCGGGCAGCACTTTGGGCGTGCGATACAAGCTCTTCGAGTAGTTCAAGTAGTCCTAGAAGACAATCATCCGTATAGCAATAGCTAATGGAGGGGATCTATGAGGCAGGCTCACCTTTTCGTTCTTCCGCTGGCGGGACATGTTGTACAGATCCGCACTTTGTGCATCCGCGGGCTGCACTTGCAGCACGGCCGAGCTGTTGGGGCTATTCGCCGGCTTGGAGTGGGACTTCAGCTTCAGCTTTAGGTCAATGGCTGGCGGCGGCTCGTGCCGGATGCGTTGCTCGATTTCGTAAAGCTCTTGCTGCATATAGTGAACGGCAAACGTAAATAAATATTATGCAGAGCCGGACAGTAGCTTACCCTGTTCTTGTAGACCATGCAGCAGGCGCGCAGCGTAAAATAGTAGATGATCTCTACGCCGGAGAGCAGCGAGAAGCCCAAGAACAAGCTAGCAATGCCGCCGAAGGAGACCAGCAGATCCACCCAGCCGAAGAGCACCTCACGCTTGTAGCGAATGATAGGCCAGGTGAGGAACTCTACCAGGACGCCGGACGCTTCAGCGCGATCCATGCTTTCGGGGTTGGAGTAGGAGAAGTAAGAGTAAAGTCAATATCAAAGAGGAGCAAATTCATTAGCCCTGCGGGCAGACTTTACAATTTCATGAGCTTGTCTATGTTGAAAACCGTCTTGGAGCAGCTCAGCTCGCACTGCAGGCAGTCCTTGATGTTGGTTATGTTCAGCTTGTATTCATTGAGGCAGGCAAAGTCCTTGACCGCACACATGGGCACGTTGGCTAGTGGAAAAAGGAAATTATGTCCGATAACTCAGACTCTATTAGAGTGGGTGTGTCTTACTGATAGGCTTGTAGAAGGACGGATTACATTTGCACAGCTTGATGGCTTTGGTCATGCGGCACTGCTTCATGCAGGACGAGAAGGTGTAAGCATCTGGAAAGTAGTTCAGCTTCACCTCGTCGCGAAAGATGCACTTACGCTGACCAATCGACAGCTGGCGTGCATCATCTGTGGTGTAGGTGTTCTTCTTGGAGATGCGCACTTCCACCAGCTGATCGTCGGTCCAGTCGATTTGGGCATTGAAGTCGGATCCAAAGTACTCCTCGTTCGAGAAAATAAATATCTGCGAAGCATCATTAGTCAGCACTAGCCCAACCGTCAGATCCACACAGGCAGCGAACTCACCCGAGAGGTACTGTTGGGCAGAAAGAAGAGGGCCCACTTCTTGTCCGTTTCATAAAGGTCGTGCGGCGGACCGGTCTTAGAGCTGAAATACCGATTGAATGTCTACTGACTAGGGCATAACTGGTGTGAGGAACTTACTCCTCTGTTGCCGTTGACATGAACCGACTGTTGAAGGCATAGCAAAAGCCGTGCTCCGTGTAAATGGGGTGAAAGTGATCGCAGCAGACGATATCCTCATCCCGATACTTGCAGGAAATCAGCGTACTCTCGCACGGAATTTGCGCCCGAAAGGCCCATTCGCGCAAGGTGTGCTCTGCCAGCAGTTCCGCGGGTATGCCCTCGGCAAGCTTCTGCGCCTCTCGGATGTTGTCAAAGTTGAGCGAGGTAAGCTGATCCAAAAAGGGGGTAATCTGCTGAGCCTTGTCCGCGTCATAGTTGCTGAAAAAAGAATGGAACTGAACTGAAGGGCAGTCTGATTGCAGGTACGACGATTATGGACATACGCCAGGGACTTGTAGACCTCTTCATAGGCTTTTGCATGATCGTAAGCCGTCTCCGGACAGACCACTGTGGTGGGAAAGACAACGTTCTGGTTGTGAAAGTCCGTGTCGAGGCCGGTGATGGTGGGATTCGTTTGGAACTTCTCCCACAGGCTCATGATAATGACCAGAGCGGTGACAGCGCCAATCGAGGTGAAGCAGAACCACATGAACTTCTCGCCAATGGGCCGGCCCGTCTCTGCAATGTAACGTACGCCGTGCAGTGTGGAGTTCTGGAAAAACTCCTTCGTCTGGTAAATGAGACTGCGACGAAAGATGACCAAGGTCTCAATCAGTCGTTGTCGCGTTGTCATCACAGCCGTATGATCCGTTTTCTCATACGGCATTTTCGTTTCAGGAACATAGCTCGGGAGCCGAACCGTGCAGCGTGCCGCGCTACCTTTGCAACTAATCAACTGGGTCCCAGCACAGTCGCTTTTGAGTACAGCCGACCGTCTGTTGTGGTCATTTTCAGCTATTGTCGCACTAAAAGCCTTTCATTGTTTATGCATTAGTGCGCTGACTTTGATTGACCCCAAAAAGCATTGATTAAACGCGAACGTATGTAGCATTTGCTTATCTTGATACCTCATTAACGTTTACCGTAATGTCCAGTTGTGCTGCCGCCCCTGCTGGTGTGGTCGGGTTGATTCTAGCCTGGCCTGACCTAGTCGCATCACGGTTACAGCATAGGGGTGCGTGGCAGGGCGGAGCGGGATCAACTCCTTCAAAATGGCGCCAGACACGATCGTCCCAAGTGCTCGGGTTGTTATTAGAGTGGGTCGGTCGGCAGCTGCTGCCGGTCTAATTGGTCCGTAGTCTGCGCGATTTCCGGCGGCGCCGAAACCAAACGAAAGCAAACAACAACAAATTTAAAGAACTAACTAATCCACTCACACACAAACCGAGCCAAGAAGTTCACAAGTTTTGTGTGAACTCCTGACACGGCCATGGAGCGGACGGCGCTTTGTTTGTCTGGCCAAGTGGCTACAGCTACAGCTACAGCAAAAGAGCCAGAGCTCGGGCTCGAAGCACAAATGAAGTGGTTTCAAGTTTCAGCGCAGCATCACAGACAGACGAGAGCCAAAAGGAGCACCGAGCCTCGAACAAAAGGGCTGGCGATCACGAGATGACCCTGATTCCGTACGCCAGATAAGTGCAGCGTTGCCTGCAGCCTGTGAGGACCTCCGCATTTGCAGTCCTCTGTCATCTAGAGTTTCAATTTGGCGCCAGAGACCAGCTCTCCTCGTCCCTCGCTCAGCTCTCGTTCGGCATTCGGTCGCACAATCGGCTCCCAGCAGTGCAGCCCCATCCAATTAATCGCTAATTTGCAATTTGCAATTTCCCGATCTCTATTACAGGTGCTGCTGCACTAGGACACTCTCGCAAGGATTAGCACTGTGGAGTGGCCCCCACTACAGCTAACCGCCTGCAATTACGCGACCCACTTAGGGCGAATGCCTTAAGACTTACATATCGATGTACTCTGAGGAAGAGCATTCGCGTTATATTAACCAACTTGTAACGCATTTGTTAAGACACTTACTAATGCACTATGCACTTCAGAATGTATAATGTAAAACAATACTTTCCCAGATAAGTTTTGATAGAATACTCAAACCGGTTAGCATTGTGAGCCTACACCGCAGATATACGAAACACTCCTATAGATTACCATTTTGCTTATGTGAAGGAACGTTGCAGCCAGGCTTTACGGACTGCAAAGTACTGAGCACAGACAGCTCTAAAACATTGAAGAATCTAGATATATACGATTTGGCATATCTTGAATTTTAACAAAATAAATAGAGGAGGCCAACAATTGAATTTAATTGTCTAAGCCCCACTAGAAAGAGTCTTACTTTCCGAATTTAAGTCGGCAATATTCTATATACGGTATACTAATAGAAGCTCTAAATATTTATGTAACATGCTATATAGTCAACCCTGATAGATAGGAGAATATTGACACGTTCTTAGGCGAGGCTATACACGAGTATATATTCCAAAGGATTTACATTCATACGGACAGACAGGCAGACAGACAAGCATCGTTCGAAACCAATATACTCATTTCACTTCCCTGAATGGGTGTAATTTGCTAACTCTATGAGAGAGCTTCTTAGTCAATCTACCTGAAAGAGATGCCTTAAATATTTATGAGTCATATCAAATAGTTCCCATGAAGCCATTCGATTATATTTCTTTTTATGATTCAAAATTAATCAATCCGAGTGTATCAAATCTTCGGTCATCCGCTAATAAATTTATTCGCTGGCAATTTATGTTGTCCTTTTTTTATTCAATGAGCGAACTTTTTCTTATCAGCGATCATTTGTCAAACCGTTGCGAGAAGCTGGCCGCAAAACGTTCCGCAAAACGAGAACCGAGCGGAAAAAGCGAAGAAAAAAAAATGCAAAAGCCTCGCAAAGTGAGCCGACGAAGGGAAATGGGGCACAGGTAGGGGCAATTGCAACAATTTGTTGGCTCCAATGCCGCGCCGGTTGACAAAAATCAACGCCACCGCCATCTGCACGCTTATAAATAAGAAATCCAATAAGAAGTCCACGCTGAACTGAAACCGAATCCTGAGCCTTTAAGTGTTTTTTTTTTTCAATTTTTTTTTTTTTTTTCTCTTTATTCGCAGCTCGCAGTCGCAGAGTTGAACCGGCCAACTGAAACTCGTTGTAAGCTCGGTCAGCGAAGAAATACTTATAGAAGTGCGTGTACGTGTGTGTGTACGCGTAAGTGTGTGTGTGTGTGTGTATTAAGTGAAGCAACAAGAACAAGAACACGAAGATCGCAAGCCCAATTCTCTTTTTGTGAATGTGCCAGACGATCTGCCAGGGAAGACACTGAGTGTGTGTGCGTGAGTGCGTTTCTATGCCTGTGTGTATGTGTGTGTGATTAATGGTAATTGCTTTTATGGTTTTGTGTGTGTGTGTGTATGTGTGTGTGCTATGCTTGCCACGCTTTCTGCCAGCAATTTGTTGTTGTAATTTCGCTTTTAGTCGCAACAGCTGCCGCCTAGCCCGAGCCTTGGCCTGAGCCACCCAACCACTCCACACAGATAGGCTCCAGGCACACACACACACACACACACGCATATGTATACAGCCACATATAAAATGGAAAATCAGTTTGAAATGAGCAAAGTTATAATGTATATCTATTTAAAATTGAGTTTACTTTTTTTTACTCTTCACGTGATTAATGCCCAGTTCTATCGACTGCTGGAGTTGCTTCACAGCCGACTTGAGGGCCTCCTTTTCGCACTTGTCAAGGCAGGGCAGGCCGTGGTTCTTGGCGATGCCGTTCTTGTTGAAGCTGAGAGGCGTTGCGAAGAAGCAGGCATCGGTCACGTTCGACTCAACGTAGGCGCACTCTAAGGGCGTTTTCTCACCCTTGAGGCCCTTGAGCAGAACGTCGACGAAGCGATGCGCGGCAAAGGCCATGGACAGGGTGGCGGATCCTTTGCCTTCCTTGGCTTTGATGATCTCCTCGCCACCGTTCTGGATGCGCTTGACCATCGATTCAATGCACTCCTTGCTGGCGTTCAAGGGAGGCTGGCACTGCGACATAATGGGTAAAATCGTTGTACCGGCATGTCCACCAATGACTGGTATCTTCACCTTGGTGGGACTGATCTTCAGATAGTCGCCAATGAATCTCTCGGCGCGCACGCAATCCAGTGTGGTGACACCGAACAATCGCTTCGGATTGTACACCTTATGCTGTCTGAGAACTTCGGCGGCCATCGGGACTATTGCATTGACGGGATTCGTGACGATCACGACCATGGCCTCGGGTGCCCTTTTGGCAATCGCAGTCACCGTGGCCATGACAATGTTTCCATTCACCTCGAATAGCTGTTCACGGGTCATGCCTGGCTTGCGGGCCAGGCCGGCCGTAATCACTACCACGTCGCAGCACTCCACTGCCTTCTCGATCTCCTCCGGCCCCTGCATGCCTCGCACAGAGGCCGGCGCGGACACGTGTGAGAGGTCGGCGGCCACACCCTTCACGCCTTGGACGTCGTGCAGCCTGAGGTCTTTGATCCGGTGGTCCTTCATCATTAGCAGCGACAGCGGCTGGCCAATGCCGCCGGAGGCCCCAATAACGGCCACCCTAAAGTTACGCTGCAACAAGAGTCAGCCTTTACTGTATTCATATCGGGTACTGCAGCTGATCTTACCAATTGGAGATGGCATCTTATCAGGCTGCGGTGAGAGCACAAACAATTTTTCGCCAAGAATAGGCACTTGGTTCTACCACCAAACATATTCACCAGCTAAACTAATAGCAATTTTATGAAGAACAAACCGGTACTGGGGAAAATACGTTACACCTATAAAAGTTCAGTGAGTAGAAAAGTATTTTAGACAGCTCTATGAAACTGTACTCGAGCTGTTGATGTAGAAAACAAAAATACTTGATTATCGATTTGTGTCGCACACAGTATGCATTTCTATCGGATTTTGGCAGATGCTAAAATATAACCATAAAGTGTCATCATTAAAAATATGACGTGAAAGATGAAGAAAAATTTCAATAAATTATAATCAAACAAGTTTTCAGAAAAGAATTCAACTTGATGTCCTATGGTAAGTACTATAAAGAGAAGTATTTATAATAATTCAATTCAAAAACGCCACAGAGAAATGTTAAATGCGATCTAAAAGAATCCTTGAAGAACAAATTACAAGCAGTTGCTGTTGAATATTTAAGAATATATTTAGTTGCCCCATTTAAATGAAACCTTGCCCATTTCCAAGCAGCGCATTGTTCTCCTGCTTCATCCAAAAGAAACCTTCCCCACTTCTATAAAATAGAACACAATCTTGAGCAACCGAGCTCTTCCCAGCAGTCCCTTTTAAAATAGTTTCACAATTATGAATTAAATATTTCGATTTATTCACACACAATATAAAAAACTGCATTACTTTTAGCTTCACTTTGTTTTGTTTAAGAAATTACATAAAAAAGAAAAAAAAAATGTATTACGCAACTCGAGTATTACCTGCCTTAAGAGCTACGGAACTGTATAATTTTGAACTAACAAAACATGAAATAGGGGAGAGCACTTAGACTTAATAAATATACTTGATGTTTCACTTAACATTTTATTAATTTTTTTTTTTTTTTTTTGTAATGTTTCTCTAAAGGCAGGCAACAATCAAGACTAATAAAATTAATAATAATGGGCAGTTCAGCATGCAACTGCTCTGATCCTGTTTTAAGTATTTTACGCATTTTCAAAGGAGCAGTCGCTCTCTTCCAAAGAGAGCAACCGGTTGTTGGCATAGCCCGGCGACACTGTCATCGGACTGTTCTCCTGGCTGACCTCGCGGTACTTGCTGAAAATGCCGCGCATTTTGTTCAGAGGCGTTTGGAATGACTGTGATACGGAGGCCACAGTAAGTTTCTGATGCACGGTAGCCATAGCAAGGGAGGCAAACGACGGTAATGGCGATGAGCTCTGATTCGGCGATGAGGTAGCCAATTGCCACGACTTGTCTGGCACGCGCTGCGATCGTGCCGACTTTGGAGGAGTCGTCGGTGTTCCAGCGGCCTGTCGACGCAAAGCCGCTGCGTTTATCTTGGGCGTGGCGAACGCGAACAGACGTTTCGGCTGAACCACCGGATCGCTGTCACTCAGAATACTGCTGGATTTGCAATTGGCTGCGTTGCTCATCGAATTGGGCGGGGTACCAATTAAATGCGATGGCTTATGCAACTTCTGCACATTCTTCGGGGAGGGGAAGCTACAAATGGACAGAGCAATGGATTAGCTATGCTTTCAGTCAACGCCAGCTGCTACTCACAGATCCATCTCGGCAGAAGAGAAGTTTTCCATGGCTGTTTGCCAGGCATGAACGAATGGCAGCGTCTCTTTATCAATGTCCACGTGGAAAATAGCGTTGAGCACATCTAAATCTCGCTTGGTTGGCTCCTTGCTGCAATGGGTTGAACAGTTCATTTAGCGTCTCAATATTTCAAATGTCATGTTTGTAAATTTACCCAAAGATAAAAAGCTCGTAAGGAGGATCCACATCGCACGACAAGATGGGCGATCGGCTTTCGGGTGGCGTCAGAAATATCTCCTCACCATCGCTGCTGTCCTCACCACCACCACATTCGAACTAGGGATCAGTGAAGGCGGTTAGAATATAGATATGCACAATTATGATTATATGTATCAAGCACTTACGAAGAAGGAATCATCGTTGTTGTCATCGTCGTCATCATCGTTGTCATCATCATTGTCGTTGCTGCGCCAGGAGTTCAATTCGGGAGTGGCTGCAACGGCATCCGTGTTGGGCGCAGCAGCGCTCTGAAGAGCGGCCGCGGCCGAGGCCAGCATTGTGGTGGCATTGGCAAAGTCTTGCGCTTGGGCCCGCATCGATTCGGTACGCTTTCGCCTGCTCGTCTTCCGGCTGAGATTCGCATCCCACAGACAGTTGCAGCACTGCTCCAGCTCCCAGGCGGCAGAGCACAGCTCCTCGGTCTTCAACGCGTCCGGCAGCTTGACAGTCGGAGCCTGCTCCAGCACAAGCAGCATGCTGTCGCAGACGCAGTGTAAGTGCTCGCGTCGCTCGCCGTTCAGCTGTAGCATCTTGCGCAGCATCTGCGTCAACTGGGTGCGCAGCGGGGCGCTGACTTCCTGCGAGTTGGCTATGTAGCTGGCTACTAGGTGAGCGATGCGCGAGTGCACCTTGCCAAAGTCAACGCTGATGAAGCGCGCGTCGTCCTTGAAGCTCACGATGAGGGATTTCAGTCTTTTGAGCTCGGAGAGCAGTGTGTCATTGATGGACACCATGTTTCCAATGTTATTGATGAGCGTCTTGGTGATTCGTTTCGCGAACACCTGCAGCGACTTCTCCACGCAGGTATACGGCGTCATTACTTGCGTAATGGAGACACAAGAGGATTCCGAATTGTTGGATTTCGATCGGTCAGCCACTAAGTCTATGTACTGACGCATTTGAGAAAAGTTCCACGCCTGGTCGGATTTCTCCGCCAGCATGGAGGCCTGCGCCTGTTCGTACTTGGCAGACAGATAGCTCTCTAGACGGCGAAGACCATCCGCGGAGGCCATGTCCACAAAGGCATCGAGAAAGTCCCAATACTCGCGCCACTCCAGCTGCTCTTGGCGCGCCAACTGTCGACCGACCACCTCAAGGCCTTTCTCAATGTCCGAGTTCTTGATGTGACGCTCGCGGAAACTGTCGTTCAACGTAGATACGGACATGTTCAGACTCAGCTCGGCTACGTCCAGCGATGAGTCCATAATAATCGGAGACGCCGAGTTGTCGCGATACTTTAAAAACAAGTCTGGTTTCATTTGACGTATGGGCGTTGAGGGCATGCCGCATCTGTTATACGTGCAATTATTGTTGTGCTCAATGGGGTCCGAATCGGTGTTGATGTGCAAGTCCTCCTCTTGTTGGGGTTTATGATTTCCGTTGGCTTCGTTTAGCGATGCATTTAACGCTGCAGCTCGTGGGCTGAATAAAGCGCGCCGCCTCGACACAATGCCAGTGCTTTCGTTGAGGAACGCCTTGGTCGGCGACTTCATGGGCGAGATGTAGCTTGAGTTGGCCAACGGCGAGGCCACATTGCTGCCCACACGCGGCGGCGTCTTCCAGCGTCGAAAGAAGTTCATGGCCTGCTCACGCGGCATGGGCCCAGCCAAGGCGCTAATCTTAAGGTCTACATTCAGGCGGTCCGACTCGTCTGTCTTTTGCTGCAAAATCTATAAATTCATGGAATTTGTATTTGATTAGAGTTGCAGGTGACAGCAGCAACGGCAACAGCACTAACCGGCGGATCATTGGGCGTAAAGGGATGTCCAACTTGCGGTGGCAGCTGATTGCCTACAGCGCGTAGCACGGGTACATAGTGTGGCTCCGACAGGAGGAGCTCCAGCTTCTTGATCACCACTAAGCTCGCATTGGGTGCACGTTGGCAGATAATCTGATTGGAGGGAAGTCGTTAAGCAGACATATAAGTGCATATAGATTGGTTTACTTACGTCCTTGGGGTGCATACCTTCCGTGTTCTTCAGCGACTTGCACTGCGGATACGAGGTCAGCACTTCAACAACCGCAATGTGACCGTTCTTGGCGGCGAAGTGCAGCGGCGTCTCGCCACGCCCCTTGTCGGGCATGTTAAGATAGTAATCGAGCAGATTCACATTGAGAGCGGCGCACATTTCGCTGCTGCTCTTCTTGCCCGCATACAGCTGTGTGAACTCGCGATCCGAGACTATCTTCAGAATGAGCTCAGCGACGCGTGCCTGATTCACTTGGGCGCAGATGTGCATGGCGTTGTAGCGGTAGCCCTCCTTCAAGCTAGTCGGCGTGTCCCCGCTGCTGATCAAATAGCGGGGGTTGTCCCAAACTGTACGCTTGACCCGCTCATAATTGCCAGCCTCGATTTGCTTGCGGAACTCGACAAGCTCTTGCTTGGTGGGCGCCCGGAACGGCGGACGCTCGCCATTTAGCGCAGTGCTGCTGTTGCAATTGGCGTTGCCAATGGTGAGACTGCTGCTGCTACTGTTGTTGTTACTGTTGCTGTTGCTGTTGTTCGGCAAGGATAACAGCATGTTCGACATGGCCAATGGGAGTCCGGAGCAGGGAGACGCACTCGTGCTGTTGGTGGGTGACGAAGAAAACGGACTCTCTGCGTTGGCTGATGTCGATTTGTAACTCAACGTTGTAGGCAATTGCACCGGCTCTGCAAAAGCAGTTTATAATAATATTTTTCAGTGATATTGTACGTATGAGTAAATAGAGTTTGTTCTGACATATGTATATGTACTTACTGCTGGCAGGTTTCGCCTTGCCGTAGCGCTTCAGCGACTGAATGCTCTCGAAGCCGAATTGTACGTAGCTCTCGGCCTGTTCACGGTTGGGAAATTCGCGCAGTCGCGCCTCCTTGTAATGGCGCAAGACGTCCAGCGCCTTGGATTTCTCCTTGAATATCAGCCAAAGCGGCGAGTCGGCTGGAAAGGATTCGATGTATTCAGCAAGTTATTTCAACAGTTTGGTAGTCGAGCGAGTGAGCAACTGATCGAGCGAATGAAACAGAAACAAATCTGTCAGCAGTTGTCACTCGCTGGCTGTCTGGTCACGCCATCTGTGCGGATAGGGCGATGCCAGACAGAGCAAGAAATGCGCTGAGCAAAACAAACGGCATGCTAAACGGCGAGAGAGTCGCGGAGGTCGCATGGGGACACCGGGAAACAGAAAGCGTACGGCGGACAGCGAATAGCAAATAGCGAATAGCGGGCAACGGACGCTTTTGACGCGGAACAAAACCGTTCGACCAACCAACCGACCACAAAGGGAAATAACAGAAAACAATCCGTGGGCGACGATGCTTGTGCGGCATCAATAATGCTCACGAGAATGTGCGTATGACGCAGCTATTGGCACGCAATATTTCTCTATTATTGCTCTTGTTTATGTTTCGGAAAGACTCTCTGAACTCAGTCTGCTGCTGGGCGAACGAGGCTGGCGATTGGATCGAGGTGCGACGAACATGCCACCTCGACTAGGCGAGCCAGGTCGATTTAAATATGGAAACATCGTCGTGCACTCTTTCTGTTGGCCGTCTCAGCAGCTCATACTTATTTAAAATAGAAACTTAAATAAATACAGAAGTGTACTTATGATACATACTTATATATGTACATATATTGGTATATATTGTACATACATACATATGTACATATATTGCATTTAATGCGCTGGGCTGCGGGGCGTTTGTATGAAAGTTATTTGAAAAGGAGCTGCTTTGCTCATCTCTCACTCTGTCTATTTGTATTGCCACAGCAAAGAGTCATAAATATTAGCTCTGGCTATTCAGCACTTATTCGTTTATAATAATAATAATCAAATAAAAGCGTTTCATGTGTGGCAAATCGCAATAGCAAACCCTTTCTCTGAGTCTCAAGTTGTAAGGAATTGAAACAGAGACGGAAATGGGATTTGAATAGGGCGTTAGGCTCTAGTTGACAATATTCCAATATTATACACATGACAGTTCTAATATTTGTTTATTTTGAACTACCTAATCGCTGACATTGACAGAAGTGGAATATCTGCAGTTCCACTGAACTGAGCCACACACTTTCCGATATAAACTTGCTCGCGAATAAACAAAGCACACTTTAATTAGATTACGTTGTGTCAGAGGTGCAGCAAACCGATTCAATTCACGGCCGTAATCGTACGTTGCCCATATTTGTTTATAGCTTGTGCATCGATGACGCTGCTAATCCCACACCCACTTTCGTGCACCCATCGGAGCCGTGCAATTGATGAGATGATGCAGCCGGTAGGCAGCAACACATCAAAGCCCAACACGAAATTCAATTGATTTTATATTTTCTTTCTCATATCTGGCGCAAAGGAATTTAGGAATTTACTTCGTGCTGCCTTTTCCCCCAGCAGGGAGCTATCAAAATAGAGCTTCGATTTAAGAAAACTAATAATAGTTATAAATATATGGGATTTAAGAAAATTAAACTGCATTTCACAACTTTACGAAATGCAACAAGTACACGGATTAATTTGACAATTTCCCAAATAACTTGTCCAGCTAAACAAACTAAAGTGTGCTCAAATATAGAACTGTTAGATTCAAATTGCAATAAATTTTACAAATATTTTTTTGTTCATTAACAAAAAAATAAGTACATTTTAAGAGGAAATCAGAGCTGATGCGCATTAAACTAAAGCTAGCTCTACATGCCGTGAGTATTTTCACCTGAGTGCGCTTAACTTTGTTTGACAACATTATAAATACCATCTGCAAACGTATCGAAAATGGTAACTGCGATGCGCAACAAATGACGCCGTCGCTTCCTTAAAACGCGCGCTTTGATTACGTTACGGCACGAAACAACATGCTCCAATACAAACAAACAAGTGCGTATGTGCGTGCTTGTTTATGTGTTCATGGTCGCTTATACGTATACATATATGTAGGTATGTATGTTGATTTGTCTGTATGTATGTACGCTCATATTTATATTTGTATGACAGTATGGACGTACATATGCACTTATTCACACAAATATGGCGACACGCCTAGGCTGCAGGAACAGAACTTACGTGGATATTCAGGATCCTCATATGCTGACGATTCTTCTGCCCCACTAGCCGGACATTCTGGCGAAATCTTGATGTTGTCCGCGGCTATGGAACCCGCACATTGGGTTAAATTGCCCTCAAAGCCCGCCTTGGATGGCGGTATATAGACGCCAAAGTAAGCCATGGATGCCAATGCTTGCCACTGGTGCCAGGGATGCTAGTCAAATCCAACATGCAAACACAACAAGAAGTTTCATATGAAATGCACAGCATTGCAAATATATGTAGATGAGAGCAAGATTCTGGGAGTCGCAAACAAAATGACGTCGAACGCGCGACGCCAATGGAGTTTCAGTTTCTGCATCGTTGTCTTACCTTTATAAAACACTACAGGATTATTCTGACAAAACTTCACATTTAATTTTAATGTATTGTATTAGTTGATGCACCATACACACGAAATTCGCGTATAATTGCAACAAATGGATGTGTTTATGCTTGAGTTCGAAATGCAATGCAGTGTCGTGTGGGGATGGCAGAATATATCGATATGTAAATATCATTCCGGTAGTCATCACGATTGTCGATAGAGACTCGTCACCTATTCGATACATTGCAATTTTTGCGATAGCTATCGTGAAACTATCGACACGAGGGACATCTGTTATCGATATCAACGACAATTTTTATTGGCGCACATTTGAATTAATACATAATGCCAGCAAATAATACAAACCATATTTTATATGTAGCCACAATAAAATTGGTGTTTGCCTTTAATAATTCAGAATGCCAATCTATCAACGCGTTCCACAAGCGATTTATTTAATATTTATATTTATTATGTACCAGAGATATACTTTTTTTTTATATCAATGCCGTTTTAGAAAACATTCAATAGTGGGCGTACCAAAATATTTTGGTTATAAGTAGCCCTGTAACCAACAAGCCATTGGTAACAATTATTTAGAAAGGATCGTCTATACAATTACCATTTCGTAAATTGATTAATGGACATATTAGTTAAAATCGTGTCTTTACAATTTCGACAAGCAAAATTGACAAAAAGTCTTGTGGCAGTAAACAGTTTATATTGTGTGTGAATTTTTTAGTGGTATGTTTAATTTATTTGTAATACAATAATTTCATATAAAGTTGCACTATATGCTAAACTGGAAGGAATGATTGCGTTTAATTGTTGGACAGACACAAATCGAAATTGTATAAATATTACATACATACATATTAATCACGAAACTCGAAAGAAACGAAATAAAGTTATGGGAAAAATATTCAACAATATTAAAATTAGAGTTGCATAAATAATAAAATATAAATATTAAGTTAAGTTCCTATAGTAAACGAGTATATACATATGTATATAGATAAAGAGAGGGAAAGTAAGTCGAACTTAACTGAAATAATTGAGAGTACAAATAAACCAGGAATGCTGTCGCACATACATACATACCGACACACATACACATATATTAATAAATACATATGTATGTGTACTTGGAGAGAATCCTTCAATATTCAATGCTCAATATTCAATTTGCAGACAGACAGTATCAACAGTTAAAACTATGCAAATAACATTGCGCCCTTAAAGTATTATATGTATATATTATATAGACGTACTAAACATAATTTTGGTAGTTGGCTTAAACCTAGTCGCTCGCTTGGTTGCCTACAAGCCCTTTGAGCTGCACGAATGCCTATCAATTAGTAAATACATACATCTGGCCCCGCCTGGGGAGGGCCGCTGCTTAAATGCTACACTGCGCTCCGTGGCGCCTACTTAATGATTATGATGTGTGTTTGCTGTTTGTGAAGGTCAGGATAGGTCAGTATCTGGGCCATAATGGAAGTACTGAACAGACGATGACGCGACAATGACGATGACCATGACGATGACGATGGCGATGGCGATGAGGGGAGGCTTCCGGCGTCCACAGCAGACAATCGAAATTAAAGCTTTGTATGTTTGACCGTGTCCGTCCAATAGTTCTGTATTGTCATCGCCTCCAGGGAGTTGAGGAACGAGTCATTGTCCAGGCTGTACATCTCATCCGAGTTATCCTAAACAGAAAGCAAAGGAGAAACTCCGTTAGTCGGGCGTACTGTGCACGCTGCCCGCAGGCAATTGGCCAACGAATCCTTACACTTACACGCATCGTGCTATCATCGATGTAGACGCTCGAGTCGGGCTCGCTAAGCGCCTGCGGCTTGTTGACGTAGCGCCGACGATATAGCACAATGCCAATGGTGCCCACCGTGCAGCAGATGCCAAAGACCGTGAAGCAAATGGCCGAGATGGCGCCAGCGTCCAGGAAATAGGTGCGCTGAAAGCAGAAACAAAACATGAGGAGACTGAACAAATGCTCACAGCAGGAGCTCTGGCGATGCTCACTTGTATGGCCAGCGCCTCGGAGGATATGTTGCCCTCGTCCGCGGCCTCGTAGCCAGAAATGCTGGGCGCCGCCGATGCGGAGCGAGTGAGAAGGCTCTTCGTGTCGCTGGAGTAGTTGATGTAGCGATTGATGTGCTTATACTCGGCGGAGAGGACCTTGGATTTGCGCGAACGATGCTCGCTCTCGGCCCGGCGCAGCTCATCCTCCTTGTTGGCGTTCTCCAGCGTGAACGACACTCGCTGCAGCTCATCGGACAGCCACTCGGTGTTGATTTTTGGCGTGGAGGGCGTGGCCGGCACGGCTTGGCCGGTGCTGTTCGTTGGCGGGCTAATTGTTGATGTCGTTGTTGCTGTTGTTGTCGCTGCTGTTGATTTTGTTGTTGCCGCTGCTGCGGCTGCGGCTGTTAATGTGGATGTTGCTGCAATTGTGGTGTTCACAGCGGCGGCACCACTGGCACTAGAGGCAGCTGCCATGCACGTGGCGTTGCAAGCGGAGCTGCTATTTGTACTGCACGAGACGAACGGTTAGACAAGGCGTAGGCTGGTGCTTGGGGCACTTACCTTGTGCTACGGCTGAAATTCGTATAGTTGCTCAGTGGCTCGACGGGTACAGGGGCAGCGCCTTTTGGCGCCGACCCAAAGTCTGCCGAGCGCTTGAACTCGAACTGATTGTGGGAGAGCGTCAGCTTAACCGTTGCCTCCTCAACCTCCTTGTCCACATCCTCCATGCCAGTCTCGTCGTTGTCATCGTCATCCACATCCACATCAACGTCCACATCAACATCGTCATCGTCGATGGAGTCCGAGAAGGGCGCTTCAATATCGTCGACTCCCTCGGGCTGGCTCTCGACTAAGGCGACAGCGGGCGTCACCTTGGGCGCCGCTGTCGTCTTGATGGTCAAGTCCATGATATTGCGCTGGGTGACCGTCGCCCAGGTCTGGCTGGCCGTGGTCTGGTATAGCTTCGTTGTCTGTCGACGGCTGTCAGCATCATGGCTGGCCGCCTCGGTCCGCTCCAGCATGCGCTCCTCCTGCTGCTGTGTAGTTGATTCCAGGCTAATCTCTTGACTGGGATATGTGTGCACATGTGTGATGCCATTGGGCAGCAGGACCACTGCAAGAGGGAAGCGTTTCAGCGTACATGCACGGGTAGCAGCTAGTCGGAGGAACTTACCACTCAGACAGGTTACCCAGAACCAGTGCGACCACCAGTAGAAAGTCATGATGCGGCACGTGCTGTGGCCGCGGCCCGGCAATGCGGAGCTGCAAGATAAGAAAAGGAAACGGTTCCACGTGAGCTCTAATGTTAACAAGCGTCGATCGCATTTAAGAGAATCCAACAACAATCATTGCTCATCCGCATTGTGAGTCAGCGCAAGAGAGAGGAGAGGACCAAGGGAGAGGGGAGCGGGAGAGAAGTATGGTATACTTGCAGTAGCTACGATGAAGTCATCGAGTCATTGAACAGTCGTGGAAGTGCTTTACATGTGCTAAACAAAACAAAAAATGAAAACAAGTTTCTCTGTGCGGCCCATGACCAGGCCCGATCAGAGCCGACCAGGCATTGCCAAATTTGGTGGCGTCCTCCCCCCTCGGCTGTGAACGAAGGTCGACGACTCGCTCTCGGCCCGGCAGATGACACATAACCAAATGTGTTTATCCCGTTCTAAATACATCTCTTTATGTCTTTAGGTGACGCCCACTCCACGCTGTAAGCTGGCAAATTAAAGTCAGCTCATAAATAGCCGCCTCTTGTACTCCAAAATTAGCATGCCATCTTTGTGTTGCCAGACTCCAGCAATAGCAACATCTTTTCATATACACATATGTATATGTATGTATGTATGCTTGTATATATTATATTCGTTACGCTCTTTAAAGTCGGACAATTGTTTGCTTACTTGCTTGAATACCCTGTAACCAGATCTTGTTGATACGGACAGCATTTTTATTAATTTTGTTTTTTTTTAATTTCATTTAAATATTTTAATTAATTTAAAAGAAGGGAAGTTAAAATAATATGTATAAAATAATGTTTCCTTTTTTTCTCAACTTTTAGCTCTTAAGATTTCTGTATTTGTTGGCTAGTTAATCATGCTGTCATTCTTGGTAGTTTAATTTGTTGCTCAGACATCCGTCGTTTCATAGTTTTGTTTTAGCCAAGAGGCAACAAAACAAATGTTGAGTTCGATCACCTTCGAGCATTTCTGATGCCCATTGATGTGGCGTACGCGGTATTCCATAGTCTGGTTGACCCGCTTCCGATGCTCCAATTTGATAGAGTGTATGCTTGCCCTAAAAACCATGTACGTATTCCCAATTTTGTGCACGTGTGTTTGTGTGTGTGTGTGTGGCTTTTCACTTTTTGGGTTAATGTCTACACAAACCAGGCCCGTTGGAAAGTGCTTCAACTGCGCGCTGATAAGATAGTAAGTGCGTGTGTATGGGTGCGCCTCGACATCGACAGCCCATTGACAATGTCAACTCTGACCCACATTGACCTCGTTGGGCCTTTGACGTCACAGGGCCGCGAGCCAGGGGACGCTCTTGACATGTGGCCGAAAGCGATTGAGGTGCCATATTACGTATACGCAGCGCGGAACATTAAACATGAAGCCAAATTATGGGCGACAGTTTATGCATAGCACGAGGCGTTAAAGGTCGGCCAGCTAAATTGTTGCTGCCATCATATTCTACAGCTCACAAATTGAATACAATGCCGTAAAGAATAATAACAAATGAAAAAAGTAAATAAAAAATAATAACAATTGTTGCCCAAACGGCGAAGTATGTGTATAAACAAACAAACCATAACAAAACAAAGACCGCACACCGTAACGAATGACACCAAACTAGCGGAGAGACAACACAACACAGCAAACAGCAAACAGCAGACAGCGGGCAGGCAGACTAGAGACGTGCTTGTTGGAGGAACAACTGGCGTTAAGGTGATGCCGCACCAGAAGCGCAAAAGCGGAACGCGCATGAGCAACGCCCCTAGAAAAAGCAGCAGCTGGAGCAGCAATTTCAAGAAGGCCTTATGTAAATTGAATGCGTTTGTTTTCTTTTGTCTACGGCTGTGATCAACATCATCATCATCATCATCATCATCATTATCATATATAGATATTCATAGGTGTACGAATAGTGGCTCCAAGTGTCGACTCTATGCGTCTGCCAACTTCTCGTGAAGTGCAAAAATTAATTATACTTTAATTTATATTTATAGTTTATTATTTACAATTTGTACATCATACATCACAAGTACAGTTATGCTCATGCAAATAGCAGTGCTGCACTACGCAAAGCATAAATCAAACGAGACGCTACTTTTCCCGTTGGAAATTCGAAAAGATGCCCACTACGAGTTGAGTGCAAAGAAAAGAACTACGAAAAAATACCGTTACTTTCGGTCAGAGTTCATTTGTTTCGGATGGTTTTAGCGAAATGCCCCGAAAATACGCCCTACACAAAAATAGCAGTAAGTAACGATAGTATGCGATGGTCTATATATATTATATGTATATAGAAATAAGTATTTATGTACAAATATAAATATTCAATATGATATTTATGGTCTAATAAATTATATTCCTATCAGCATTATTTTATCAATGTAGTTCCAATCGCCGTGTATCGACACAATATATTTGTATATGCATGTGCACATACATATATATACATATATATTTATAATGCTAACGTGGTTAGTATGTAAAAATAAGTATCAATTTCATGCGCCTTTGCTCACCTTTTTCAGGTCAACACAATTATCGGATATACTAGATTCAAGTTTAATTACTGTCGTTTATTGGAATGCTATTAGCACTCTTTAATGAACGCTTTTATTGACAGAGAAATAAATAAAAATAAAATATGACAAACTAAACGTTTATATAATCACATATATATTTTGCATTTTCTATACTTGTCAACAAGTTTGGTATATTATATATATATAATAGAAAGGATAATTGATAATAGAATATGTTGAGCGAGGGTACAGCCTGTATCTCTCAGTTAATATCACATTTGCATTTGCAGGCATATAAAGATTGTATTCTGGTCAAGCTACAGGAATTTTAGGAATATAGGGATATTCCTCTTAAGAATTTCAAATAAAAGCAGCTACTCTTCAGATAAATCGAACAGTTTAGCATAGATTAGCATAGCTAACTCTTTAAAGTGCAGCGGAGTTCGATTTCGTTCATCTGATTCGTCACTTCCCTCTGAGTATTCCCACAGCAAAGGTGGGATAGGATAAGACTAGCATAGATCGCAATACTTAACGATTAAATTCGAGTTAAAAGTCTTAAAAGCAATTGAATTAATGCTCATTATGCAGTTACACAACCTACATATATAGCTCATGGCAAATTTGGTTCTGCAATAACAATGGAATCATGTTTTGAATAGGTCCACAGCAAAGGTAGCCAATTATTGCATCTAATTGCGAATAAGGGGCACTCCAAATGGACTCAAGGCCGAGCGGGCAGGTCAGCTGAAGCGGCTAAGACCAGTGGAAGCCATTGCAAAATCTCATTTAGGGCTCTTTGGGCCCTTGGGGCCCTTGGGGCGGGATGACAAAGCAAGAAAGCAAAAGCAAAACAGCAAAGGCAAAAGCAAAAGCAAAAGCGAATCAGATGCACTTTCATATGCGAAAGTAAACTACAAACAAAAACTGGCACAAGTGCAGCTCAGAAACTGTCTTGGTGTGTGTGTATTTGTGTGTGTGTGTCGGTAACTGCAATTAAGCGAGAGAAAAAACAAGTGCAACCTTCAAGAAACAACAATGCAAATTGAAAAGCCGTCTGGCCAAATGGCAACAATTAAATGCGGCTTGGTATACATATTATGCAAATGCCAAAATCATACATAAGGGGCGTGGCACACACACACACACACACACACACACACGTGCACTGTGGCACAGTACAATAATGCGGCTAGCAATGTCGTGTCTCAGACCAACAACAAACAACAATGGGAAAGTTCACGCTCACTTTCTAATGTCAGCAGCGGCGCACGCGATGTCACTGCAAGAAAAGTATCTCAAAGGGTGCGGGTGGGGGTACGGGGTGAGGAAGGCTTCCCTTAGCAGCATAGTTTGCCAGTTTGCGGCTTGTTTAAGTATTTGCTTGAGTTATGCATGCGGGTATTTATTAGCTTAGAACTTGGATCCAACTCCAGGGCAACAAGAACAACTGAGAATGCCTGATTGCAAGATTGCCTTAGAGAACTTGAAGTTGAGAAGCAAATTGAGAAAACTTAAACGAAATAGCGGCAAAGTGCCAAGGGAAGTGAAGAAATCGACGCTTGGGGCAATGCATTCCCCTCTCATTGAACAGCTGCATTGAACAGTTGCCCTTCCCCTTGAATTGAACTGACAGAGTTCTGGGAATTCCGTTCGACTTTGTTTCTTGTGTAACTGCATTAAATTCCTCGTCAACTCTATAAATCTTTCCATACAGCTGAATTGATGTGTTATTTAAGAACCTTTGTAATCGGACCCTCTCCATGCGAGCATTACTTGCCCACTCAGGAAAATCCTCGTCAATATTCCCTAAATTATTCTCCAGTTTTAAATAGTCTCTGTTCATACGAACAGACGGACGAGCGATCGCACGACCGTACTCGATTAGATCGATTCAGCTCGTCAGTAGAATCCGCTCATAACGAGTCCGATTGCAGCGTCCGTACGGTTATTGAGACGAAAAGTCTGGTCCTCATAACGATATAACGGTATAACGACGGTCCCTTGAGCGTCGTTATATGTAATCGGATTCTACTGTACTTTATGGGCTGTGCCATGCCTCCTTCTACCTTTTATACACTTTCACTTTCAATGGGTCTAGGTCACGGAAAAAAAAAACATATCATAGTAGGCTGGAGTTTTTGACTTTGGTTGGGGTAGGGACCTTAATATAGAAATTAATATATATTCAAGCACAACAGACACAAGTAAACACGTGTAGCTGACATTTTACAAAATCTACATTTTTATTGGCATTTGTGGTACTCTCTATACTTGGAAAACGAATCGATTTCTCGATGGAACTTGCTGAGATCGGCAAATCGTCGGGCGGCGGCTCGAGTGTCAGCAGCAAGAAGGAGCATGATGCGGCCTACCGCAAGTTGCGCCAGCTGATCTGCAAGCTACCGATGGCCGATCAGGTAGTGCTCTACCGCGACCACCAGGAGGTGCAGCACGTCTGCGACAGCGTCTGGCGCAGCGCACATAAGCGCTTGGACTTCCGCCAGCTGGAGCAGGAACTGACAGGCGAGCCGTTGGGCTACTTCCTCAACAACATGATGGATCACTTTCGGTATGTGTACTTCACAGCCGATCGCCTTCAGGACAACCTTAATGTGCTGGAGCGAGCCGGTGTCAAGTCACTGAACGGTGTGCAGCACTGCGAGCTGCTGCTCAGCCAGGCTGCGATGCCGAAGTCAAAGACCAATCGACAACGCGAAGGGGCTGCGGGAGATGCCGGACTCGGACGCGTCGTCGGCATTGCTGCGGTCCTCGGCGGCTCGATGATGCCACAGTGGCCGTTGCATGCCTTGCCCAAAATGCTGCGCAATCTGCGCCGCCTCAAGGTGTACTGCGAGGTGCAGGTGCATTTCATAGAGCAGTTCACGCAGCTGGAGCTGCTGGTACTCTATGGCGATGTGGCCCAATCGGCCCTCACGGGCATTTTAGAGCGCTGTAAGCAGCTGAAGCGTCTTTTCATAAAGTGCAAGAATCCACCACCCACTCTGCAGGGCGTCTCCTCCTGCAAACGTCTGCAGGACATCTCGCTGCCCATGCAGCTGTTCCTAGAGTCACGCCAGCAGGTCTTGGCACTGCCCACACTGCACTTGCTGGAGCTGACCTTTGGCGGACAGAAGCCCGAGGTGGCCATTCAGTGCTTGCGACATGTGCTGGACGCCAAGGCCGATGCCATTGAGATTGTCCAAATGAACTGTGCGACCTTCGAGGCAACCTACTGGCTGCGCGATACTGGCCTGGGCAGTTGCACCCGTCTGCAGGGACTCGTGCTGAACAACTGCCGTTTCTACGATCGCGAGATACTTGACTTGAACATGCCACGAGTAGAGAATTACTTGGTATTGAGTGGCTGTCCAGATCTCAAGGAGTACCAGCTGCTCGATGTGATCAAGAAGTGTCCGAAACTCTCGGAGCTCTACCTAATCGACTGTCCACTGCTCACCGGCAAGGTGCTGACCGGCATCTACCGCATACGCAGCAGCGAGAAACTTGATTATCCGATTAGCATTATACTTAGCCGCTGCGACTCCATCAGCAAAGACTATCAGGATTCGGTGGGTAGAGAAGACAAGCTATTTGCATATATATTTATGTGTATCTAATCTTATTCCATTTCTCGATTCCAGTACGCCGAATATTGGCTCTTCAAGCTACAGGTGCTGAAGCTGGATCGCCTGCTTGAGGAGAATCGACCAATTGAAGATATGCAGATATTCTTTTACAAGAGCCCGGGCACTGCATGAATTACAACACTTAAATATAGTCCTCAAATGGCACCCCAATTATAGTTGAAGCGGTCCCCAAAAATATTCAAAAACCTACGAAAAAAAAACGAATGATTGAAGAGAGTTGACCTGAACAGTTCATTCGTCTCGATTATTACTGTTAACGGTTGCAAACAACAGTTAGTCTTTGAAGTGTACTGATTTTCTGTTCAAGTAAAGTACTTTAAAATAAAGTATACCAAAAAAATTCAACACCTATTTATGTTTGTCGTACATTATTTAACCAATTCGCGACCAGAACCAGCCCAACCCAACACAAAAGTAATTGTGTCTTTTTTTTTTTTTTGTATATGTATATTTACACTATTTACATATAGCTCTTACTTCGCGTGTCTTCTCCAGCAAGATAAACAATAACAATAACAATTAACTCATTTTATTTCATATGCTTCTGCCACTTGGTTTTCGCATTTCCCAGCCAGATTTCTACATTTGTGGTGAGGCGGCAGCTCTGGGTGGGTGTACTGCTCTTGTGGGTATGTGATTTGACATTTCACTTAAATAACAAACAACTCCATTTTACTGCAAGCAAATCGAAAGTGTCGGGCCCCGCAACGCGGGCCCTGGAGCAAAGCGAAATTTATGTCGACGGATTTCACTTGTGCAAGACTAAAGAGGCCCAACCAACAAAAGGAACATCAACATCTTTGATGAACTGAATTAGCAGTAGGGTTATGATCAACCTAATGTTTTGTAGGGCTTTAAAACTGTTCGATTTGAGAGAAAACTTTTCATCGAATAACTTATATATTCTATTTGTGAGTTCTGGTGTTACTTCTCACTTTTATTTATGTTTGCTTTTTTGTTATTATTATTATTATTATTATTATTATTATTATTATTATTATTATTATTATTATTATTATTATTATTATTATTATTATTATTATTATTATTATTATTATTATTATTATTATTATTATTATTATTATTATTATTATCTTGAATACCAGAAAAGTGAGAAAACTTATATAAACATCTAAGCATATTGTCATATGATAATATAATCTTGGGATAACACTAAAAACTGGCATATCAAATAATGGTTTTTTATGAGTCATTTCGTTTACTGAGATATCACAATGTGAAATGGTAGCTATATCATATAGATACACATTATGATTTATTTAAAAGTTATAGGAAAATACGGATGTTAAAGGTATTGCTATTCCAGTCAGGGAAGTAAAAATAGATTCGTGGGGTATAAACGGCTTACAGATCAGTGAAAATAGAGTAAGTCTTAAAATTCTTATACTTAGTGAGACAAGGATTTCAAAGAAATGAAACAGCACGGTTGTTTTTTTACATACCACTTTTTCCTAAACTCTTTTTAACTTTAATAATACTTATAGAATAATACCAATATAACATTTTAAATATTCTATTAGTTAATATAAACGTACATATATTGATAGCTGTCATCCCAGCCAAGGATATGCAAATATACATCTATTTCATGGAAATAAAGTAGCTTCTTCTCCTCGCTTTGGTCAAAGTAGAAGCAAAAACCAATTTCAACGGCTATAAAGAGCGACATTGTTGATGAGACAGGGCTCTGATATATTGAGCTACCTCATCGAAGCTTCCCATTTTTGGTCAATTCTATTTCTGTGGCAGCTATAAATACAGCAAGACGCCCGCTTTGGCTTAGCAGTTACCTGAATTTGGCAATGACATCGCTTGGGCTTTCTTTGTGTTTGCTTTTGGCCAAGTATTCGCCGGCCGTGGAGCCCAATCAAATTGTCTGCGCCGTTGGCCAAGGCATTGTATTCGCAGTATTTGGTAATATTAGAAAACGAAACTTTTGGTGCCGAACAAATGACACTGAGTTGTACTTCTTCGTACTTCTTTCACTTTTTTTTTTTTGGCTTTGTGTTGGCATTTTCTTTATTGACGACTTGCGAAAGTGAAATTGAATGGGAAGTGATGAAACGGGGCGCTTCAATTGAAGGAACCAAATGGTATTCAACAAAATATATATAAGGAATTCCGTGAAGGTGTCTATCTATTTCCTATCACTTTTCACAAACATTAATTGAATAGAAAGCTCATAAAACTCTTCTGATACCCTCCAGAGCCCATTGAAATTGGGAATGCAAATGGGAATATTTGTTTAGTGAGAACAGCCTGAGGTTGACATGACTGAGTCCGTATTGCTATATTCATTCTCAGTCAATATAATCGTGGTCCGTCCGCCTGTCTGTCTTTTTGTCCGTTCATCTATTCCTATCATCGCAGAGAACTCGTAACAAATATTGAATACTTAATATCTTGAATATATAATTTCTATATTACACGCAGTATGAGTTAATTTCCTTTTCGATAAATCATCAATATCGATAAAAATCGTTCATTTGGCTTGCTCTTCTGAAGCGTAGCTTTAATAGAAATAACTTATTTAAGGAACTAGATAAATGAGCTGTGGCAAATACACATATATGACGCTAGGATTGTCATGCATGTTGAAAAATTTATGTAAAATATATCACATCTAAGACAAGTGAAAAAATAATGAACAGTTGAGGGTATGTTCGAGACGGAAACTCCCAGTTCAAGCATTTCTATTTGCTCGTGCATTTCAGCTTGCATTCGGGGTTTCGCGTTTTTATTTTATTTAACTCAAAAACAAATACAACTAGAGAAATGAATGAATATGAATATGGAACGGATATGAGTATCTTGTTCACTTGAGTATCTTGTTCATCTTCTTGTCGAAATACTACGTAATTAATTTGTACTTGGCTGATCGCCCTGTATCTTCAATTTACCCCAATCCTCAAGGTTCATAGGCTTGTAATTGCCATTATTATCAAGAGCCATGATTGTGGAGCCCACCATGACATTGGTAGTGGTAGCACGCGGTAGCACAAACGAGCTGCGGTTGCTGACGACAGTCGGGGCAGCGCACTGCACCTGCGGGATGCGCTGCACGAATGGAACGCGTTGTACGATCGGAACGCGTTGTACCTGGGGGAAGCGCTGCACCGGGTGGATATATTGCACCTGGGGGACGCGCTGCATCTGAGGAATGCGTTGCATCTGCGGGTCGCGCTGCATCTGGGGAAAGCGTTGCACGAACGGAACGCGTTGCATCTGTGGAATACGCTGCACCTGGTTGATGCGCTGCACCTGGGGGATGCGTTGCACCTGGGGAACAGGCTGCATCTGGTTAACGCGTTGCATCTGGGGAACGCGTTGCATCTGCGGGACGCGCTGCATCTGGGGAAAGCGTTGCACGAGCGGAAAGCGTTGCACCTGAGGGATGCGTTGCATCTGCGGAATGCGTTGCACCTGAGGGATGCGTTGCATCTGGGGGATGCGCTGCACCTGCGGAATGCGTTGCATCTGGGGGATGCGCTGCAGCTGAGGAACGCGCTGCATCTGGTTAACGCGCTGCATCTGGGCAATGGGATGCATCTGGGCAATGGGCTCCATCTGGGGAACGGGCTGCATCTGGGGAACGGGCTGCATCTGGGCAACGGGTTGCATCTGGGGCTCCATCTGGGGAACGGGCTGCATCTGGGGAGCGCGCTGTGGACCGGGCGGTCCCTTGGGAGCGCCGTATAGCGGCGGCTCGACGTAGTGGAATCTCATGGTGCCGTAGGGCAATGTTTCTGGCGCCGACAGCAGACCACCTCCGGATTTTTGAAAGCGTTCGTGCTCCTTATACAAATCCTTCACGATGGGCATCAGGGCTTCTGTCAGCGGCACGTCCTCGTTCAGAATGGCGGCCTGGATGCGCAGCTGCTGCTCTGCGGTTAGCATATATGTGGGAGATATTTCCGCATCCATAACCACGCGGTCGGGCAAGTTGGACTTGCCCTCGTCCACTGCCAGGTGCATCATGCTGAAGCTTTGGAAGCAGGTGTTCATGCTGCTGCGCTGGAGTGGTGCTACCCGTGTGGTGCCCAGCGGCAACACCTCAATGTTCTCGGTTTTCTGTGGATTGATGTTGTTATTCTTGTCTTTGGGTATGACCTGAATGGAGGTGCAGGGTCCCCTGTCGCGAGCAGGCTCATGGATCTCTGGCCGCCTAAAGAAGTCCATGGCATTTATCAGGGACGGCATGTCCGGCGTGCTGTGCTTAATGCCCGGCGGCAAGCTCACCGGCATATTCATAGTGAGGCGCGTCACCCCCGGTATGGCACGCAAGTCGAGCGGCGGATCCGATGGCTGGGGCACCTCCGGTCCAGTGTACATCATTTCGATTGTGGTGCCGTGCTTGTGCACTCGATTGCTGAGCGTGCACCACTGGTTCGGAGTGCCTGGCAGTGGGCCCTTGGGGCAGAGGATTAGGAGACAGTGTATTATGGGCCGGCACTATCAGATGCTGCTGCTGCTTACCTGGCTCTCTTGCTCGGGCTCATCGTTAACATTATCTGGTTCGTCTTGTTGCTCTTGTTCCGGTGACTCTTGTTGCTGTTCCGGTGACTCTTGCTGCTGCTCTTGCGGCACTTCCTGCATCGGTTTTTGCATTGGCGGCTCCTGCGGATACAGCGTCATCGGCTCCTGCTGCTCCTGTGGTTGCTCTTGCTGCGGCATTATCGGCAGCTGCTCATCTGGCTGCTCCTGCTGCAGCATTATCGGCTGCTGCTCATCTGGCTGCTCCTGCTGCAGCATTATCGGCTGCTGCTCATCTGGCTGCTCCTGCTGCAGCATTATCGGCTGCTGCTCATCTGGTTGCTCATCTGGTTGCTCCTGCTGCGGCATTATCGGCTGCTGCTCATCTGGTTGCTCATCTGGTTGCTCCTGCTGCAGCATTATCGGCTGCTGCTCATCTGGCTGCTCATCTGGCTGCTCATCTGGCTGCTCCTGCTGCGGCATTATCGGCTGCTGCTCATCTGGCTGCTCCTGCTGCGGCATTATTGGCTGCTGCTCATCTGGCTGCTCTTGCGGCTGCATTATCGGCTGCGGCTCTTGTGGCTGCTCCTGCTGCATCTGCTCCTGCATTTGCATGGCTTGCGACATCGGCTTGGGCTCAAATATTTCTGGAGGCTCACCGGGGCTGCACGGAGTCTCAAGCAGCGGAGGACGAGATGGTGTCATGTTCTTGTCAATTTTGCCAAATTCCTGATCTGCCGTTATATTCTGTTGGGTTGCGCTGCCAGCTTTATCGTCGTTGGCCCCATTTGGTTCCGCTGCGCCCTTACCGGCGTTCAACATGTTTGCTTCACTTTTTCACAATTTTCAATTTCACAAAATAAGTTTTCAGCTGCAGTCAGTCAGAGCTGTCAACACACTCACTCACACAATAAGCAGGAAAAACTGTTTGACAGCCCCAGCGTAAGTCAAGGCATGCTGTCTGCTCGACATGAAGCAGAAGAAGAAGAAACTGGCATTTGCCTATGTTAACATTCTTAACCAACTACAGACGCTTACAGGTAAGTCTTTTCCATTCAAAACATTTGAAACATTCTTATAAATACGTTTACAGCTAATTCTAGTCAGGGGCGTGGTTTCTCATATTGCCCTTTGGCAGTATAAGAAATTTAATCAGTAATATTAGTATTTGTCCGGTCAGAGAGCGACATGAATCATCTTTCACTTCTTAAAGGGCATTTGCCATTCGCTCACAGCGGCTGGTGCGGGGTGTTGATTGTCTGATTGCCATTTCCGAAACTGTGAGAATCTGCATATTTGCAACTTTTATGCAATTGCAGTCGACTATTTTTTTTTTAATTTTTTTGCTGTGTCAGCCAACAATGGCAGAGCTCTGAATAGGCGTCGACTCATTTCGCAATGCAACGCAATGGAAGCGTGTGTTTGTGTGTGTGTTTGTGTTTGTCTGTTTGCATTTTCAGTAACGTCTTTTCCTACTGTTATTGTTTTGGTTATGATTGTGGGGCTGGCCATTGTCTGGCGTCTGAAGACTTGCAAACTTGCGGATGTGCCACACCTCCAGCACATTCGTGCCATGCACTTGTGTTCGTGTATGTGTGAGTTTACTTACAATTCGACTCCTGCGGGGCCTCAGTACTTGATTGCTGCTGCTGTTGCTGCTGCTTTGCTCCGAATTGATCTTCCGTTTCAATCTTCAACTGAAATGGCACAAAATGCGGTCTACATAAGTACAAATGTTTGTTGTAATCAGCAATGTTTGGGTTATAAAACTGTTTTGATCTCCGCTCTGATGGTGACTCGGCCACACTCGGCTAAGCCGGCACTCGAGTGGAGCAGCGTGTCTGAGGCTGAGGCTGGGACTGAGACTGAGACTGCGACTGAGACTCAGTTTCCCCAATACGATATAATTAAATGTATTTTAATAGTTTTTGAGTAATTCTTAACTAGTGCGTGGCGCACTCGAGTTTATCATTGCCAAGCGCCCAAACCTGAACAATTATTAAAGAGGGAAAAGAGTGTAAACCCCATTTCCCACTGCAATGCAAAGCCAAGCGAATAGCGCGTAACGCGCATCGTATACCTAATTATGCATACGCCGCATTGACGGCCATAAAGTGCAGAGCGATGATGGACACAGCTGCATTAGATATAGTTCACAGGCATTTATATAGACCAAAGTTGGAAAAGCGTTGCAAACGAAAGCTGATCTCATGAGTTGTATGAGCTCATCTAGGTCGTTCTGAATGGCTGGTGCAGAGAAAGCATACTAGGCCTAAACCAAACTAGCAAATATCTCACACAAATTTAGGAACTCTCATTCCGCAACATTGATGCCAATTTATCCTTTTTCCGGACATATCTGTAATGTTTTTAAGGGCTTCGTCCGAAAAAAAAAAATATCAAACATCCTCTATCCAGAACTCTGTTCTTTTTTTGTGAATGCGAATCGTGTTTCATATTTTCCCAGTTGGTTGGTGGTTTTTCCAGTGAATGCAACATAATTCTATTAATTAATATTACAGAACAGTTGAACAGAACTTTAACATTAAATATGCTAAATTGTGCACTGGTATTTGGTTAAGAACCGTGCCAAAATGAGTATAACAGTGATAAATGACATTTTATAGGTGCTTTGCATGTGTTATCGATATCGTTTGTAATTTTGTTCAATGCGAATAGGGCGATGAAATGCAGAATCTGCAAATGTAATATAAATTGCAAATTCATGCAAAAAATTGTTTGTGCTCTCTTCAGTCCTTCAGTTCACAATCATCTCGCACAATGTGGACAGAAAATGACTGAAATATAAAACCTATCACACTTCTGATTCCCCAATGAGCACAAAACCCAGACTCTACGCATCCCATTCTAAAGGTGTCGGAATCAGCAATCGCCTTGATACTTTTAGCAACCAAATGACAAAGTGCTCTCCAGTCGCTGTCCATCCGAATTCGGGCTTCTCGGCCTTGAAACCCCCTTTGAGCTGACTTGAACAGATGACGCCTCTTGAACCCTTGCAATGCAACTCTTTATACCCATGCACGAAAGTGAAATGGGTATATAGGTTGTATGCAATGTCCATTTAGCTGTCCGTCCATTCATATCCAAACTAATTCGATGCTACCTCAACACATTAGAAAATAAACTTTCGGTACTTAAGGGAACTAACTACATTTGGAATGCATACTCGCATTGACAATCCAAGATCTAAAACATACGGAGTATATATCAGGCAAATCAGATCAGAAAAAAAGTTCTACTATTGTTTAACAATTTCACGACATAGATCTATTGATTTGCCAAAAATGATATATGTATATATATATATATACTGATTGGCGGCATGGCATATCGGAAATATTTATATCTTGCAATGAAATAATAATGAATGAGTGTTCTACAGTCGGTACCACTCGACTGTAACGTTCTAACTTGTTTTAACTACTTCAACTATCGCATAAAACGCTCTATCGTAATAAAGTCGTAAGCACGATGAATCTATGAATCTTATTACGTAAGACCCGCTCTAAACCATACTGATGGCGATATTAACTAGATGATAAATCTTTTATAGACAGCTATATAGATAGATATTCTTGCCATACATATATTCTATTTGATTTATAAACTGAATAAGGCAAACAGCTTAAGCAACTGTTACCGGGCGCTACTTATATCTAATCTAATATCTGATTCATATTCTTGCAATTTAAATGCAAACGCTTAACTGGTTTACGTTTATGGACATGATTGGATTTACATGCCAAGCTCTGTGAGCTGCTGCCGGTAGCCAAGTGTATTTCAGCTAAAATTAAAGCGCCATTTGGGCGGGCGTGCATCAGCGGAGAGTTTAAGTCTAAAACGCAATTCCCAAATGGGTTGGGCAATAATAATAATGCTATGGTGAGAACATGACTTTGCCACGCCCCAAACAAAACGTAAACCGACTCAAAATAAATAAATGTATATATATACATATACACATATATTTGTGTGTGTATTTAAGTGTGTTTAAACACATCTTATTCACATATATGACAAAGGCCGGACGACTTTTTTTGGGCAGCTCAAACTGTTGGGAAAGTAAAACACGCACACACACACACACACACACAGGTTGTCCAAATTTGGATGCGATTCTCACAAACAGCGCCACAACATGCAAATCTAATTTCCGTACAGTGTGAGGCAGAAGTCAACGCACGGCAAGGCATTTAAATGACTTGTAATTGAATTTGCATAATTTAAATACCATATTGCAGATATATAGATGGAATTAGTATTTTTAAATATTTACATAATGAATACGTAAATTCAGAATATTTGTAAGTTTTAGTGAATTTTTATAATTTCAATAATTTAGATATATTTAGAATACTATTTTAATAATAAATATACTACAGATTAAAAAGAAATATGAAAAATATTAGATAAAGTTGTAAGACTTGACTAACTATGACTCTTTAATCTTAATTATTATAAGAAAAATAAATCAATTCTATTAGCTTCACTTAGTCCTATATCTATGTATATCTATACAAAAAAAACCCCTATGACACTGCTGTCTGCAGACTTTTGCCAGCAAGTGTAGCTTTCAGCTACACACTCATGAATACAGAGAAGCCTATCTGTGTTCGTGTTGCGTGCTTAGAATTAATAGAGGGAATACACCCGCAACGTCAGCGCCGCCATTCAATGGGGTCGCCTAGTTGATTAAACCGACTGGCTGACACACTTTTGCAATGCGGCATTGATAAGCCGATATCAGGTGGGCCGAAGCCAGCGGAGGTGGAAGCGGTGCGGAAGCAAGTGAACAAGTGGCATGCTGAGCGTACGCTCGCAGTGGCTTGTGGCAGCACTTAGTGGCAAGAGACTGTTAAGCGAGAGAGCGAGACTGCTTAAGAGACTCGTCAAACGCCCAAACATCAGTCAGGTTGAACGCCGCCAAATGGAGTCATTAAGGCTACTCAAATGTCATTACCACTTAATTGTTTTGTATCGTTCGTGGCTGGCGAATGATTTGCAGAGTTTGCGTTCATTCAACTTCCACCAGCAACAACAACAATTCAGCTGATTATTTACCATTGGCATAGGCCGCACGCTAATGAAGCCTGCGCATCCGAATTGCCAATATCCGAACAGGCAAATTCCGATGCACAAACATAAAAAGCTCAACTCAAACAACACGAAACGCAAATTATTAAATAAGCATGTGCAAATGATAATGGTGATTATGATGATGATGTTGATGGTGACGAGTTGGACTTGGACAACAAAAAACGACATCGTCGACGACTTCCACATTTGCCAAACATTTTTAATAACACTAATTAAGTGCTTAAGCCCAGGCAACGACAATAAATTATGCAATGCGCTTGCAAATCCAACAGAAAACAAAACAAAAAAACAAAAAAAAAAAACACACGCCCAACCCTAGCCCAGTTAGAATAATGCCAGTCAAATGTGCACAATTATGAAATGCCTATGCCCTCGGGGCATTTACAAATGTACGTGCTACTGGACGTGTAACAGTGTTGCATAACAGTGTTGTATAATGTCAGTGCGAATGCATTTTCAAGAGAATTCATTTAGGCATTGTCGCTGCCATTACAAATATGTTAAACAACATCGTTTGTAACACTGAAATTTGTACCGAAAATGAACTAAATATTTTGTGACACTATTTCATTTATGAAACTATAATTGTTTGACAGTGTGTTTTGTTTCGCAATAAATAACGAGCTAACAATTAATTCAGCACTCCAGAGCTCCATATCTAAAGCTTAAGTTTTTAATACAATTAATTGCAAATTGTTTAACACTGTGTGTGAACACAACACTGCTCAACACTTAAGTGTGCAAACACACTTGCTAAGCATTCAGGTGGACTTCAGCTGAAATTAATATTAAAAGAATTTTTTGAAGACTGATTAATTGCAAACACTTTTGTATTCTTATATATGTTATTGCATTTATTGCATTCATTTTTTAATGTACCTACATACACTATTTTGTACATACATACATACATATATTCATACATACATACATTCAAATTTTTATATACATACATACATTCATATATACATTCATTTTTACATTCATTCGTTCATACATTCGACTATATGAATATACAAAACTATACAAACATGCCTATTAGCAATCGATCATACATATGTACATACACACATACAGCCATCATTCATACATTCAAACCTTCATACATTCATACATTCCTACATACATAAATCCATACATTCATACATTTACACATTCATACATTCATATATTCATACATGCACACATTCATACATTCATACATTTATACATTCATATATTCATATATTCATACATTCATACATTTATACATTCATATAGTCATACACACATGCATATATACATTCGTTCATACATTCTTGCAGTCATGCATTCATACATTGAAACATTCCTACATTCATACATCCATACATTCATACATTTACACATTCATACATTCATATATTCATACATGCACACATTCATGCATTCATACATTGAAACATTCATACATTCATACATTTATACATTCATACATTCATACATTCATACATTTATACATTCATACATTCACACATTCATACATTCATACATTCACGCATTCATACATTCATACATTCATATAGTCATACACACATGCATATATACATTCGTTCATACATTCATGCATTCATGCATTCATACATTCATACATTTATATGTATGTACAATGGCTAAATTTGACCGCTACCGCTGGTTTGGCCGTCGTGATTACATGACCTGGCGCTTAGCTTGCGCATACAGCACGTAGAGCGTCAGAACAAAGCCATTGACGTCATAGCCGGTCAGTAGTCAGCAGTCAGCAGTCGCTAGTAAGCTAAGCATGAGACTGAAGGTTAGCCAGCTACGCCATGGCTGGCAGTGACACATGATACTAAAGCTGAAGCTGGGAGTTAAAGCTTGAAGTTGGATTTAGAGCTGGAGCTGCTGTTGTTGTTGTTGTTGTTGCTTGTTGTTTGTTGTTTGTTTTTCTCTTTGAGGGCAGACACTGGCGCCAGCCAGCAGCAGCATATCATGAGAATCAAGTCGGTTCTCAAGGTGCCACACAGCGAACAACTGCAAGCAGCTGCGACTTTCATTTGCTCAAGCTCATTGACTTGGCATGGCATCCATCTATCTACGTACGTCTCGCTAGATGCTATTGATTTGCACGCAAGTCAAATGGCAATCGGAGATACATATGCCCAGATATAGCAGCGGCCAGCAGCAGCTGGTCACGTTATGCAAAAGTGTTCAGCTAATTGGACACGCCGGCCCATTCATTCATCTGGGCATCTGAGATAGTCTCCGTTGGCAAATGCACACCCTTCGCAGCGCCTCCGAGGTTTGCGCACTTTTACTTTCGGTATTCAGTATTCGGTGTTCGGTATTCGCTAATTGCACTACTTAGGCAGCGGGCGGGCCTGGGCCCGGGCCCGGGTTACTTTCGAAAAACGTTTTCTCGACGCCATCAAGTTGGTAACAAAAGAAAATCAGATTTTCAAACATGCTGGTAATCTAATTGCCAGAGTGACATAATGAGCGACAGACAATACAGACACACATTGTATTATAATGCAGCATAATTTATTATAATTAATTGTAATTACTTAATTTAATATTTGTGCATAAATACGCTACACACTCGACTCGACTTGTGGCAGCCCACATGCGAGACATGAGAGACTGTCTGTTGCCTCCATATGTTGTACGGATCTGCCGCGATTACAATATGATCACGGGCTAAATAGAGACGTAAATGCTAGTTCCGGCTGTTGCCTCTGAGCTGCGTCTGCCTCAGCGCCCGGCCTATGCGGATATTACCAGGCAAAACATTTAGGGAAGTGCCTGTAATTGCATCCGTGAGATCGAAATCAGACGGTGGTTAAACGCTAATTAACTGTGAATACCTAGGCGCATATCATATAATAACATGTGTGTGCTCTCTGGTTAAATAGACGAAACTCTGAACATCTTTAATAAGCGAACATGTATATACATGTATATTATTAGCTCATGAAATTATGTTTGATTAAATATGTTTTGGTTAAATCATATTTAACTTTTACCTCCCTCTTTATTTCTTTCTTTTTTCTCATTCATTTCCATCTCCCTCTTCAGTCTCAGTCTCAGTCTCAGTCTCAGTCTCAGTCTCAGTCTCAGTCTCAGTCTCAGTCTCAGTCTCAGTCTCAGTCTCAGTCTCAGTCTCAGTCTCAGTCTCAGTCTCAGTCTCAGTCTCAGTCTCAGTCTCAGTCTCAGTCTCAGTCTCAGTCTCAGTCTCAGTCTCAGTCTCAGTCTCAGTCTCAGTCTCAGTCTCAGTCTCAGTCTCAGTCTCAGTCTCAGTCTCAGTCTCAGTCTCAGTCTCAGTCTCAGTCTCAGTCTCAGTCTCAGTCTCAGTCTCAGTCTCAGTCTCAGTCTCAGTCTCAGTCTCAGTCTCAGTCTCAGTCTCAGTCTCAGTCTCAGTCTCAGTCTCAGTCTCAGTCTCAGTCTCAGTCTCAGTCTCAGTCTCAGTCTCAGTCTCAGTCTCAGTCTCAGTCTCAGTCTCAGTCTCAGTCTAAGTCTCAATTAACCATATTATATAGCTGATAGAGGCGCACGTCTAGAAACTGTAATGCATTTATGAGCCGATTGAGATTGTCTCGCATTTCATGATTGTATTGTGACATAATACAGAGTCTGTATTATGTATGTCTATAAGCCCCTCTGTTGTCTAATTTGATTTGCATTTCGATTTCTAAGACCTTTGCCCATTTAATTGCCATCAAAGACGGTCGAGGTCGTTGCATTTGAACGAGGTTCCATCCAGGCCAGAAGTGGGTTCAATAACACTGCAAACATTGTTTACACACGTGCTCACTACTCTCTTTCCAGTTCAGCTAAATTCGGACATTATATCACATACATATGTACCATATACTATATACTATATATGCTTAAGGGAATGGCTGCGATATATTTGCATTGTTGGCTGGAAATTCGACTGAAAATCTATGCCAAAAACTAATAAATATGTGCGTATGTGTGTGTGTGTGAGCGGCATCAAATTGCTTTTGGCAGATCGCCAAGCACGCAGCGCGTTGGATAAATAAATTTATGAGCCGCACATTAATCAATGCCAATGGGATGTGAAAAGGAAACCCATGGCATTGGGTTTCATAAGACCGGCCAATTTTCTTCTTTCTGTGTGTGGAAATGATTTATTTGAATTTTGAAAACGCTTTTCATCGATTTACTAAACGACTGCAAATATGCAAGTGAAAGTGTTGTATGCAAAACGAATGCAAAACGAATGCATATCGATCAATTAATCACACGAATCAAATCTATCAAACAGCAGCTGAACAATGCAATAACATAATTAAAAATTAAAAAGAAAAAAAAAAAAACTATTAGAGCCATAACAATTGCAATAAAAATACCTTTTTCCCGCTTTATATGTTTATATGTAACGAAATATTTGTGAAAATAATGCCAAATGCTTTCGCGTCTGCCACAAATTAACGTCAATTTTGCCATTGTTGCAAAAATAAAGATAAAAATAAATAAAAAATAAAAAAAAGACAAAAAACAATGAAGACAACAACAATAACGAAAACAAAATAAAAATCAAATAAAGAGCATTCACTAAAACTAGTCAAAGAGAAGCGTCTATGAGGCATTGAATGCCCTAACATTGGGTATAACTAGATTAGCACAATAAAGAAATATATGTATATACATATACTCGTACATATATAATTTAATGAAAACACAGAAATTCATTACTTTCTGATAGTTAAATTAAAAATAGATTCGAATAACATTAATATAAGGGGACTTTCAATCAGTCTATTCTCAACTGTAGGAACGAAGTCGCGATGTATTATGAAAAAGCAAATAAGGATATATATAATATATTCGAGATATTAATTATTATAGCTTTTATTAAAAACTAAGCAATATAGTTAAGAATAAAATACTGCAAAATAAAATTTAAAAAATAAAAAATTTAAAAAATAAATAATATTAAAAAAAAAAAATTAAAAAAAAATAGTATTAAAAAAATAAAATTAAAAAAAAAAGATGCAAAAAAAAAAATATTTTTGTTTATGACATCACTATATATTTACTGTAAGCATATCATTCATTCAAGGTCTGAAATAATGAGCCCTGGTGAAACGGACGTATGTATGTATATGTATATGACATGTATGTGGGTTTAGTGTTTAAGGCTAAAACTGTTATTGATGGCCACTTCCTGACGCGTTCAAATGAAGGATTTATGACTATCCTCAACGTCAAACCCTCTCCTATAGGGACGTAGCAATACACCTCTTCTCCAATTACGTGAAATGGGAAGCCAAGGCTAAAGATTTAAGTTATTATAAAAGAGCTCGAAATAAAAGACGTCGCACTTCGGAGCAACAGTCAATACGGAGAAATATATATTCTAGCTCATTCAACAGAGATAATAAAAATTTCGCATTAGTTTATTTTTAGGGTATTCAATAAAAAAAAGATTAAATAAATTTAAGAAATTCTATTTGTAACTGCTGAGAATTAAGCATTTGCAGCTTCATATACCAAGAGTTGACTATTTTGATCATCTGCATGCTAGTTACTGAACTGTATATGCATATTCAAATAATATAATGAGACAGTTGAGTTTAAGAATTACTCACTGATGTCTATGCGTCCTTTTCACTTCACTTGACTTTACTTTTGTAGCGATCCAAATTGTTTTGATTTTCTGATTCGTGGGAGTATTGTAATTTGATAGTGGAAGATCCTCAAATGTTACGTGACACTTTTTCTGCTACTTTATTCGTACAACTGACATTTACATATTCAAAAGAAACTATACAAATGAGCTTGTTTTTTCTGTTATTCACTTATATAGTTAGTGTGTTTGGTTTTCGGTGCTCGGCGCTTAGTTTAGAAAGCTGTAAGAGGCATTGGATGTGCACTAATTTACACACATGTACACACACAGAGAGGCACTCACTCACACACACACGCACACGTACAGGCATAGGCGGGCAGACAATCGCACATCCACACACGACATCCGCACAACGGGACGTATGAGCAACGTCAATTGAATTGACGGCTTAACAACAATTATGCAACATAGCGACAGGGCGTCTATGCCCGACTGTATCTGACTGGGGAACGTCGACGACGCGTCGGGCCAACCTCATTAAATGTTTAGAGTGAAATGTAAGCTAAGCTAATTTTTACACTATTGCTGCACTGGCTGGCATTGTATCGCATTGTATAAGCGACAGAGGCTAAATTGTTTAGCTGTTTCCCATTGCATTAACAGTAAAGCACAATACAGTTAGCAGACATTATTCAACCAAACGATGCTAAGTGATTCTTGTGGCCAAGGCGGAAATGCAAATGACACGACAGTGCTGCTCTGCCGCTAGAATTGTCAGCTCGAGTCTAAAATTGCATTTAGTCATTTAGTAAACTAACTGAAAAAGCCACAAAAAAAACCAAAGCAAATGACAGTAAAACACAGTTGAGCAATCAGAATGCTGTAAGCCTAGCCACATGAATCACTGGCAGGCAACAAAATGAGTCAAGTGAATCAAATATGTACCGCTAGCTCTCATCCAGATCTGAGCTAAACACATTCATTATATAATTATTCCAACTAAAAGCAAATTGGAACGCTTTAATTGCAATTACTCTTCTGGCATGAATCGTGGCTGAGTCGCATTTTGTATAGCTGCTGCATCTGCATTGCATATTCATAAATATAGTTTACAATGCCATTTACACAACTCAGCCCTGAATTCCAGATGAAATGATTAGCATATATGTATAAACATAAATCTAATTTCGATGAGCTGCATTGGCAATCGCATTTGAATTCGATTTTGGAGGCGTGAAATGTGACAAATGTATACAAATGCCCAAAACCAAAGACCAGAGCTGTAAAACTATTGTGACCCGCGTCCATTGTCTTCCGGCCATAACAATAAAGTTGGTATTACGCGGCTGTTGCAATTGATAAGCTGCAACAGCGGCAGCGACAGCGACAACCTCTTCAAGGCGAATTTCCCATAATGAATAGCATCAATTTTTTTTAGACATCTGTTGCGATCGAATGACTCGCAGCTAGTCATCATCCCGGCGGTCACAGTCATATTCATAGTGCTTATCATCCAGCGAACTTCATGATGAGCAACGAGCGTGCCTGACTTGCCTGACTGCCTAACTGCCTGACGGCTGCCAGTGACATTGTCTTAAAGCAACTGTGCGGCTCGTGCAAAGATACAGATACAGATACAGATACAGCTATAGATACGCACGCAATATTATGGCATCAGCAACTACAATAATGACACGCTAAGGAAAGCCAGCTTTGAGTTACTCTCTCTCTCTTTCACTCCCTGCTAAACTCTGTATACACTCTCCTCTAGCAGTAGCAGCCTAAGCCTTATTTGTATTCTAAATGATTTCGCTTAAATTTATATTTATTTCTCATCGAGGTCACAGCTATATTTTCTTATTCATATTTCCATTTTCAGCAAACAGGCGCCCATTAAATATATTATCTTGCCTATAGCGTCATATTGTATTCTTCATACAGAACGTGTCGATTATGGAGATTACAAATCTGATATTTCGTTGATCGTGTGTCAGCATATCAAAATATTGCAGGCAACAAGACTTCTTTACATTGGCACGTTTATGCAGCTGCATATCAAAACAACTTTCTGGAATACTAGATATAAATATTTGTACATACATATGTATATGTATATCTATATGGCATATTCGGGCGCAAGCCTATATGCATCATATCATCATTATATAAATTCAAGATTTCTGTTTACATCTTGGTCTACTTAAGCCGAGTATAATTCGAACTCCTATTGAGCTGCTTGAGCTCATCCCTTTTCAATTCCAGCCTGAACTGGACTCCAATATCTCAGCTTTTCCTGTTTATATTTATACAGATCAGACAGAATACGAACTCACAGCAAACCACTTTAGCTAAGTCATTTTCAATTCCAGCCCGAGACTGGAATACTAGATATAGATATGTATACTGTTCCACCACACATCTGCATACCAGATTTCAGCAATCCGACTCCCAACCCGAGAGTAACTATCAAAACAATTTAGTGTAATACTAGATTGGTGGTATCTACATACATATATGTATTGCTGAAAATTGAAATTGCTGGTATGCAGATATGTGTAGTACTTATATGTAGAACAGTATATTTATGGATATGTATCTATATCTAGTATTCCAGTGTTGCCTAGATATATCTATGTATACTATTCCACCAATTATCTACATCTTGAGCTATTAATCCGACCAAAATTCCAACTCTGAGCACAACAGCTTTAGTTTATCCGTTTCCAACTCCAACAACTGGTATATCTGTAGATTATACTATATACATATCGAGCTTAGTCAGTGAGATGAGCTCTTTATCAGAATTCATTTCCAACTCCAGCCCGAAACTAGCCAAAGTTACATCTATATTTAGCTATTGTATAATTGCTGTACGATTTTAATTATTGAACAATAGAAAATAGATGTGTATTCACACATGTCTGTCTGTCCGCCTGTCTTTCTGTATGTGGATGTGCTTTGTCTGTGCTGTGGCACGTGCTTTTGTTGCCGCTGACACAATTTATGGAGCTAAGCAATTTCCATGCCTATTGCTTGGCCATTGTGCGGTTGCTTGTTGCCTGTTGGCTGTTGTCTTTTTTTTCTGTTCATTTCATTTATTAACTCGGCTTTTGTTGTTTTTGCAGTTGCTTTGAATATGCGCCGTGAGCCGCGCAAATTGTTGCAGTTGCTGCACTTATTATGCGGCATTTGGGTCACGGGGTTGTATGGATATCGGTTTAATATGTGAGATCAATCGCCAGCCTTGCTGCAGACGGAGCTCTAAGCCTTAGACAGCCGTCAAGCCAAGGTCAAGAGGGCACGTTCTCCAATATTAACACCAATTCCCATTCCAATCACCAACTCAAGTCCAAGGCTCAACTTCAACTCCAGCAGCAAGACCATCTTAGGCCGCAGTCAAGTTCAAAGTCGCGTCGAGTCGCGACCGAGACAAGGAAGTGAACAATGCGATAAACGGACGAGTAATAAGCAAACACAATTGGTAAATCGACACCGAAAACTCTGTTGTTTCTGTCAATAATTATGAATTTGTTTTCCATTTTGCTTTGGCTCATTTTTTGTTAAGTACACATTCGGCCATCTGAGGCCCCCGGCAACCTCCAGCAACACCAAATGCCACTCCATCGGCAACCTACAACCCTACAATTGCTGTTTCTTGTTTTGTTTTCATGTTGTTAACTTGTTTCGGTCTTGAGAGTCTGTGAAGCACTCGACATGCAAGCAACACGCTGTGACCTCTTTTTTTAAGTCCTTTAAACATGCCAAACTCTTAGTGATTGGGGTATATCTAATAGTCTTAATGAGTAGAAATTATATTAGTTGTTTCGTATATCTCATTTGATCTTATTCTGTCTATCTTACTTAATCTTGCACTTGCCTTTTTCTCACTTTCTTTATGATCCCAATCATATTCCTCTTCTCTCGTGCCTCCTTTTCACATTAGCTTCGTTTCACTCTCACCGCCCTCAAACTCAGAGCACTCCTCCGCCTGATATCGCCTTTCTATGCCATTTTTATAGTCTTGCCCTTTCCCATATTTCCATTTATATTCCTTTAATTTTCTCTATATCGATTCTCTCTCTCATTCGCTCCACCTTCTGTACATATACTTATGCTGACTCCTCTGGCAACTCTCGCCCTTCTATGCAATTTTCATAGTCTTTTCCCTTATCGCTTTTTGATTCCTATTCCTTTTTTCTCCTCTATATCGATTTCCTCTCTCATTCGCTCCAATTTCTGGAAACCCTCTACATACTGGTGTCATCTCTCGCCTTTCCTTTTTTGTAAATCACCTCCTGCTCATATCGCGTTCTCTAGTTTTTGCCATCTTTCTGAGCTCCTCTTCTAGCGATCACCTGTCAATGCGGTTTTTATATGCTTGCCTTTACGCAATTTCTTTGAGTTTTCAACTCTTTTGCTTCCTCTTTTGTACCTCGATTCCTTCTCTCATTCCATTCTCAGCTGTCTGCCGCCAGCCCTATTCCTGCCTCTTTCGCACATCGATTTCTGCGCTCATTCTCTCATTTTCTTCTTCGCACTCGCAAAGCTCCTCCGCTAACTATTGCCTTTCTCTAGTATTTTCGTGGCCATCAAGCTTAAGTATTCTAGATATACATTTTTCACATCTTCATTATCGATTCGTATTTTCATGAACCTTTATGAATGAATCATTTATAAGCCTTCATTAGCAGCTTAGAGGAACTCGCCGAAAGCCGACTTATTTAGCGGTCATCGTTGAGATTGCTTTTGCAGGGGAACAACTCGGAGGTCAGCCATGTAACCAGGTGATTCAATTAAATGCGTTATATGCATTATAGCGTCAATCAAGTTTTTTTTCTCCATCTCTTTTTCTCTCTCTCGCATTTTTCTACGCGTTCGACTTTCAAAATTGCGCAGCGTGAAAAACATTGAATGAAAAGGCGATGAGGAAATTGTTGCTGCCGCAGCCGCTGCTGCTACGCTTCTCAATCCCAACAGAATCTGTTTCCCTAGCCAGCATTGTGCCTTAAATGTTTTGATTCCACTTACCTTCGAGTCAAGTCACAAACTGGTTTATCGACTTTTCGTTTGTTCTACACACACACACACATAGAAAGAGTGCAGGTACTGAACGACAACATGGGAAATTAACTTGGCTTGATGATCGACAAACCAAGTTAAGTGAACTCAAGTTGAATTAAGTAATGAACAAAAACCGCATTTTGTTTGGATTTGTGTAAAAATAAACAAACTTATATAATCGTATAATATATATTATAATATATATTATTATTGTTATATAATATTATAAATATTATTAAACTTGATTAAACAAATATGTATATTATTTTGCTATATGAGTTACTCGAATGTCATTCAATGTTGTTCTTCAGAATATCACTTTTTCATTTAGCGAGCGACTACTGTATTCAGTTTGGCAACTATCTGCGTCTTTTGCAGCAGCAATGACTCAGCCGAGAAGTGTGAGCTGATTAGATAAAAGCCATTGGCACATGTCAGCTGATAGATATACCGACTGATATAGGCTATAGTCAATTAGTATGTTAGATAGCAGCGTTAACTGATATGAAATATTGTTTCGCTGCGCCTTTTGTTCATGTTATGGCATCAGAATCATTATCGGAATCTGAATCGGAATCTGAATTAAAATCTGCATTCAAATCTGAAGTCCAATCAGAGCATGACTGACGGCAAGACTTGATGATTTACTCTAGTGTATTTAATGTAATTTAACAGTGTAATTTAGAACTGCTATTGCTAACTGTAAAGCCAGTTAAACGGGCCGCGAAAACTGCATTTTTAATTACGCCCAACAACAGTCAGACGAACGAATCACATGGCACACAGTAAAATGCCTAACTATTTCAATTGTTGTTGTCAAAACAACTAACAACGACTTCTAAGACAACTCAAGCCAATTTACAAACATGACAAAAAAAATTTAAAAACAGCAACAAGTACAGGGAAACAAGAAGCAAACGAAAACAGTCAGAACTCTTAACGTAAAGCAATTAAAATGCTCCAGGTTAGTAAGAGAATAAGTGAAATAAACAAATATAGGTAGAGTTAAGTTAATAAAAAATTATATAATATTGCAAAGTTCCCTGGATTCATTATCAAATTTATGTGCAAGTAATAAATATATATTAATCTCGGCGTACCTAATTACTTGTTTACATATATTAATCAACCCGTAGTCTTATAGCAATAGTAACTACAATTCACAAGATATAATATTATTAAATAACAAATATACACATAGTAATTCATTAGTAAATAAAAGGATTAAATTTACATTGCATTCGCATTCTTGAGACGTTTTCATTCCCAGCTATGACCCAAATCTAAGAGCCCAAACACTTGACCTCATTCGGATGGTAAGTTGAATATTTAAGGGCTTGGCTTAGCTTGGTATTGCCTGGTATTGGTAATACACTTAGACATCAATTTTGGTTAAGAGCAAATTTACTCAGCTCGTTCGGTTGCCAAAGCAGCAAGGATTAATGCATATACATACATAATTTGGGGCAAGGAGCTGCAGAGTCTTGGGGCAATAATTCAGCTGCCCAGGCAAAAGTTTGTTTTGTTGTTTCGTTGCCAAGTGCGTTTCCAATTGCGTTGCTTGCAATTGCCAGCTGCCACAACAACGACAACTGCAGCAACAGCAACAGCAACAACAATAACAAGAACTACTTAAAGTGAACAACAACAACAGCAACAACAATCATAAAGCAACGGGTTTTAATGCTTTGGGTGCTTTGGTCATGCTCGACTAAGTAGGCGCGCGCATTTAACGGTGTTTTATTATTTTAGCGCTATTGTTGTCGTTGTTGTGCCTGCAGCTGATGCACTCAGCGCAATATACATACATATACATACATAAATATACATATACATAAATGTATTTCTTTTTAAACTATTACGAGCATGTGTGAAATTACCTGCAATTTCAATTGCACAAAGCGACGCGCATAATTGCCAAGTTCTCTAATTGCTGCGGATTTTATTGTTAGTTGTCGTCCTTCTTGGCAGCCAGAAAACAAACAACAAATAATAAGAAACAACAAAAAAAAAAGGAAAACAAAAAAGAATTAAAGATGTGAGCGAGAAAACTCACACGCACATGTGTTCATATCTAACTGTGGGAGTGTGAGCGAAACAGGGGCAGGACTTGCCGTCTCTTTGTTGTTTGACTTTTGCACGAGCGTGCTTTATTGATTTTTAGCACAGGTTCACAATCCACACACATACGCACACACACAGAAGCACGAGCGAAAACGCACAGGAAGGAACACACCCTGCTGCTGCAGCGACGGCATGTGTATCTGTCTCCCTAGGATACAAAGTGTAAATAGCAGCAGCGTGCGCTAATTAGGCTGAACACTGGCACAGCAGCTCAATTCAAAAGTCAGCTCAGACCGACAAGTGTATTTAGGCGGACCTTTAGCGGCACAATAATTGGTATAAACAATTTTAGCTAAGACATGGACAATAGCGTATGATATTAACTCACTTTTGTTTATTGTATTTTCTCAATTTACAAATATTCGCGAGCGTCGAATTGCACGCAAAACAACAACAAAAAAATAGTCACACACTTTAAACGCGCGCAACGGTCGCGATCCGCGGTACGTCCGATTCGGTTGGTATTGTGTTTTCTTCTGTAGCTAACGGCGGGTGGCTAATCGGTATCGGCTTATGGTTGGTCCAATTGAAAACTATCGATGCATCGTTTGCAACAATCGATAGATCTGCCTGGAGACATCGTTAAACTTGTCCATCACTAACGGCTTCTACTTTTTTTTTATCGAGTTATAAATGCATTTACTAGCAGGAAGAAAGTGATTAATATGTATTAAATGGTAATTTACCGTGTAAATTTAGCAAAGTGTAAGAGTGCTCTTAAAATACATATGTAAACGTCATAGTTTTTGCTGTATTGTGCATAAACCCAAATAAAATGTATTTATTTCAATTCGGTGGGGGGGTGAATCGCCACCCAAAAAGATAGAAAATACGCATTGTTATGCTATCCGTTATTGTTGTTGTTGGTGTTGCTGTTGTTGTCGCTGCTATTACTGGCGGGCAGGTTAAATGTTCTTGGTGGGGAGCTATACGGCTATTGTCGTTCACACCAAACCTTGCAAATATATTGATTTTTAACAATACTCTATGCCAATACCACACACACTGTGAACCAATACACACACATATACATTTGCATATACATTTATATACACATGTACAGATGTATTTGTATGTGTGCATGGCGCTTTTTGATGTCATCTAATTCGCAATCACTGCGCTGCCCCATAAGATAAGTAGACGTTGACAGATGGTCGCACTGCATTCGGTGTGGGGGCGGGAATCGCTATGAAGTCCAAAAACAAAACAACCGGCGGCTGCAGCGTTCTATTTGAAGTCCCACAGCCGTACAGTATATATTTGCTATAGTCGACATGACCCAGGCTAGAAGCCAGTAGCAGAAAGTCGAGGTGTTTAAGAGGTACAAGTCAAGTTCGACAAAACTCAATGAAAATAATGTAATGAGTCATAATGTTGAGTAAATGCAAATTTTTGAATTATGAAACAATAATTGTTATAAGTCATTGCATATAATATATGTACATATTTATGTATATACCTTAATCAATAAGAGAATTATTGCTCAGTTTGTATTTTTGTATTTTTAACATTAATTATAGTGTGGTTCTCTGTAGCGAACGCACCCTGTAGTTTGAGTCACATTACATTCACACGCTGTCTAGCACGATATTTGTTTCGGATGCGGCAGCATCCTGGCGAACTTTTTATTTTGTTCCTATTTTATTTCTAAAGGCCAAGTTTACGTGCGCAAATCCATAAAAAAAAAACATAATAAAGGAAACGCGCACTCAGTGGGAGTGAAAATTACGTTTACACGTGTGCCATGTCTCGATGTTGACAAATGGGAGGGAGCAGCCCATTTGTGCATTGATTTTTGTGCCAGCGATTAATAGGAATAACAACAATAATAGTAATAATAAATAATAATAATAACAAGAATAGCTGTCTCAGCTGGTGTAGCTGCATTCAGAATGATTCAGAGATAACTCCGAGTATTAGATCATCGTAAGACGGCGAGGTGTGCACAGATAATTGGCCTCGTTTATGCTAATCACGGTGTTTGTTCTCTCTTCCAGGCAACTGACTCCGAGCATAGCATGTCAGCGGCAGTCGAAATTTCCACTGGCTGCTGAAAGGTTGACTTAAGACTCGCGCCACACAGCGTCGTGGTCAAGTGCAGCTAACTATCGGGATGAACTCGTGCAGCGACGGTAGCAACGAGTCGATGGAACGGAATGTGAATCACGTGGCGTCGGGCGCCCACTCGGAGCTGCACATGAATTTTGGCGCTGCCTGCAAGCCAGTTTCGCAGGAGCGCTACGTCTGGGAGATGCGCACACGTAGCCCAAATGTGACGCCAGCCAGCACTGTGTTGAACTCTCCGGATCTGAATGCTGAGCTGCAGTATGCGCCGATGCATCATCACCAGGCATTCGAGCGGGTATCGCCGCCTCATCAGCTGCCGGGCTACATGGGCTCACAGCACCAACTACAGCAACAACAGCAACAACAACAACAGCAGCAACAACAGCAATCGGGATACTATTACCAGCGTCCGCATCCGCACCAGATACGCCTGGGTCGTAGCCCGGGCAGCAGCCAATTTGAGGCGGAGGTGAGCTGAAGCCAATAACTATGCGGATCTCCCCATTTATGTATCTGTTTCTTTATTTCTCTACCTTTAGGGCATAGCGAGTCCCGGCTCGCCAACCGACGTGGGAAAGGCCGATGGGCAGTGCTTGCGCGATGGCGAAATCGTTGTGTTCGACGACATCGACACTAACTGGATGAATAAGTCAGCGGCACTGACAGCCGCAGAAAGAGACAGCAACGAGGATGTTCTGAAGGTCACCAAGATGATTGGGCAGCTGCCCATAGCCGAATATGAGGGCTCCCCGCGTCGTTTTGGCAACCAACAAGCGGCTGCCAAGGGAGCGAGCTGTCCGCGCCGACCGCCTGGCTTTCCGCAACGTGTCTCACCCACTAAGCAACGCTTGGATAGCAACATTAAGACATCCGTTGGCAATCTAATTGATCTGATAGACCACGAGGGCACGTCCGCAACGGCCGCCTCGAAGACGCCCACTTTTGATTATCTGTACGAGTTCTCGGAGACTCGCAAAGTGCTCGAGGAGTTCTTCAAGGGCAATCCCGACGACGACGAGAAGCGATTCACGGACTACACAACGGAGAGTGGCGACGATGTGGCCAGTTCGGTAAGGCTCCGGAGCATGTCAGACAGTGAAATCTTTGCTCAATTCTTCCCATCTAATACAGGACATACAACCGCGCGTGTGCGATGTGGATAAACATATCGAGCAAGCCTACATTGGCCAGCGTCTAGCTAGAATACCCAAAGACGAGCTCTACATGGTCCATCGGTCACCCAGGATGCAGGTTAGTGGGTCAAAGAGTCATAGGTACCGCACATATACAATATTGAAGTACATATACATATATTGTATAAATATTATATATTGGCTGGTTTTGTATGCTGCAGCACTGCTATTTCCTTGACCTCAGCTGTATTTAATAGTACTTTGGTACCACACAAAACATAAACCAAATGAGATGCTAGATATTTAAACAAAAAATGCTCACTTTTATGTTGAGTAGAATGTAAAGAAGAAAAATAGGAAAGAATCCTTTACTTTCGATTAGAGTTTCTTTGTTATTGACGATTTTACTGAAATGCATTGAACATCGACTACTCATAGAAATAGTATTAGTTGATATAATAGTAAATTTAAAAGATATTGCATCCACAGCAAAAGTAATTAGTCATAATTAGATTTGAATTATATAATTCGAAAACTCTTTTAATTTTTGTGTTCAGAATGAGGCATTGCTCGGTAGAAATGAGAATTAGACCTATCAGCTCTTAAACAGGAATAACCTTATAATAAAATTGAAAACATCGATTCCCTGCCAAATGTATTTACGACAGTCTATAAGACTGAAGAATATTTATTAAACATAATAATGGAATGCATTTTAACTAATTTTCGATTAACTTCATAAATTTTGAGAATTTTTGGCTCTGAAGTATGAAGTACCTAATAACAATAATCTTAATATTCGATTCAATTTGTTCTAAAAATACATATTGAGTTTATCACTAAATTTTTGCTGTCCACTATGACCACAACTGTATATATATCACATTGCTAATGCAAACTGATTTCCATTCACAGTCGAACGAGCACAATGCCTACCAGGAGCACAACGACATCGAGCTGTACATCGATTCGAACAGTCGCAGCAGCGGCGAGCTGGCCGACACCGAGCTGGAGGCGAATCTGCGGCGGCATTCGCGTAATTTCACGCTGTCACCAGAGACGACAGACTACGATTCGAACTGTGGCGATCTGGACAGCCTATCGAACGATATCAACTGCACCGCAACCGACTATGGCAAGCTCTACACCAGCATGCCGGTGCTGGAGGATGGTCTGAGCAGTGGCCATGCTTCGGACACTGAAAACAATGTCTCTGTCGTCTGTGACAAGGCGCCGCAGCAGCCTCAAACACAGCTGCAGCCACAACAGCAGCTGCTGCAGCATCCGCAAATCAATCCTGAGCACGAGCACAATGGCAACGGCGACAGCGAGCGACTGCCGATCGAATACAACAGCGTCGCACCGACCGATACAGCAGCAGCAACAGCAGCAGCAGATAACGCGCAGTCGATTGAGTTTGCAGCAGCGCTGTCAGCGCAAACGCCGCTGCCTACGTCGCCGACGGCCACGCCGCCGCCGGAGCAATGTGAAGAGGAACCGCAGCTGAACGATGCCAATAATGCTGATAGCGATAATCCCGCAGACTCACATTACGGTCCAGTCTATGCAGCAGCCCTGGCATCAACAGCAGCCGCGACTACAGCTGCGACTGTGGCAAGCGGCAATAAGCCAGCAGCAATCGCACCGCCAGTCGAGATACAAGAGGCCATGAAAGAGATACGCTCGGCCCTGCAGCGCGCCAAGGCGCAGCCGGACAAACTGAAGTTCTGCGATGAAGTGCTGCCCGCGGATCCGGATTCACCGGTGTGGGTGCCGCGCAAGGGCGCAACGTCGACGGCAGCCGCTGGACGCCATGAAGATGAGGAAGCCGACACAGATCTCGAAACGGATCGGCTGCTAGGCGAGAAGGACTTCTTTGCCGAACAGGTCAGCTATATAGGCGAACTCCCATTAACAGACATTATCACATTGCCTTGTTGTTCTTGTAGACATTGGCCCTAGCTGGAGCCGCCGACAGCAATGCCAACGGCCTGATCAATACCAACAGCAGCAGCCTCAATATCAGCGACAACAACAGCAATCCCAAGCCGCAAACTTACTCGTCGGCCACCATACGGCAGGGCATTGGCACCTCACTGACGCCCAATTCCCCGGACATTTGCCAGATTGTGGGCAATGCGGATGTTTCCATCAGCTCGCCGGAGAAATTGCAATACACAAAGAGTCCAACGGGATCCATCAAATCCCTGAAAGACTCGGCCAACTGCGACAAGAAAACCCATTCGCGAAATAAGGAAGGTGTGTATGTGTGAACGAGTGCGCGCCTGTGTGTGTGCGAGTGTATTCATTCGACTGTGCGTTGCTAATGAAAACGCCCCATAAAATTAAAATCGAACAATGATTTTGTTCTCTCTTTTGTTCTGAATCAATTTTGACTCTAACGTTTTTTCTTTGCCAACTGCTGCATATTGCAATTTTCATTGATGCCTGCCATGTAAGTGGATGTGCTCTCTCTCTCTCTCCCTCTCTCGCTATATCTATCTCTATCTGTTTCATTATATCATAAATAAGTAGATGTAATTTGTTTAGTTCTAGCAACGAAATGAATATTATAAGAGAACTGAAATAATTGATTAGGTAGAGAATAAACTCGGGACTGTAACTAATATTATAAATTAGGATAGACAAGATGTAAATTGTATTACATAGTAGGAAAGAAAATGTACCTTTGCCCTACCATAGGGCATATGGATATTAGCATTGCTCTTAGAGTAGAACTTAGACGGTTAAATATAAACATGGCTTTGAATTAGTAAAGATGAATAGGCTGGAATGGAAGAATTAGTGAACTGTAAACAAGATGAGTCTAAGAGATATACTTTAAAGAGAGGAGGCGATAAATAGATGGGTGAAAACACTCAATTAAAACTAACTTATAAAGAAACATATTTAAATTCCAAATTGTCAATATTTGTTAATCCATATTGGTAAATTGATTGGAATATATACTAAAGTATATATAAATGTATGTAAACAATGTAATGCACTGTAGTTGAGATGGTTTTATATATATAGCCTTTCCCTTATATCTTATCTATTGCACGTAATACAGATTTAATTGAATCAATTATTAACAGTTTACTCTTTCGAATCGATCAGGTTTCTTGGAACCCAAAGTGCTCATTGAGGGCGTACTTTTTCGGGCCCGCTACCTGGGCTCCACGCAGCTGGTGTGCGAGGGCCAGCCGACGAAGTCAACGCGCATGATGCAGGCCGAGGAGGCCGTCTCCCGCATCAAGGTATGTGATCCTTGCTCATTGTCCATATGTCCAGTTGCGTCCCATTTAGCATATGCTTGGTCTATTGTCGCCTCTTTGTCTATAATGCATCTCGCTTTTCTCGCCCACACCCACACCCCTAAATTAACCCATGCTGCGTAATCCTCGATATCTTTAGGCTTTGGTAAGCAACAAACACAAATCAGAATTTTAGATCACAATTGTTTGTTTTGAATTATGTTTGCAAAAGACTGACGAAACGGTTTCATTTGTTGCTAGGCGCCAGAGGGCGAAAGTCAGCCGAGCACCGAAGTGGATCTGTTCATATCAACCGAGAAGATAATGGTGCTCAACACGGACCTCAAGGAGATCATGATGGACCACGCCCTGCGCACCATCTCCTACATAGCCGACATTGGCGACCTGGTGGTGCTGATGGCGCGTCGCCGCTTCATACCCAATGGTGGTGGCGTTGTCGTCGACTCGCTGTCGACCTCGAGCCCTGGCGAGACCATCGAGGGCGAGTCGCTGAAGGAGCACAGCGGCAGCAACAAGGAGAGCGGCTCCTCGAATAAGCACAATCGCACGCCCAAAATGATATGCCATGTGTTTGAGAGCGACGAGGCGCAGTTTATAGCGCAGTCCATCGGACAGGCGTTCCAGGTGGCCTACATGGAGTTCTTGAAAGCGAACGGCATCGAAAACGAGAACTTGGCCAAGGAAATGGACTACCAGGAGGTGCTCAACAGCCAGGAAATATTCGGCGACGAGCTGGAGATATTCGCCAAAAAGGAGCTGCAGAAGGAGGTTGTCGTTCCCAAGGCAAAGGGCGAAATTCTGGGCGTGGTCATTGTGGAGAGTGGCTGGGGCTCGATGCTGCCAACGGTGGTCATTGCCAACCTGATGTCCGGCGGTGCAGCCGCTCGCTGCGGCCAGCTGAACATTGGCGATCAGCTAATTGCCATCAACGGCATGAGTCTTGTCGGTCTACCACTGTCCACCTGCCAGACCTACATACGCAATGCCAAAAACCAAACTGCCGTCAAGTTTACCGTAGTGCCCTGTCCGCCTGTCGTTGAGGTGAAGATTCTGCGTCCCAAGGCGCTCTTTCAGCTCGGCTTCAGCGTGCAAAACGGTGTGGTAAGTAGGCCATGCGTGAATATTTCTTAGCCGAAGAGAAAATCATTATCATTTTGTGTTCTCCACAGATTTGCAGCCTGTTGCGCGGCGGCATCGCTGAGCGCGGCGGTGTACGAGTTGGCCATCGCATCATTGAGATTAACAATCAAAGTGTGGTTGCTGTGCCCCACGATACCATCGTCAAGTTGTTGTCCTCATCTGTGGGCGAGGTACACAAACATACATTTCTCTCTCTATATATACGTATATGTATATATATATGTACACATGTGACTAAATTTATAAATTTTTTATTGATTTTTCTTGATAGATTTTGATGAAAACTATGCCTACGTCCATGTTTCGTCTGCTAACCGGCCAGGAGACGCCAATTTATATCTAACTCAAGCGTTATATTACTATGCTTATGCACCTCTCAGCACAGACACACACACACACACAGACACTAAGATAACTCGTCGTATGTCTATTGTTTCTACAGTCCAACATGCTTCAATTGAATTATCTGAATGTACTTTCATTTACCAAAGCACCACAAATAACACTCAATCAAAGGAAGCCCCAATTACAAACAGGAACTAGCCATACTCAACTCAACCCAGTAATACTAAGCACTCGCTTAAGATTTGCTTTGTATATCAAGTTGTGTTTCAATGTTTTGATTTGTTCTCTATGTACATGAAAAAGACTGAATTTTGTGTTTTGCGTACATGTGTGAGAATGAGTGTGTGTGTCTATGTGAGTGTGTGTGTGTGTGTGTTGCTCAAGGCATACATATAGTAAAAATTGTTTATATATAAAATACTCAAGTTTTGAGTGTTTGAAGCCACAGTTGGAAGCAGCAAAAGCGATATGCAGAAAGAGATAGAGAGAACGTGCCGGAGAGCGAGAGGAAGACAGCGTGCGTGTGTGCGAGTAGGATGGAGGCAATACTCTAAAAGGATTTATTTTCGTTGCCAATGCGATAAACAGCAATAATTTATAATTTAATTATTTAGTATTGATTAGGTTTATTAACTACATTTATAATTTGCAGTTATGCCAAATATCAAATATGAGCTGAGATTTCGTTGAATTATTTTTCGTCATTTATATGGATATTATTTTATTTTTTGTATATGTATATGTATATGATTAACACATTATTGTACTGTACGTATTGAATGTGAAGAATACTTAATATAGTTTAAGTAAGATGCCTGCTTAACAGCAACTAACAAAGAACAAACAGTAAACAGTAAACAGTAAACCGTAAACCGTAAACAGTAAACAGTAAAGAGTAAACAAAATAAAATGCATTTAATTTAGCGTCGTCAAAACAAATGTGTATAATTACAATAAAAGTGCTTTGCGAAATGTGCACTAATTAACAATGGATGCCATTTGAAACGAAACAGAAATAGGTGAGCCACTGAGCAATACAATTATAAATAACAATAAAAGCAAATAACAACAGTAATATCAAGAACAATAAGGTGTGCATTGAATTATTTGTGTTAAGCTACGAAATAGTAAACGAAAACTTATATTAAAGAGAGCTTATTTTTGCTATAATTGTCAAACAGCACCAGAAGGCAAAGTTAAACGCAACTTTATAAGTACATGCATATGAATATATACATATAAATATTAAACAATTGAAAAGCAAAGCAAACGACATGCCACTGAGCATGCATGTAATTATTAATTAATACTTACTGAGCGGATGGCAAGATGAGAATATTTCAGATATTGCTAAATGTGCAGGTAATCATCGCAAGTTCACATGTATACAACAAAATATACATACATACGTATTCATTAACAACTATAAATATACATATATACACACACATATGGTATATGTATGTATATACATTATTAAAACTAATCGTTCGCAATGGCATTATTTTTGCAAAAAAAAACACACAAAGCCGGCGGCGAGCAAGCAAGTTAAATAATAAATTTATATAGTTACAATTAACAGATAGCTCATGTATACAGAACGTTAATGAAACTCTATTGCTAAACGCCTAAACTAATTAACTATCACATTGTATACTATCTAATACTATTTATTTATTAACATCAGATCGAATACAAAACGAAAAGCAAATCGAGTCCATCAATAAAACATTTCGAATTCGATCCGAGGGCCATTCAGGTGAAGCGCAGCTTATTTTGCCATTAAAAGAAAAATTAAACAAAAAAAAACAGCAACAAAAAAATAATAATAAAAAGACAAAAAATATATAAATATTTCTATATAAATGTATAACATGCTAAAAATAACAAATTTCAACTTAACTTGGCAAAAAGTGACATTAAAAAAATAAATACATACAAAATACATTACATATTTATTAATTAAAATGCAAATAAAATTGTTTTTTCTTCTTGTGGGGGAAATTTGAACTGGTGTGTTTTTAGACCTAGACAATTGACTGACTATTTAGATTATGGAATATAGAAATTGAAGATTTAATAATTTGATCAAAATGTAAGTAACAGACAGATGGGGGACAAGCACCACAAGGTGTATATTCTGATCCTTGAGTAGGGGGGAAACGGACTGTTGTACCCCGGCCAGAAGAAAACTTCTTTACAGCCTGATACCTTCATTTATCATCATTCCAGGCATACAAAATTTGTAATGAAGCCACGTAGATTTCGATTTCGATTAGAAAACATACAACATTTATGATGATATAATCTATCTAGAACAGAATATCCAAGCAGACATCATCCCATAGAACATACATTTTATCCCACTCAACTTCAAATCGATTCACATAGATCAGAATATTGTTCCACACCAAGCCGAAATGGTCGATTCTTATAGAAAATTCCAGCACTCACTCAATTTTTTCTTACTCTATGGTCTTTTGCTTTTGTTGCCCTCTGAGGGAGGAGTATACCAAAATCATGAAAGGGTTTGCTATGCTCATGCGAAATTATAGTATTTCATATTTATTATTTAAGAGCTGGGTATGAATTCGTTGATCACGATGAACAGGAACATCTTGCTCACATGTACGAGCATTTACTTACGTATGTGCCTACCTAGTTCCCTGTTGAAATTGTACAAACCCGCAATTCCGCTTTGATAAATAACAAACTTTTTTTTTTTTTTTTGCTCGAAAATACAAAATCGGATTTTGATTTCAATTTCATTTGCTGACCGCAGTTGGAATCCAATAAAAAAAAGTTCATCTTTTGGTGCAGTTGCAAATTTGCATGCTGTGCTCCGCATGAAGTGCGGCATGAAAAATGCATCAGAGATTTGACCCAACTTGATTACAGGCAGTGAATTTGCTAACACCTAGATGACCATTCGCTATAGAACGAACGACAGTAGTAGTGAGTGTAACCGACTGCGCAATACTCATTCACAGCCCACTTATGAAGTTACCTATTTATTTACTTTTGTATATACAATATATTAACGAACGAAAATATGTATGAAAATCAATTCATCATTCACTCAAGAACGAGAATGTATGAAAATCAATCAGTCAGTCATTCAGATAGCCAATCAATCATTCAGTTAGCTATTCGGCACATCAGTCAATCAGTCAGTCAGGCAACGATGTACTCGAGCATCATCTAGTTGTACAGTCTCCACAAAAATAAGTGTTCGTTTTGCTTTTCCATTTTGCTGAAATGCCAAAAGTGTAAAACTTGTTCGCTAACAACTACATATGTATGTACATACATGTATGTACGTGTTGGACAACATGGCAGAACTCACACTTTTTATGCCACCCTCCAGCTCGATAAAGTTGCGCGAAAGCAAACGCGAGCGTGACTGTGGCAAGTATCTGTTAGAGGCGAAAGGCGCTAACGTGGCTAACTCTTGTTGCACTTCTTGTTGGAAGTTTGGGCTTGCAACGAACACAAAGTAGAGCATGTTTTCTTCGTTTTATATCCTAAACTCTTTGAAAATGGGTACATATATGCAACAGAAGGAATGAAATAAATATATATAATATAGATAAATACATATATTTAGATAAGTATACAGGCTTGTCCATATTTGACTGACCCGATAACTCTTTGGGCCCATTCTAATAGATGAGGTTTGTCCGCAGGCAACATTTTAGCCTCAATTGAATTTTATACGGGAGTTAATGTACGGATACTTCCAACGCGTTATGTTAATAAGCAATCTGACATCTCTGTCAAAACATATAAGGTTGCCCGATAGATCAGTCGCATATGACCAATCCCGTAAAGTCCAGAAATCCAAAGGCTAAGAACGAGGATTCCCCTTATATTTTGCTGCCAATAATAAAAACAATGTAAAGTAATCATCAAAATGGTATCATTGCCCTGCAGAATAGTTTTCTTGGAAGTCACTTTTGCCACACAGAGTGGAGATCTCTAAAAATTAAAAAAAAATCACTTAGTGCCAAACCAGGACTGTAAAGAAGAAGACGAATAGAAGCTTATTCGAATGCCGTTAATCGGAATTAACAAATAGCTTTGATTCTAATCAAATATCTTGAGCCAGGTACTTTGTTATCTTTGTATTGTATTGAAATAAATCTGTAATTGTCTTCTGTTCCCAGATGCTGGGTTAATCATAAGTCTTAAAGCAACAATTCATGCGTATATTCGCCTTCTTTTATTCGGAATTCATCTTTGTGTCATTTTTCTGGCTGGCCGCTGGCCTCACAGGGCTATTAACGTAGTTGTTGTTTTTGGGATTATAAAGTGATAATAACAACAACAACAACAGCATTGCTCAAGAACTGCTTGCATGTGACTATGGTACAGATATACAGATTTACGAATAAATGTTGCCAAAATTGGATATACAGTAGAAACCGGTTTTAATGACTCCGCTAATAGCGTCCGTTCAGTTATTGCGACGAGAATTCTGGTCCCCAGGCAAACTTTTCTGAGCAAACTTATACGGTGATAGCGACTTCCGGCTATAACGACCGTCCCTTGAACGTCGTTATAACCGGATTCTACTGTAGTTGCATTTAGAAGTCAAATATATATGTCAAGGTCATTTTAAAAATCTTTCCCTAAATTTGCATTATTTAAGCTTTTACTCTTTATACAGTATATAAGCATATCTTTGATAATAAACTATTTTGAAAAATACAAATATTGAAAAATATTATGATTGGTCATTTAATCAAAGCGTAAAAATAGTTTTAAAAATTTACAGAATCTTACGTTTCAATCTTATGTATTACATACTCAAGTCAATTTATATGTATAATGAGTAAAGTTATTATTTTCCATTTATTAGAAGCATTCGATTCAAAAATAGCATACGAAATACCAGGGCAAATCATCGAAAATTTGAACAGTGTCCTTAAATCGAGGCATTGGAATGATCTTATATATATATGTACATACATACACATACATATAGCCAAATCGATATAGTCTGCAGAGTTATTCCTTTCAATAATTTGTATTCAAATTATTGTCTTCACATGCCATCGTGCAGTGTCTGCCTTCAGCCTTTTTATGGCATACTTTTCAGCGCCGCCATTACACTCACACACATGCACACATCACATCAGACTCTCACACACATCACATTCACACTCACACGCACATACGCGAGCAAACAGACAGTTACATACATATACCGCTTTTAACATTACATTTGGTTTGCGAGTAGTTTTCGCTCTGTTGTTGCTCTTTTCGCTTTCGGCTGTTGCCACAAAATGTAATTTAACACAGGCGCTCGTATTCTTTGTCTTGTTGTCTCTGTCCACCTACCCGCGGCTCTGCCTCCCGCTCTGTTTCGTTGCTTGGCTACCTTGCTCTCTCTTTCGCGCTTGCTGCTGTTGCTGTTGCTGTTGTCGATGGCATTTTTTCACGATGCATAACAGGCACTTGTCACATTTTTGTTGGGTTTTTGTTAATTTGCTGGGGCTTTGAAATGTTTATGGCACATTCGAGTGGCTGAAAAACGAGAAAACGAGAGAGCGAGAGATATTTGTATTTTTTTGGCTAAATCACACGCAAGTGGCTGCCAAATCCAGGCGGACGCCCATTAAAATCAGCCATAATGCATTTAAAACACTCTCCACAGCTGCAGGCAGTGCATATTCTGCGAAAGTGTCATCGAGCTTTCGACCAAACGGCCCTCCCCATCAAGTGAACGAGCGTCAGGGGTTTGCATTCAACCTCAACAAAATCAACGCTCGAATGTGGACGATTCAAATAAATTTTCTATTTTCCTAATAAATTATAAAACCAGGTCAAAGTCCGCTATAGGGGAGTGCTTAACTAGAATATACTCTGAAACCAATTTCCTAAGGACGTACGAGATATGTTCATATGATTTCATGAAAATTATTGAAATCATTGCATAAATTTCTATTTCAAGTCTCCAAACATAGAGACAAAGACAAACGCTAAATGTAGTTTGCTCGTTGTCCTGATCTAAAATTTACCTATATACTATTTGTGGATTCAGTCCCTTCTCCTTCTATATGTGACAAACATTAGAACAAAACAAATATACCCAGAATTTCATATTTTCAGAGCCTTCAGGGTATTAAAAAAATTGTGTCGAATAAATAATATTGTCTAATTAATTGCTTACTTTAAGCAGCTTAGCTCGAGTCTGAATATTTAGGAATATATTTGAACATATTTAACACAGATAAAATTATCAATCACTCATTAAAAACGTCTTTGATTTTGACTTAGACTATTACATATGTAAATATATTCGATGCTATGATTTATGGCGTTATATATCGACTCATGTCTCGCACCTCTCCCAGATCTCTACCATATTTAATTCCCAGCTATTTTTTTTATACACCTATTTTGCTTGAAAGCATTTTCATTATTGTGTAGTTCAAACAAATTTAGCACAGTAGTTATGATAAATTATTTGAAGAAGCTAATAATGTTTATTCACAGAAATTTCTTTAAGTTTGATACGAAGTGGTCGAAGGAAGCAGCACTCTATGCAGCGACCGAGGAGATTAAAATAGTCTCGCTGGAGCAACTGAGCAATATCGTTGAAAATTATTTTCTGAAGTGCTTCGTGGATTGCAAAGAGCAGTGAATAAGGATTAATTTGAAGGGCATCACGAAAATCTCCTCGGCGGTGCTCGACTAGAAGATTCCTAGAACCACCATTAATCTGTGTGCTATAAATAAAACGTAGGTATACCAGAAACTTGTAAATTTTGTAGACTCTATATAAGAATTAAATTCGATGATTTTCATAACGGGAATACTTTTCAATTTTCCTTAAATAAAATCTGTCTCAATCCAGTCCTTGGCTCCCATATATGTACATATTCCGAGATCGATGTGTGCATAAATACGGATGGGCGGACAGGACTAAATCAACTCAGCTCGTTTTACTGATCAAGAATATATAAAGTACAAAGCCATCATACTCTTAATTCCCAGCAGACCTCACATATGTATGAACGTTTTTAAATTGGGAATTAAATATTCTATTGGTCAACTTAATTTAAGAGCTCTGTAGCGCCCTGATGTACTTTTAGCTTGGGCACTCGTCGGAATTTAATATATAAATTAAATAAAATGTTTGGCTTGAACATAAATCTCTGCACTCCTCTTCTCACTTACTGAGGCTCCATTTTTACAGACAGATAATTTCATAGACAGCTTATGACTGTCTCTTAAATTATATTTGAGAGCAGCTTTCTGTCTGAAACAGCAGCGTAAGCCATTTATAAATTATTTTGTCTTAATAATCAATTCATTATGTCGCCTTTGGTTCGGTTTTCTTCGCCACTTTTGGGGGCACCCAGGTTGCTCCCTCTCCGGTAGCGCCTGCTCTTCCACCCGCTAGTCTACGTTTCCCATGCTGTGGTGGCTTTTAACTTGGTCAAATTAATAATAAAAAGTTTCTCGCTCTAAATATCATTGGCTTCGTAAACATCAACTTTGAATTTAATTATGTGCCTGGCATGAGTGCTTCCAGTTCCAGGAAATGCTTCAGCACAATACCAATACCGTTCCCGTTGCCCAAAGTCCATTAAAAAAGTACAAATAGATATAAATAAGTTATAAACGTGCCGAAGTGTTTCGGGTAAGGACACGAGGTATGTTTAAATGGAAAAAGCCAGAAAGAAACTGAAATTGCGAATGCCAAAATTAAATAGGTTTATACTCTGCCAGTTGACTATTTGTGAATCTGAGCCATATCAAGAGCCTAGAGGGCTATCATATAATCAACATTTGGGAAACTATATGACTGAGTTACTACTGAGCCACTCAAATCTTAATTTATTTTTCGCATCGCAAATCTCATTGGTATTAAGCAATCCATACAAACATTCAGATGATTATGCATACATATTTTATAACCTGATATCCTTCTGCTTACCACACGACATCGGGTTTACTTTCAGATGACTGCAGCTAGGCAGCTAACAAGTCTGGAACTCCACGGGGCATCATTTCGTCTAAGGTTACGCATATAAATCTTGGCCAAAAAATATTATACAGAGCGCATACTTGAGCAACGCTGCGTATACTTATTAATAATTGAGCTCTTTTGCTCTGTGCGCATCAGCTGGCATTATTAAAGCGGACATCTAGACATCGAGCTAGCGTCGCCAAGGCCATTTCCGTTTCCGCTAATTGCTGCAAGCTGCGAATCTATGCAGTCGACTCAACTGACTGTGAAATATCTTCAATTAAATAGCTAAATGACCTTGGCTGTGCTCGGACACCCCTCGCCCCTCGCTCCCTCACCCACCCAGTCACTTCAATCGGATAACATTTCAGACAAGTAGGTGCAAAATCCATAAATATAAAGCGGCATGGCCAATGCCCAAGCTATACAATGGCGAGCTGGCCAAGTTTATATATTAATAAATAACAGCCCGATGTGGTCCATAAAATGATATATCGACCACAAAAATATGTATATATATATAACTAAAGTTTACATATATCAATGTCGATTTCATTTTTGCCAAAAACTGCCTAACACATCTGCTATTTTATACCCTTTACCGCGACAAAATGGGGTGTATTTAGGGCGGAGAAATCACATGAAAAAAATATACTATATATTAACAATAATATGTAATATTTTAGAGCTCTATCACTTTGAATTATATATAATTTTAAATATATTTTAATTCATATACAAAAAATTATTTTCAAATTTAGTAGATTCTTCTTAAGTACGAAATACAATTGGTATCTGCTAGTCGGACAGTTTCACTGCCTTCGTATATATTGTTTTCGCTGTATAGTTTTACAACCTGCACCCATTGTAGAGAGCAATTCGGGGTATATTGGTTTTGGTAAAATGTGCACAACACGCAGAGGGAGGCGTGGCAGTCGCCATCATGTATATATGTATGTATGTATGATACTATGTCTTTTCGTCAGTCTGTTTGTCGGCCAGAACTTCCTCTGTCTGTCGAATGTTCGTCCGTTTGCTCGTCGGTCCGTCTGCCTATTCCCATATCAGCTGTTTGACAAGCTTTTCAATCTTTCCGATAACTCAGTTCATTCCCGATTATCAATATTTTGATAAGGTCCTTAACCTCTAACTTGAAAACCAATTGAGCAACAGATCCTAAATTTCGCATGAAAGTTTCTACAATAAGAAATATCGGATACATTTCTTCATTACTGCAGAGTTTAAAAGAATATTTTGAATATATAACGCAGTGTCGGTGTGAGGGGTATCTCCTAGTCGGTCACTCTGGCCTCGGCGTATTTTGACTGGTTTTTTTTCGTGGTACTTACAGCGTCGTTGCTTTGGGTACTGCCTTTTAGTGCTGGGAGAGTTGTTGGTGCAGTTATGAGGCGCTATATTGTCGCATAAGTGCGACGGGTCCAAGAACCTGCCCGCACATATGGCAGTCGGCATTCGAAGTTTATTATTTTAAGTGAAATATTTTTGGTGCGGTTAACACAGCGCACACAAAATGGCAACCGAAATGGCTCTACAACACACACACACACAGACTTGTACACATATGTATTTACATATATATAGCCGCAAAGTGTGCATAAATAAAGCACTGTAATATTTAGATTACTAATATAACAGTACTATATATACCTTATTTATAACCGATGCGGTCGCGTTAACAGTGAATGCTCGATGCGTGCCTGTATGTGTACGCACTTCACTCACACAAACGCACACCGGCCAGACTTGTGTCGAGGTGGGTCATTCGTCCACATACATAAATTGTCATGCATAGCTTAACCAACATCTGTGACAACCACAGCATTCACACAGCGCACGTGGACCGCCTCTTGCCTATTCAGTCAATTTATGAGCTACTCTCGTTTTCCACAAGATTGTTAGCATAACTTGGGCAACTTCAGCAGGGCTTCATATAGCTCCTCTCCCACCTGGCTATTTGGGCTTTGTCCTACTGCATTATGTTCTGATGAATGCAGTAAAAGACGGTGCTTTGAATGTGAAAGAATGAGAATAAGAATTAGAATGAGAATGATTAGGAAAAGAAAAAAGAAGGAGAAAACAGAATTTAAAGAATTAAAATGAAAATGAGAATGATTAGGAAAAGAAAAAAGAAGGAGAAAATAGAATCAGAAAAAAAAATAAAGGAAAAATAAGAAAAAGTTAGAAGAAGCTAGAAAGAAAGAGAAAATGTGAATGAGAAAATAAGAAGAGGAAAAGAAGAAAGAAACAGCTGCAGATGAAAAAGAAAAGGAAATTGAGTAAAAGATAGAGTAAGAAAAGATCAAATTGAGAAAATAAATAAGATAAAAGGTAATGAGAACCAGGGAAAGAAAAAGAAAAGAAAAAGATAAATAATAGAAATAGAGAATCAAAGTTCAACATCGATTTGATTTGGAATCCGATATCATACCATAATTTGTTGTTATTTAATTTTTAAAATTTAAATGAAATAAATATTTTAAAGGAAGAAACACCATTTAATTTAATTCATACATTTTTGTATATTAGAAAAATGTGTAAATTAAATTTAATATTAAATTTTTGCTCACAACTTTATAACAAATAAATTTTTTCAGCACGCTAGAGGGCAGGGATATAGTTATGTGTATGTGTGTGGGATGTATTTTTACATTTCATAAAAGTTATAGGTAGCATGGGGCTCATAAAGCAAACAAGGACATTTCATTTTTCATTCTTCTTGGTTTCTTTTTACCGCTAATAACGTTAATCGGCTCTTTGCTTCTGGAATGCCAAGAGAGCATTCTGCCAGTGAAGACAGTTAAGTGAGCTCCAGTCTTGAGTAAGGGAACCGAAATATGATTTGTATAACTTATTTTGGCTACGTTAGGTTATTTGATTAAACTTTTATTAGAGATGTTGTAAAAAAAAGCAGAGTTTAAAAGTAATATTTACAATGTTAATAAAACAATGTTAAGTAAGAGATATTTACATCATATAACAGATGGGCTATGTGAACAGAGATTTAGAGGAGGAACTTATCGAAGAATGGATGGTTGAGTGCATGGATACATAATAGATCACACAAAAATTAGAGTTTAATCTACGTACAAACGGTTTTATCGTCTAATTAAAAGTAAACACGATTTCCTCAAGTCAAAGTTAATTAAAAGACCATCAGTTAAATATTCAGTTCGCCTGCCAACTGCACTTTCTACATTGCAATCAATAAATATTTCATTGTATTTGAATATTTAAGCAGCTATAATGGCTCGGCCTAGCTAATGCCACATATTTTTGCAATATTCTGCTAATGTCAGTGAACTCAAAGTTGGGGACAGAGCGCGACCAGAAGCTGAAGCGAGCGGCACACGTCAAGTTTAAAAAACTTGACACGCCAACAACAACAACAACAACAAAGAAAAGAAAAAAACAATAACGAAAACAAAAACCTCACCGCACCGCACCGCATCGAACTGTGCCCGGCGGCATGAGTAGTACTCGTGAAATTCATTTCATTCATAAATCGCAGCCGACTGCGACGACAGCCGCTGGGGAAGTTTATCCGCGCAGGCGCATCGGCAACTGTTCCCACCTGGGGCGGCTGTCGTGCACAGGGGCGCCATACTGGGTACAGCAGCAAATACTGGGCACAGCCCTCTGAAATAGCGGAAGAGGCGAGCTGGGGCAGCCGTCAGGCGGACTTAAGAGAGCAGGCGCTCTCTTAACTTGGTCAGGAATACTGGGTACAGTCTGCAGTCGCTTGCAGCCTGGCTCTGGCCATTGTGCCGGCTGTCTATTTGTCTGGCTGAGCAAATGCAGCATGCAATTATTTAAAGGACTGTTGAGCCTTTGAGCCTGAGCTGAGCCACAGATGGGCTCTAATATGTTTACATGCTGCATACACGCATGGCCTTTATCATTTAATGAATTCAAATTGTTTGCTCTCGACAAGCGTGTGGTTAACTGCCAGTTAAAGTGCACAGAGTTCACAAAGGGCTTTGTGACAGCGACTGATGATTGTAAAACTTGAACGTCCTTATTGGGCTATTAAGCTAATTGCCGGATCATTCTGTTGTGGGCGCACCAGCTCCTAGACCTGCTACAAAGCACGTCATTGGAATCTTATCGTATAATTTCAATTTAATTAACGTGCGAAATGAGCAAACAAAAATACGGAAATGAAGCGTAAAAACTTGATGATAAACTATATAAATAAACATTGCATATACTTAAATAGGGCTTACGTTCACTCTTAGGAAAATCCATTTTATATGCCTGGCTCAATTCTTGTCTGAGTAAATGTTGATGCAATATTTGCGATCTATTTTAAACGACTCTCGCCTGCGTGCACTAAATAAGTTCATAACCAAAACTAAATATTTTCCAGTCGGGAAGGTCCGACGGAACTCAATATCAAGCTGGTTTGACCCAAGCTGACATTTATCGACAATGAAATTCAAGAATATATTGACTTATTATTTTTTATAACAAAACTTAAAATTGTATTAAGAAAGCTTAACACTCTCTCTCATCGAACATAAAACACAGTTGAGTTTAACATTTGGCAGTTAACATTTTCATTAAAAGTTAGAGCTGAATAATAGCCAGAGTTAGAGGCAATGACTTATAGAGCTTGGACAAAACCGGCTGTATGTAATAGATGTTACTCATCAAGAATTTCGAGTCAGTCAGTAAAAGTAAATTCTATCGAATTTTTACAAGTTAGGACGTCTGTGAGTTGTGCTTTTAATGACTACATTGCATGTGTAAGAAAAATCATTTTAAGTTAGAACGTTGCATTCGGTCGTTGCGTTGGTCATGTCCCCAATTGGTATATATACATATTTCTTTATGCAAATCAATAAGTTTTGAATTTCTAGCTAAGTTTTTAGGTCTCTAGCATCAATAGTGTCCAAAGTATAGCAGGAAAATCACTTTATGCGCAGATCTGAGTTGCCACTCCCCTAGTGGTACGATTACTGTAGGAGATCAACTAACGTGCTAGTCCCGGAAGCTTTACGGACAACGGGCTTCCTTTTCCATAAGAAGATATAGGCAGTTAAGTCTAAGATTATAATGCCTACTTCCTCTACCTCTATCAGCCTACGATTATAATACTGTAATATCTCTACTATAATTCCTCGAAATCGATGGCTAAATCGACTCCTGTTTTATGATGTCGTCCAAATTGCTTTCAGACTATTACGTAGCACTCAATGGGCTATAAAGAGAGATAATATGACGCAGTAAAGCAAATCGTCTGCAATGAGTATGTAATATGGTATTAAAATAAGGCAATGCTAATGCCTAATTACCATCGTCTGTCTTTTATATCCCCAAATGGTACGTTCTATAGGCTTAGCTTTATATGTATGTGTGGAATCTATAACGCGAATTGGCCTAAACGATGCCCGATGCAACAGTAAAAGCTGACAGCAATCAATAACATTTAAGAAACAACCGCAAGCTACGGTAATAATAATATTATTATTTTTCTTCGAATTTGTTAATGTGGCTACAGGTGTGGATGTCTCTCTCTCTCTCTATATATATATATATCTTTCTATCTATCTCTGTCAGTTTCTTTTTCAATGCTCTATATCTACCTAGGTATTTTGATTATGTGTGTGCTATTTGACTGGTATGCTACTTATGCTAATCAAAGTAAATTACCTTAAATGCCAATCAAAATACTTAATACACACACACATACACCCGCTCACACACACACACACACACCCAAATCGCGCATGAGTTGAAGTCAGACACCAGGCACAAAGTGCCTTGGGCGCCATTAAAGTCATCTTGGCCAAAGCCCTAGCCTGCGTTTTGCGTTTTGAAAGTGCCTCGAATTTAAAAGAACAAACAGACAGCTTAGTGCGAATTTTTGCTGCTTTCGCCTTGTAAACAGAGCTGTGCGCGTTGTCCTTGGCCTTCAGGGCAGGGAAGCCCAACTGCAGGCCAAAGTTCATTAATCTATGACAATTGAGTAGCGCGGATGGTTTCAGTTCAGATATAAATGGTATATACGATATAAATGATAGCATCTTGTGACAGACTTCCTAGGCAAATTGATAAATAATAACAGAAATTTGTAGTAATCTCTATTTATATAGACTTTGTATTCCTTCAGAGGGAAAATTCAATCGCCGAATGGAGTCAACAGAAGATTTAAGAAGATCTCAGCACAACAATAAGATTGCTTTGGTAGGGACTTCCTGTCTAGGAGATACCCGGAACCCTGCACGGAACTGATATTCCAATATCGTACAGCGAATGTGACGCTCACACGCACGGACAGGTACTCAAACGGTTAGGCGAGAAAACGGACGGACGGACAGATAGGCAGACAGACGAACCCAGGCTCAGAATCAGGGATGTCAGACGGACGGACGTAAAGGCGGACAATCAACCGCACGGGCAGAATGAAGGACAGCAGAACAGATGAACAAGCTGACAGGAGAACGGACGGATAGACAGGTGGGAAGTCGAATATGCAGATGGAAAAATGACAACACCCGGACTGACGAATAGTCGGACCTTCTGGGAAACAGACGAATGTGGGACGGACGGACGAACGGACCGGCAAGCACAGATCGATTCAGCTCGACGTGCTCATCACAACTACATATATATTTTCTACATGGGTTCTTCCCAGTCACCTTCCGCCTGTTAGCCATATTCCCATTTAGAATGAGTTCGGGGTCCGTTTGAGTCCAAACGGTCCGAAGATGTCAATAGGAGCTTACCTCAGGGGTATTACCTAAGTCCATAGCTAGTATTTGCCTGATATACAGTCGAATATGGACAGCCCTGTAGATGGACGGATAGACAGAGAAACATTGCACAAAAGTAACTCTATTCTAGCCACATCTTCAACTGGCCTAATGCGACTGATATGGCTGCCTACTGTGTAGTTCCTCGAGCTGAGTCTGGAATCTAGATGGTTAGCTGGTAAATAGTTAGTTAGTTAGCTTTTCGTACATTTCAAGGCTGTTATGCAAATTGTTTAAAATGCAGGCATATCTCTGCAATCAAGGCATGCGAGGGGGAACAACGGGGTGGGGGTTCATTCCAGTCAGTGGATACGTCGAGCATCGGGGCCAATTGATTCTCCCGATGCTCATCTGCTGATTGGACGGTCGTCAATGTCTGGCATTTCGCAACTTATCTGCACATTGTTTTCGTGTGCTTCGTTGGACTTAGGACACTAAGCTGTCAATGTCGCGTTTAGTGTGTGCCACCCACACACACATGGCATGGCTTGGCCTTGAGGTTAGCAGTGTGAGCGAGCCATATTAACGGCGCATTTGAAGCCAATTGCCGCATAAAACCAAAATCACTAAAAAGAACTAAAGTGAATGTGAGAGCAGCGCTGCAAGTAGTGCGATACTCTCATTTATGGGCCGCCGGAGCACAGCCCTTGCGCGATTTTATGCCCACTTAAAGGATATTTATATTATGCCACTTTAGCACCACAAGTGCCACCTGGCTTGCTGCACTGGCTTTCGAAATAAACTGCGTGAAAGTTCAATTTGATGCTCTCCCCTTGTTCGCAGCGTGTAAAAATGTCTAATCCGTTGCTCTTGTCTGATTTAAATCGATGGCCAAGCTGTCGGAGCTGTCAGTCAGTCAGCCAGGAGCTGGCGACGGCGACAGCGACAGCGACAGGTCCTGGAGTGGCTGGAGTCTGGGCAAGCCGCTTATTCGCTTGAGTGGCAGAGCTGCAAACGGATTTCAATAGATTACACTAATGGTCGCGGTCCATGAATGAATGAATGAAAATCTGCCAGCGACTTAAAAAATAAATAAATAAAAATACAAATGAAAAGCAGATTCTCAATCTACTTATTTATCTAAAAATATATGAAAAAGCTCTCGTTTCTCAGTGTCTGCGCGAGGACATGTGCTAATACCCTCGTGGGGGCATTCGGAATAACTGTTAAATATTATTTATTATTATACTTTAAAGTTCTGTGAAGTCGAGCTAAAAGTATTTGCAATTTGTGAAATGAAATAGCAGAAAGGGCAGAGCTCGACCCACTGCCTAGATAGTTAGCCAAGACCTCAGCGACTAGTTAGTAGCTAGCCCGGAGCCTGGAGCCTGGAGCTCAGCTCATTAACTAATTAGTGAGTCGCAGAACGCGAGTCCTAGAGTAATTAGTAAGTCGAGGGATTCCAGTCCTGAAACTTAGGTCACAGAGTAATTAGTGAATCGCTGGATTGGAATCCTACCAGATAGCTCACCAACTAGCTAATGAGTCGCAGTAAGCTAATAAGTCAGCTAGTTGGTATTTCGAGGGATTCGAGCCTAGTTAGTTAGTAATATACCAATTAGTAAGTAGCGGTATTTACGCCCTGGAACTCAGCCTACTATCTAGTCAGTGAGTCAGGGAATTCGAGTCGAGGAACTCGAACTCTGTCACCCACCTCACCAATTGGATAGGAATTTCGAGATTTGAGCCCGCGACTCACTTGACCTTGCTCTATTTTTTCAAAGGCATTTCAGAAACTATTCTAAAATATTCACTTTACTTAAATAACGGATTACAATTCCTAACTGTTGTGGCATTTCTGTTTTTGTGCTGCTATTAAGTTGCTCGAAGCTTTTTGGGCCTGTGCTGGCCATTGACAATTATTTTGGCAACAAATTGACAATAAATGAAAAAGAACTTTTAGATTACTTTGGCTCTGGCTTTTAACTTGTAGTTGGACCTTCGGACGTCGCCGTCGCCGTCGCCATCGGCTGCGAGGCGTCATCTCATTTACATAGACAACAAAAAGAGAAGCCATTGTCCGGCCGGGCTGTCCGGCAATTCGTTTAGCGCAGTTCAGCAACAGCTGCGTCATGACCGGGCCGCATCGGCAGCATCCTGGCCACCGTGATTGGCTTTGTTCACATTGTGTCTGTGTCATTAGCAGGCATTGGCGCAGTTTTTCAGAAGCAGCAGCACCATTTTGTAGCCTTTATTGGCCGGAATGAGTCGGGCCGGAATAATTAATTTGATTTACGCTTTATGGTTTTAAGTCGATTTGCAAAGTTTGCTCCCCAAATATGTATATTCAGTCACGCATTCCCTCGCTCGGCACTGCCGGCTAATCGTTGATCAGATGATGTCCTGTGCAGCAGGAATCGAATTTGCAGCAAGTAAAAATTTGATTAAAACTCCCGCTCTTACCTCGCCCACACTCGGATAACATGCAACAGATGTAGATAGCCACTTGCTCGTAGCTGCCACCTGCTCTATATGTTATCTGAGTGTACATATGTGTGTGTCGTGCGTCATGTGTGTGTGTGTGTGTGTGTTGCTGCAGTCGATTCGCTTATGCAGCAGCATCAACAGACCCAGAGTCACGTTCGACCAGCTGCGCTATCAGTTCAAGCTGCCACAGGCACACGTTCGCTTTTGTTTTTTACTCTTATCAGCTATTCGATAGTGCGAGTTATCCATGTAGCCATGCATAGCCTGGCCACCAGTCGGCCGGCCTCTGGATGTTGTTGACCGCCGTTCGCCCACGCAGCCTCGCTGCCGTACTCCTAATGCCAAAACTTGAATATTGAGCTTTTAATGCGAGCTATGTATATGGCTGGAACGATGTGGGCGAGGTCAAGCGAACTGCTCCGCATTGTCTTCTGACTGACGCGTAATACCCTTAAGGTGCAACTGATGGAACAAAGGTGTTGGCATTGAGGAACACCTTTTATCTAAGGCAATTACAATGCTTCTTACCTGTTGCTATAATTTTTCACTGTCTTTTCATTCAAGCCTCAACCTCAGCGGAAAGTCAAACCGACCCTTGTGGAATATCATTATTATATTCATATAAAGATGAAACTGAAGTCAGAAATGTCCAATCTTGACATTTTGCGTGGTATGTGTTAGCCGTTCATTGCACTAAGCACTAAGCGTCTTCCACTTTCAATACTCGTGTAAGAGAGAGTATATAGGTATTGCTCAATATACATCCTGCTATCCGTCCGTACAACTTGCCGTCCGTCGGACCATCCGTTCTCCTATCCGTTCATCCGTCCCTCTGTCTGTTTGTCTCTCCAATTGTTAATATGAATTCAAACCATTCAAACCAAACCACATCTGGATATATAGTCCTCATCGCCTAGACTATTTCCATTTACATCTGGTATTTCTGAAACTCAAAGAACTACAACCAGACAACTCCACCCTGCCCTTACCAAAAAAAGGTTCAACAGTTTTTGAAGCTTACATGAATAGGTATTATGCAGTCGGTAGTGCCCGACAACATTCTCACTTATTGTTGTTTGTGTTTCTGTGTTTTTTTTTTTTTCGAAACTTACAGGCGCAGCGTAAAAGTTCTTCAACGATGACTGTTCAAAGTTTCTACAAAAGTTGCTGCAGTTGACGCCTATGTGCATGTGTGTGTGTGTGTGGGTGTATGAGTGTGTGTGTAGTTGTGTGGGTATTGCCATACGTCAATTTAGGTAATATTGTCGACGTTTATGATGAATTTATATGCTGCGGTTTTGTTTCAGCCAGCCAAAGGCAAACAAAGCCATTAAAAAGGCAGAAAAAAAATACAAAGTTACTGCGTTTTATGTTTACTAAAGCAACAGCAACATAAACAACAGCAGCAGCAACAACAACAGCAACAACTAAAACAACAACAGAGTCTGCTTAAACTCAATTTGTACTAAAGTACGCACACAGACACTGACAAAGGCAACTTTTGACAGCGCATTGCCACTTGAACTTGAAAGACAGAGAGAGAGAGAGTGGGAGATGGCAAACATTCAATTTATTTAATTTTTTTTCGTCCAGTAGTTAGTTTTATAGAGCTGAGAAATGTCCTTTATAATAATGAAGAATAATATCAGCCCCTAGAGCAAATTTCATCTGAAGCAAGAGATGGGAATATGGTCTGCCTGGGAATGGGATATGGACAAGTTTAATGATAAAGTAAATTTTGCTTTTAATTCACAATGTGGAACAATTATAGACCTAAATTTTAATGGAGTAGTTAAGATATAAGTTATAATACGAAAAGAAGCATATATGTATATATATCAATATTTATAACATAAAAGAGTTCTGCCTCCATAACATACACTGGGAGAGACGGAAGGAGAGGTATATAGAGAGGTATATTGAAGTACAGTAGAATTAGGCTATAACGACGCTAAAACGACGGGCCCTTGAGCATCGTTATAACCGGATTCTGCTGTACTATCATACTAAATTTAATAAATGTATAGCTATATACTTATGTATAATTCAAGTCAGATAGATCTATATAATATATATATTCATTAATACACGTCTGTCATTTGCTAGAAATGTCTACTAAATTCTATAGAAAATTTATTTTCTTTTTACTGTCCTTTGCATCCACTCACATCCAGAGAGAGAGAAAGACGCAGAGCGAGAGCGAGAATATAAGACATTTTCAATGTAATATGTCAGATTTGTGTCTCATTTGTTTGTCTGCATTTTTGTCGTTTAATGTTGATTGTTGATGCCACAATGCGTTTGGTTTTTATTTGCTGATTGTTCGTTGTAATTATTGTTGCTGTTGTTGTTGGCGTTGTATCTTAGGTGTTTGTTTTTTATAGCCGGCGTTGACGAAATGTTAAGAGTATATTGGCATTGTTCAATGCACATCCTGTGTACTTACGATAAATTTACAAGCAATTCTAACCAAAGGCGGAGCGGAAAATAACTTTATCATAAAACAAAAGTCAAGTTCCTGCATATTCTCTCTTGAGTTGCAGTAAAAACTAGGTGCTACCGGTTCTAGGAGTCAATGTGATCAATATCTATCAACCTATCTGCTTTATATTAATTTTAAATATTAAATAAATGTGTTAAATTTTTGCTTTATCTAATAATTGTATATATTAATCTTTTTTTATACCCTGAACCCATTTCCAATGGGAAATCAGGGTATAATGGTTTTGTTAAAAGTATGTAACAGGGAGAAGAAGGCGTGGCAGACCCCACAAAGTATATATATTCTTGATCAGGGCGACGAGAAAAGTTGATTTGGCCCTGTCCGTCTGTCTGTCCGTCCGTCCGTCCGTCCGTCCGTCCGTCCGCCCGTCCGTCCGTCCGTCTGTCCGTATGTTTGAACGCGTCGATTTCCGAAGATACAATAGCTAGAGACTTCAACTTTTTTTTTAAATGTCCGTATATAGCACGCGCATATCGAGTTTATCACATAATTTCGATAACTTGTCCGATTATTTTTTTATCGATGAAAAACCTTATCGAAAGTCAATTATAAAATTATATCTCCTACATCTTTTGAGCTAGAGTCTCCAAATTTCAAATGTAGACTCATATATAGATTATAGAATTTCGGTTTTTTTTTATAATTCACCCCCACCCCTATATCCACCCCCTCACCCTCACTTTTGTAAAAGGCGTATTTCAAATACTAGAGACTTGAGCTTCGGCACATACACGCATAGTAATGATATAATCATAATCTAAAAGTTTCATGAAGAACGTACGTCTTCAAAAAAAGTTATTAAACAATTAAGTTTCCATGAGAAGCCCACACTGCAGCCCATGCGTGCTTATGTGTGCGTGCCTATATGAGCCTATGTATGTGTGTGTGTGTTTTTTGTAAACAAAAAGACGCGGAGAATTATTTAAATATCAGTTCTCCGAAGGGTTCAGGGGATTTCCTAGTCGGGCAGTCTCGACTAGAGCTTTCTTACTTGTTTTTTTTAATTGTTGCTCTTGCTGCACTCTGAACGGGCATTTCCCAGCCAGTCACGCCCGTTAGCGATATTTCCACATGATTTTATTTGCATTTATTTTTCTTCTTCTTTGTTCTTTGCCCGTGCCCCACTTGCCCCAAGTATCCCCAAAGCATTATGCGTTTAAACGCTTTCACACCCACACAGACAAAACACAGCAATTAATATCCCATGTCAGCAATGTGAATTTTTTACTTATCTTGCTTCTGCTGCTTCTTCATCTCCTTTTTTATTGCAAATTTGTCTAATACTCTACTGCATTGGCAAAACATGGCGATCAGGACGAGGTCCTCTGTATGTATGCAAATGTATGAATATTTATATATGTATATAGATGAAAATATCGATGTGGGTATATAAATTACATTAATTTATCATTATAATTATAGTTAATCATAATATTAATAAGTACAATCAAATCATGAATATTAGCAATTAAATTTTTGTTTTTCTTAATATTTATACCCTGAACCCATTGAAAATGGGAAATCAGGGTATAATGGTTTTGTTAAAAGTATGTAACACGGAGAAGGAGGCGTGGCAGACCCCATAAAGTATATATATTCTTGATCAGGGCGACGAGAAAAGTTTATTTAGCCATGTCCGTCTGTCCGTCTGTCCGTCTGTCCGTCTGTCCGTATGTTTGAACGCGTCGATTTCCGAAGATACAGTAGCTAGAGACTTCAACTTTTTTTTTAAATGTCCGTATATAGCACGCGCATATCGAGTTTATCACATAATTTCGATAACTTGTCCGATTATTTTTTTATCGATGAAAAACCTTATCGAAAGTCAATTATAAAATTATATCTCCTACATCTTTTGAGCTAGAGTCTCCAAATTTGAAATGTAGACTCATATGCAGTTTATAGAATTTCGGTTTTTGTTATAATTCACCCCCCACCCCTATATCCACCCCCTCACCCTCACCTTTGTAAAATGCGTATTTCAAATACTAGAGACTTGAGATTCGGCACATACACGCATAGTAATGATATATTCACAATCTAAAAGTTTCATGAAGAACGTACGTCCAAAAAAAAAGTTATTAAATAATTAAGTTTCAATGAGAGGCCTACACTGCAGCCCATGCGTGCGTGCCTATATGTGCCTATGTATGTGTGTGTGTGTTTCTTTTGTAAGCAAAAAGACGGGTTCAGGGGATTTCGTAGTCGAGCAGTCTCGACTAGAGCTTTCTTACTTGTTTTGTGTTGAATTCATTTTAATAATTATTTGCTTATATATATTCATAAAAAATTATTAATTTTCTATACAACATTTTAATTAATATATTTTTACAATTTTATTTATGGCTCAGCCCAAGGCAAATAAGAGTATTCCGATTGCTCAGGTTCATTCGGCGCTTTTGTGCGTTTGCTCTTTTTTTAGCCAATGCGCCAGTTGAAATGAAATTCGGTTCTATATATCACGCTAGACGAGCGGGGCCTATTTATTCACTCGCGCATATGGGTCGTATGAGCAATATAATTTCAAGCCCTCCTCGAGTTAGACTCCTGCCTGCCTGCATTGTTTAGTCATTTTCATTGGGTGAGTACGACTCCAGGTCGAGACTCTGAGTGCAGCTCCAGCTTCTGCTCCAGCTTGGGCTCGGGTACGCGTCTCATTAATGTGCGCCGTGCGCGATTCAAATTAGGCACACAAAGCGCTGTCATTAAAAACGGCGACAAAAAGGCGGCAAACAAAACAAAATAAAACAAAACAGAAACGAATAGGCTGAGTAAAAGGTGCAGGCTACAGGCTACTGGGTGCTGGGTACAGGAGAATGGAACTGAAAACGAATCTGTCGCATAATTACAAAAAATGTGTCAGACACGGCCGTGTGAGCAGCTCGGCTTTTATGTGGAAAAGTCTAGACAAACGCTTGCCGGCCAAAACCATGAGCAGCCAGCCGGCTTGCTTGCCTGCCGCCATCTTACCCAGCAATCCGCCAGCCTGGCCATATGTCAATGTGAGGCGGACTCTCAGCTGACGCCGATGTCTACCACCCACTCATATGAGCATGTGTGTGTGTGCGTGTGTGTCTGCGTGTTTGGCGGCTTAAAAGCAATTGGCGTCTGCCTGCAATTGTTGATGCTCTTGGTATAAAATCAATATTTATCATTGTTGTGCTGGTCCAGTGCTAGCATGAGGCCTGAAGCATCAACTTTGGCCCCATCACTGCTCGAGAATTGCAAGCAGACGTTGCTTTCCACATTTTTTTTTCTTTTTTTTACATATGTATATACATACATACATATATATGTGTGTGTGTGTGCTTTGGTATTGTTATACGCACAAGTGTCGTAATTGCCAGCTCCCAAGGCAAATCCTCAATTTTGGCAAGATCAAAGCGAATTTTTTTGTTTCCATACTTAGAGGCAGTTAGGCAAATGATAAAGACATTAATATACCCTGTAATATTTTTATTATATGTAGTATATTTTTTTAATTTAATTATTTTTATTTATGTATATGTACTTACTTTTCCTCTGAAAGGTTTTCTTTAGCTGTTATTGAATCAAATACTATAAGCCTTTCTTTATAATGTGTTGCCTAGGCTTATACTCCCTGCACTCTTAGGTATTTTCGACTCACAAGCAATGCAATTAATAATAATAATAATAATAATAATAATAACAATAATAATAATAACAAGTAAGAATGCTCTAGTCGAGACTGCTCGACTAGGAAAGCCCCTGAACCCTTCGGAGAACTGATATTCCAATAATTCTTCGCGTATTTCTGACATACACAAATACACACACACATACATAGACACACATAGGCACGCACTCATGCAGTACTTGAGTAAAGGTAAGGATGAGAGAAGAACTGCAGAATATCATTGAAGTTGTTTATATGTATGATATTTGTATTTAACGAAGCTAGAATGCTCACAGCAGCAGATAGCGTTCCCATTGGGCACTTGAAACTCGACTGCAACGAGCTCTACCTGCTGTTGGGCTCAACATATGAGAGAGTCAGTGCTTGAGTAAAAGTGGCCCTATATAAAGGGCAGCAGCTGCAGCATGTCTTCAGTCGTCCAGGCCTGGTGAAGGTCAGCGCAATAAAGTGAGGTAAAATGTGTGAATTATAAGCATTAAAGACGTAGAGGAATTACGCAGTGGAATTACGTAAAGTAAATACCTAGAGAAATTACGTAGTGGAATTACGTAAAGGAAATACGTAGAGAAATTACGTAGTGGAATTACGTAGGGGAAATACGTAGAGAAATTACGTAGTGGAATTACGTAGGGGAAATACGTAGAGAAATTACGTAGTGAAATTACGTAGTGGAATTACGTAATGGAAATACGTAGAGAAATTACGTAGTGGAATTACGTAAAGGAATTACGTAGAGAAATTACGTAGTGGCATTACGTAAAGGAATTACGTAGAGAAATTACGTAGTGGAATTACGTAAAGGAAATACGTAGAGGAATTGCGTAAAGGAAATACGTAGAGAAAATACGTAGAGGAATTACGTAGTGGAATTACGTAGGGGAAATACGTAGAGAAATTACGTAGTGGAATTACGTAAAGGAAATACGTAGAGAAATTACGTAGAGGAATTACGTAGTGGAATTACGTAAAAAAAAAATAAGTAGAGGAAATACTTAGCGGAAATACTTGCAAGCAATACTTCGAAATACGTAGAGGGAATACTTATAAGAAATTAACAGAGGAGTAGTGCTAATTCTTGACCAACTTCACATGACTTCAACTGTTAATTCTGACTTATAGATCATTAATCATACAATATATGCACATACTATACGTTAACATTATATTATATTTCTATGTTGATTGATATGTTATATATTCTTATATTACATACATACTATATACTAATTTATAAACTAAACTCAAGGCCCCTCTTCATTGACTTGCATATGATTACTTCAATTGAATGTCTAGAATAAGCGAATAAAATATATCACATGCTAATCTATCCTTTATTGGGAGATCAATATAGTCTAAACTCTTAAATTATTGTAAAAGAAAAAAAATTGGTAAAATTTCATTTGCAAAAATCTGTAGTTATAACAAAGCGTGGAAAAATCAAAACGCTTAAAAGACGAGGGTATACTATATTCGAAATCAATATACTCCTTCACTTCGTCAATTATTAGAATCAAGTGTTCAACTTGAGGATTGATCCAATCAACATACTCTTTCATCCTCGTAGAGAGTATGCAAATTATAGTGATGCTCAGAGATGATCGAAACACAAAATTGCAATTTAATGATTTGTAATTTTTTGTCATAATTTTCAAATTACGAATAACTGAATTTTCTGGCTAAAAATATATGTAAAAATATATGCAAAATATAAAAAGAGAAATAAAATAAATTGTAATATATTTAGATTTTAGCAAAATCAAATCAAATTATATCCAAGTAATGAAATCTCAAAAATATTTGATAAATTTAGTGTATCTCTGAAGAAAACAGAAAGCACACAAAGAGAATAGAGAAAATTAAGTTAGGCAAATAGTCAGTTGGCCATTTAGTTTTTTTTTTTTTTTGCTGGTTGGCAGGCGCATTGATTTAAATTGGCCATTTCATTGCTTCATTATTTGCTGGCGATGTTCAAGGCGGCCAAGTTGCTCAGATACCATCGCACAGAGGACACGAAGAAGACCAGCTGCCGAGTTGCTGAGCTGCTGAGCTGCTGAATTGCTGAGTTTCTGAGCGACTGAGATACTTAAGTTGATTGTTTGTTTGGCCCTCGCTATTTATTCGGGCTGTTGACTGTTAGCTGTTTTTTCATTTATTTATTTGCCTATTTCTGGCTTTGTCTGACTTTTACTAGTATTTATCCCATTGTCAGCTATACTCGACGCTTTGCTATCTTCGTCATTTTGCACTTTAATGTGCTCAAGTGGATTTGTCGCAGATTTCAAATATCCAATGCGCTCTTGTCCGTGCAGCTCTTGCACGCCAGATGATCTCTAGCTCAATTGAGCAGTTGATTGAAGGATTCGCGAAACGAATGGCTCCAAACTTTTTTACATTGACCAAGAGCTAAATTTGGAATATTACAAATCACTTATACACCATACCTTGTAGGAATGTATAACACCAATTGCCAATTATCGATAAAAATCGATATTTTTGCCTTAATTATAAGGCATCACTTGAAGATTCTTCATACGTTATTTGGTCACCAAAACAATATTTATAATTATTTTCAATTGAGACTTTGGATGATATGACCTTCATAAATTGCGTATATCAGGGTATCATTTTACCTAGAGCAAAGCCTATTCAATGAGTGGATCTTCAGGTGCCTAGTATGGATAGTCAAATACCCTTAGAATGATCCTATTTGCCTTGTCTTTTCAGTCTGCTTTCGGGTGTAAATAAATTCAGTAATATGTGTCGAGCACTGGCATGAAAAGATGCAATAACATTGTTGGGACTGCATGTCTATTGGCTGTCCGTTAGACAATTGAAGCTTTTCAATTTCATTTAATTAAACAGGCACACGAGCACCAAGCATTGTAGATAAACCCAAAGCCAAAGGCTTCTATTAGGCAGCCGACCAAATTGGCGTAGATTAATATAAAAGCCATTGGCTAATCGAACCGACTTTCATATGCCCTCGCTAACTGCATGTAGTAGGAATATGATTTCAATTAAATATAAATCAAATGCTGGAGTATTGTGCAATTGTGTTTCCTTCATATGCATATATCAACTAAAGATAAAAATGAATTGTTAAGTGGCATGTTAGTTATATAATCCAGCCAAATTCCATTTGAATCGAATAGCTAGAATCATTGAGCAATACTCTGCTCGCTTCTATTGTCTTAGGTCTGCACTTGTGCGCGATAAAGGCCAGTGAATCGAAATGAATTAAATACACCCACACATCTATATTTGTATCAAAATATGTGTGTCTGTGTGTATATGTGTGTGTTTCAAGTCTTCTCCAATACCGAGTGTATGTGCATTGATAAGCATTAAAGCGAAAAAACCCCACTTAGCCAACCCGTCCCCCACTACGCCCCATCATTTTTCGCACATTTCAGATGCTGAGCAAATCTGCGTGCCAGCCGACGACTAGCTAATGCCAAGTATGCCCTAATTGTTGCCCTATAAAAAATTTAACTAGCTGCTAATGGCAGCGCCAAGTGCAATAAATAGTCCAGAAAAAAGTTCAGCTCACGCAGCCAACACACATAACCCCGAGGGTGGACTGAAAAGTTGCAAAACATTGATATCATTTGCATGGTCAATCTCAATTAAAATAGTAGTAATATAATTTATTAGTGTAAGTAGGTAGTATATAGCATACTAACTGTAGTGTTCACAAAAAATAGTAATGCTGCACTACAGCAAAACGTTTAATTAAAATTACTACAGCTTATTATAGTATAGTGTACATTTATGAAAATGGTTTATGTGAAAATATAGTAAACCTATCGAAAAGGAACTCTTTAAAATCACTTTAAATTTGGAACATAGTGAGTCTTACAGCCTTCTTTAATTGGTGCGTTTTCAAAAAACTCAGGAGACTTTCCTACAGACATGCCCATATGTATGTGAACAATATATATTTGTCGTGAACCTAAATTTCCGAATTTAAAATTCCTCCAAAAGATGAAGGTAGAATAGTAAAGTAAAAGAACATTGAACAAAACGAATAAACTCTATTTACTTGATAAAATACTATTTTAGATATCTCTATTTCAGTTGCTCAGGGAAGAGCAACTGAAGAGGATATAGGCTTCTGGCTTTAATAGAATCTAAACCTATCTAGCCGCCCTCGCACACACGTAAATGTCCCATTATGCCATAATTAGGTAGATCGACACGGGCAGCTGCATTTGCAGTCTAATATCCAGAATTATCTCGATTTGTTGGCGCCAAAACGAATGTAATTAAAAACGCCGAAAAAGGCAAACACGCCCCGGTTGAGCTCCAATTACTTGAATGCCTACCCTGGACAAGACGAATCGAGCGAAGCGGGTATACACCTTATCCATATAATCAATATAATATGTATATCAAGAAATCTACAAATCAACCCACTCGAAGGCAAGGCAAGTCAGGAAGTCAGGCTGATTGCTATTTGAACTTGCTTACAGGGTATCTTGAGTGGGAGCTGAGTGATGGGCGACGCCGTTGGCGCCTTTACTGCATACACATAATGTTAATGCCAGCGCTTTTGTCCTGACCCAAGCCGTTTAGCGTGTGTGAAGGTCATGGTGAGGCAGCCGGACATCAGCTGGGGCGAGGACTCGCCCTGGTCCCGGGCTGCGTGCTTAACTTGTCAATTAAAGCCAGAGAAAGTTTTTATTTTCAGGCGACGCACACTGACACACACTCACACACTCACACACACACACACGCTCACTTATTGATGCAATTAAAGCAAGCCAACGTCACGTCCGTCAATGTCGACTGCCAATGCTGGCAGTGAAGCTCTAAGCGCCGGTCGGCCCAAAATGCGAGCCAACACACACATACATACATACACACACACAGATACAGATATATGCCTGTACGTATGCATATTGGAGGCAGTGTTAGTGCACAACTGATTTGCATAACTTGGAGCGCAGTCGATTTGGAGCTGCCCCATTCAATCTGACTGTACAGCGAGCCACTTGTCCAGCCGATCAAAATTGCAGAGAACCAAGTAGATGAGAAATGTATGTTCTGGCTCACATCCGGTTTAGATAAGGGGTGGTGAAATTACAGCAACAAGCAACACCAACAACAACATGGATGTATGTTCTGGACCACTTCCGGTTTAGCAGCAACAACACCAACAACAACACGGTTGTATGTTCTGGGTCACTTGTGGTTTAGATAAGGGGTGGTGAAATCACAGCAACAACAACATCGACAACAACGATGGCTCAGCAAGAACATAACAAAAAAAAAAAAAAAATGATTCAAGTTCAAGGTCATCACATATAAAATGAAATATATAAATATATGTATATGTATATGTATAAATTATAAATATATGTATATGTATATGTATATGTATATGTATATGTATATGTATAAATAATATATATAAATATATGAATATGTAAATGTATAAATTATAAATATATGTATATGTATATGTATATGTATAAATATATACATTTATTTGTAAATATATGTATGATTATACTACCCTCGATACCAGCAGCAGCAGCAGTACCATTAACATGAGCGATGATGATAGTGATGCTTACGTGCCAGAGACTGACATCGAGGATGACATAGCTGAGGAAATCTATATATATAAAAGAAAGTTGTGTAAAAGTGTCGACCGCTTATAACTTGATTTGGGCTGAACCAATTTTCATGATTATTGATTTGTTGGATTTGTCTCCGCAACGAGTATAGTATAGGGTCTTAAAAATACTGAAAAAATTTGCCGAATACTTGAAAAACGCGGTTTTTTGCCCAAATATGCGAGTGTTTGTGCACACAAGCTGCAAAAGTGAGTAGGTATTTTTTTTTTGCATATGTGTGTGTGACATATGCCGACGCTTGAGCGTCGAAAAAAAGTTGGGTGAAAAGAGATACACAAAAATTGAGTCATGCAATGTGTGTGTGTGTCCGATGTTGAGGTTTCTTTCGTGCATGCCTTCGGTTGAGTTGTTGTTTTTTTTTTTACGTACATATGTACCTGTTTACGTACTTGCTGCTGGAAAAGCGCGCACAATAAGAAAAAATAGTGAACAAAAAACAATATTTAAATCAAAAATATATTTTTTTATATTCATTTAATCTATATATATAAAAGAAAGTTGTGTAAAAGTGTCGACTGCTTATAACTTGATTTGGGCTGAACCAATTTTCATGGTTATTGATTTGTTGGATTTGTCTCCGCAACGAGTATAGTATAGGGTCTTAAAAATACTGAAAAAATTTGCCGAATACTTGAAAAACGCGGTTTTTTCCCCAAATGTTCAAATTTTTTTTATACCCAGTAGGCTTGGTAACAGTGACAGTTTTGACAATAGTATAGAAGTAAATAAACAAATGTAGTCAGTCAGTCTACGGCACAGCCTCAGGCGAACCTGACTATTCATAAAAAAGCACATTTGTTAAAAAAAAAAATTTTTGAAAAACAATACGCGTACGGACAAAAGCAAAATATCTCGAAAGTTCAGGTAGGTTTTGTTGTATGTATTTGTTTTTCTCAGACATTATTTTTGTAAATAATTTATATTTATATTTCTCGATTATTTTATGTGGTTTTGTGCGAGGGCATATTCAGTATTACTATTAATGAAAATGCCGCGTCCTAGAAGATCTAATCTTTCCCGGCGGACCCATAATGCAATTAGGCTACGGAATACCGCAATGTTTTGGCAAGGAGACGATGGATATCACTTTAATATCAAAATGATAAATCTATTGAATGGGATCATCGGAATCCTTGGAATAAGAACTTCCTCATCTTTAAATTTTCCTTTGAGTATCGACGCGTGAATAACATTGCTCAACAGTTTTCTTATTACTAAACGCGTTCCATTGCACAGTTTTGGTTGGTTTAAATTTCTAAGCATGATAACTACCGAGCCAACCTTCAGTTGTAAATTGTGCGGTGGTAAACCAGGCACATCCAAGGAGTTCAAAAATTCAGTTGGATAATTAGTGGCTTCATCTTCGTTTGTTACACAGTCGATAGATTTAAATGAATACAGAGTACCAACGATTTTATTTTGAATTATAAAATTAAGGTCATCCACATCTTAATTTTTAGCTGCCAAAATTGCTCGCTCACTTAACCATTTAGTATTTTTGTGGAAAGCAATGATATTCGGAAATACTTTGTTGATAAGCTCATCTTTTGATGGGACGAAATTGCAAAAATTTTGAGGAAATGAAATCAAGCCACTCCTTTCGTCAACAGGAATACGGCCATTACCGATATTCAGCAATTGCTTCGAGAAATCATCATCATGCCTTCGCCATGACGATCAACAAATCACAGGGCCAATCTTTGACTATTTGTGGCCTCAATCTAGAAAATGCGTGTCGTTTACCACAAGGTGCTTTAATGAAAATCTTATTAATAAATTAATCAGAGTGTATCCCAACCTGAACAACATACCTTTCAATCATTTTTTACCTAGAAATCAGGGTAGGGCAATGCAGCGCTTGCTGGGACTGCTAGTTTTTAATAGAAATCATAGAAATTTTTGGGGACATTATGCTCAACTACCTCCTAATAATGATGATGAATAAAAAGTATATTAAATAGATTTTGTTTTTTTTTTTTTGTGTTTTTATTTTAAATTTATTCAATCTTCATTGCATATGTTTGAACATAATCTTTTACATTAATTAATTTAACATCTGTAACGTATTCATTATCAACCATGTTGATTTGTTCAACCTCGCCATTCGCCAGAATCCGTTCAGCTTGATACTCATGATATTCATAACATTCAATTTTTAGGGTTCGAGCGTCATAATTGCTGTTATATGTGCACCTAATAGTTAAATCAACTTCATTATAATGAAGTTTAAAATGACGATAAAATGGTTTGCTGCTCTCAATTATTCCAGATATATTACGTTCTTTCGCTATAAGATCTTTCCTGAATACCTCAATCGCTTGATCCGCAGTGAAAAATGATTGTGTTGGTGGGGGTGGAACCGTTGTTGTCGTTGTGGTTGTTGTTGATGTTGTTGTAGGGATTTGTGGTACTTTTTATACCCTGAACCCATTGAAAATGGGAAATCAGGGTATAATGGTTTTGTTAAAATGTATGTAACAGGCAGAAGGAGGCGTGGCAGACCCCACAAAGTATATATATTCTTGATCAGGGTGACGAGATAAGTTGATTTAGCCCTGTCCGTCTGTCTGTCTGTCCGTCTGTCCGTCTGTCCGTATGTTTGAACGCGTCGATTTCCGAAGCTATGATAGCTAGAGACTTGAATTTTTTTTTTAAATGACCGTATATACAGCGCGGATGTCGAGTTTAGCGTTAGAATTCGATAAATTATCCCGTTATATTTTTATCGAATAAAAACATTCAAGTTCAAATCAGATGCCAGTACAGATGCTAGCGGCGCGTCATTTGATCATGAGGTCTCGGGTTCAAACCTCAGAGCGGTCGGAGTTAATTTATGTTTATTTTCTTTTTTTTTAATTTTTTTTCAAAATATTTATACATATATTTATTTAAATGAGCTTACTATTCAGCCACAACAGTTTTTCTATAAGTGTGCACACATCCATTCAAAGAAACAATTAGTTTAGTTTAGATTCGCTAGATGGCGCTGCAGCAGTGAATGTATTACTGTTTTGCCATCAAACTGTCAGTAAGTGAAGTGGCGTAGTGAATAGCATCGCGCCACTCAATCGAGAGGTCTCGGGTTCGAACCCCAGATCGGGCGGAATTATTGTTTAATTTTTTTTTAATTGTTTCAAAAATTGAAATTTTAACCACACTAAATGTGAATATTTATTAGTTTGGTTCAGGGTAGTATCTAGTCGAGCACTCTCGACTAGAGTTTTCTTACTTGTTCTATTTCAAAAGTTTCGAAATCATTTTTATATGATTCGGGTAAAGTTTCACTTTGCTTCAAAAATTTAAAATTTATTGATATTTTGACTGTATCATTGTTGGGCAGCATGAGAAAGAAGTCTACATCCTTTACACTTGATTCCTCACTAATCTGCACTGGTAGTGAAATTCCACGATAGCCTTGAAGGATTAAAGTTGTAATGAAGAACGTCAATATACTTTTCATTATCATTATCATTTTTTTTTTTTTTTTTTTTTGTTGTCTTTAAGCTTTAAACTATGCGTACTCCAAGCTTTTCAAGCACTAAATAACGACTAACTCACTCACATTTTATCCATCAGAATTTAAAGCATATTTCATCATCAATGAGGTGTCCAAGATTTCACCACATTTTTTAATTTCTTATGTCAATCCATGAGTTATGTGAGTTAAAGAACCCCAACCATTTTACGAGCGCTTTATCTCCTTTTCTTCGTAATACTTTCTCAACTAGATATGTGTGGGGGAATCGAGATTTTTGCAGTTCTTCAGCGTAGAAGCCTCCTTTAATTGGGTTTCCCTCATAATCTTCTAATAGATATGTTGGAGGATTGGTATTTTGCACTCGTATTATTTTAAAAATCTCAGTTGTCCAGTTGGGAGTATAACCCTTTTAAAATGTGTGCTTATATGTATTTATCCGCACATAATCATTCACATGAAATCTTGACCCAATAAATACTTTTTTATTATTGTACACACTGTTTAGTAATAGCTTTTCATTTGATTTGTCTACTTCAATTGGCGCTATTTTGATTGTTCGATGAGGTCTTCTATTGTATTTATCAATTAAATTTTTATAGATATCAATCCAATGATATGATCCATTAAAACTAAACTCTTTCCACATCATTTCTTTAATTGTTCTATTGAATCGCTCAACAATTGAAGCTTTTAAGCTGCTATATGTTGAATAATGATTAATATTAAATTTAGTCATTAGCTGCTTAAATGGTCTGTTGAAAAACTCTTTACCATCATCAGTTTGCAAGTTCTTGGGAATCCGCCCCATCTTAAAAATACTTAACATTGCCTTAGCAACATCTTCTGCACTTTTAGTTTTAAGTGCTACACCCCATGCAAATTTATTATTTATCAATATGCTTCATAATAACTCTACGTCGCCGAAAGTTTTTTCTTGCTGGAGCATGAAGCTCGTTTATAATAGCTCTCTTACTATTATTATTTTCTGTGCGCGTTTATATGTCTAATGACGTATTGGTATTTTCTCACCCTCAATTACTAAAGTTTCTTTCTTTAACTGTGATTTTGGTGTAGCTATATATTTGAATATAATATTCTCTAAATTTAATATTTGTTCTTGCAATTCAACAAACTTTTCTGTATACGGTGCTCTAATGGTTTCCTTATCACTAGCTATTTGAAGATTAGTATTCTTTTCAATCCTCCCTTCAACTAGTAAATTTTCTTTTTTTATGTGTGTTAACAAATTCTGTTCAAGTGTCAAATTCTCTCTATGTATATATGCAATCAAATTTTGTTTAATTTCTCCGTTTTTCTTTTGAAAAAAATTATAGTTAATTGCGTCTTTTCCTTCAATAGGTGAGGCAACATTTTTAAGACGTTTGTTTTGAATATCAATGTTTTGATCGTAGTCCACAAACACTCCCACGCGTTTACTCTCATTTCTCTTGAAAGATTCTAAATAATTTTTTTCATTTGAATAACGTCCAAACTTGTCAACAGGCATGTTAAGAATAAATGAATATTAAAATATGTATACATATACATATATGAAATACTCCCCACCCCCCATCACTTTTTCTTTTCAATAAAGAATTCAACAAATTGCTTAGTAATAAGCAATTGACTGTCAATATAATTAATCATAATTTTTTTCTCTTCATCAATATGCTTAAGGAGAGATCTTCTTAAATCATCAAAACTTTTTTTATTTTCACTAACAAAATATTCTCTTAACTCTTTATTCATTTCTTCTATATACGACAATATAAAGATTTTCACTTCGTTAGTATAATCTAAATTTGGAGTATTAGATTCTTCAAGCATATCAGCCATTTTATTATTATTTGTATTAGTTTCAGAAGCTATGCGATTTAAACCATCTACAGTATATTTTTTAACTTGACTAACTTTATCATGTATTATGCGCTCTAAATTTTCATTGTTTCGAATAATCGCATTTTGGATGAATGCCTTATAATCTGCGACTTCTTTTTTCACATTCGAAGAGTAATGACCAAATTTATCGACCCCCATTTTATTTATTTCTTTTTATTAAACAATGAAGTTAGTATATAATTTTTGCTTCTCTAAGCTCTTCAATTATTGATATTATTTCGTTATTATGGTTGCTGTGACCAGCTGTTTGTGAGGCAATTAGAAGTTTTAATCTATCTACAATTTCATTTGGATCGTCCCAATATATGTAATTGGATTTATTTTCATTTAACTTCATGAGTCCACTACCAGTAAGAAGTGATTTTGCTGATTGCGATACTGATAAAGGTGTAGATGAAGAAGTATCTGGGAATAGAACTCTACCTGATAAGGATGATGCTCTCGGGAAAAGTTTTTTAATTATATTTAAATATTTTTTAGAGCGATTACCCTTCAGTTGTCCGTCAAGCCTATTCTGTTTTCTATGAGCATTTGTTTCTTTTAAAATATGCTTATAGTTTTCTAACTCTTCCATATTATAATTATTTGGATCATTCTCATAAATTAAAGAATATAAGCCAGCAGTTAGCGGCCAATTTTCACCACTCTTCTCTAATATAAATTTCCCATTTGAAATTTTAACTTTAGAATTCCCTAGACGCAAATCACCATTATCATCTTTATACGGTCCATATGCCTTATCAAGCATCTTTCTTCGAGCTAATTCACTTAAATTGAATATTTTTTCATTCTCATATTCTTGTGAGATATTACTATGTGATTTTCCAATGCTACCCACAGTAGCATTATCGAATTCATCATCATCATCATCATTAACATCATTAAAACCAGTTATTTCAAATGGATGAATTTTTACATCACGTTTAATTTCAGGTCTTGAAATACGTGAAAATGATGGCGATGGTGTTCGCCATTTTATATCTTCTTCTTTTGTTTCTTTTTTGGGAATTAAAAAATTCTTATTTAATATTTCACTTTTATTGACAAGTTTTTCTAGAGGAGCTGTTATTGGTTTTAGAGATTCTTCTAACTGTAGGTCTGTTTCAGCTTTCCCTAACTTAATACTCTGAAATTTTCTTTTTAAAACTTTTCTAGTTTTCGCTAGATCGCTTAAGATATTCTCAGTACGCATTTCTGTCATTTCTGCTGGCAGTAAGCTAGGTCAGTTTTATTAAGCACACTTACACATGAGTTTAACAGAGAGCGAGGTTTATCACACTTTATAATGTGTATGGGCAGTTCCGTAGAGTAGTGCTGGGAAAAAGATCGATCTAACAAACGATATATCGATGTTTCCTATGCATCGGAAATATCGATGTAGAAAACTTCGATACTTGATATATCGCCATCACTATACCATTAATTCCCCATCACTTGAATTAAAAGCGTGGGATATGGCTGTCAGGTAATTTGCATATTATTTTAACAATATAATTCAAATACTAACGTAACCCACTTTTCATTTAGGATTTTTGTGTTGGTAGTGTTGTAGAGAAATGGAGAAGTTTTTAAAGGGCAAGGACAATGGCGAAGGTAAATATTATTCTACTGCTTATGGCAGCCACACACGTATGCTGCAGCTATTGAGTTTTAAAATAATGTAACAAACACGCATTTGTTTGTAGATTGCAACGCGGATAAAAATAATGGAGAGGATGAGAGTGAACGAATGTTCAGCAAAGCTGGACACATAGTAAATGAGAAAAGGAGTCTCAAGCCGCAGCAAGTAGATATGCTGCTCTTTATAAACAAAAATTATTGGATGAAGTAAATGATCTCATTAAATAATATAATCTTTGTTACATAGTTTAGTTTAGTTTATATGAAACGTTTTTTAATTTTAATAAGAAGTTCATCATTTGTTGTTTATATGAAAACTTTGTTTGTTTGTTTTTTTTTTAATTTTGGGAGCTAAAATATGTTTATGAAAAGATCGATACATCGATCTGAGACCCATACATAATATCGAAATATCGATCTACGTAAAGATCGATCTTTTCCCAGCACTACCGTAGAGTTCATTCACACAATAGCTCAACAGCCTGTTTGCAGTTAATGTGCTGTTATCTGTTAGCTGTTAGTTGCTAGCTGCTGTTATGTGGAAGAAATAGAGGAGGATGTAATCAGTTGAATAGCAAAGTTTTTCTACTTATATCAGTCTTCGTGACTAAATAGATACTGAAAGAGCTACAGATATGTGGAGGTTTTATAAATGAGAAAACAAGAAAATTTCTCTTTTGTTTTTGATTTATTTTTATTTTTCATTTTCTTTAAATATAATTTTTATTGTACATTTGGGGAACTTCTAATTGAGATATGAACCTCGGAAGTATTGGTGACTGGGTCAATCCTTTTACAAATACTAAAAGTTTGAGTATTCAAGGCTTGAATAGTCGAAACATCTACACCACTATACGATTTTGGTAAAAACAAAATATAATCAGTTAATTCCAAAGTCAGAGATGGTCCATACTGTGTGTTTGCTCGCCACGCGCGAATCACATCCATTTGTACATTTAGCGGCATTCTCGTTTTGTTGAGCAACGGCTTTTGCCGCTTAAAATTAAAGTTTTGTATAGCTTTAATTTGATCTATGCTGACGTTTGGTGGAGGCTGCTGCTGCTGCTGCTGCCCTTCAGCGACTCCAGGCATCTGCAACTGCTGCTGGTTGTAGCTCTCAAAACTGATTTCATGGGTCTGCAGCTGCTGTCCTCCATGTTCCATGATGAGCTGCTGTCCTTCATTGGGGGTAGATATCTGAATATCGCCTAATATCGATACTTGGTGAGCATCCTCCTGCTGTTGCCTCATGGCATTTACAAGTAATGATGCCTGAGGGAACTCCGCCTGATTCCGATTCTGCTGGCGGAGCCTCTTCCGTTGCACCTCCTGAGCTGCTGAAGATGTTGATGGTCCTTCCATTATATAAAACACTTGCTGTAGTCGGTTGACTTGAGACTAATATACATATTTTATACTGAGCCTCAGCCCTTTTATAGCCCAAAAAATATATAGTATAAACACCCATTTAATCAAAAATAAAACATTTGTTTTGTTTTGTTTATATAATATATTTCCTTTCTTTAAATTCTAACAAAGCAACAGATTAGTTCACATTTCTTAAAATATTTACAATCTTATTTATGTCCCCAAAAATTTCTATGATTTCTATTAAAAATTTCCTCAGCTATGTTATCCTCGCTGTCTGTCTCTGGCACGTAAGCATCACTATCATCATCGCTCATGTTAATGGTACTGCTGCTGCTGCTGGTATCGAGGGTAGTATAATCCAGTAGATTTGATTGTGCAGTTGACGATGATACACTATTATTTTGTAGTATTAGTCTACTATTTGAAATTCTAGCAGGATATATTGTGAATGGGAAGGAAGTGGAGTAATAGAAGTATGGAGATTCAGGTGAATGAAGTGACATCCACTTCCTTCCCATTCACAATATATCCTGCAGGATATCCTGCAGGATATATTGTGAATGGGAAGGAAGTGGAGTAATAGAAGTATGGAGATTCAGGTGAATGAAGTGACATCCACTTCCTTCCCATTCACAATATATCCTGCAGGATATATTGTGAATGGGAAGGAAGTGGAGTAATAGAAGTATGGAGATTCAGGTGAATGAAGTGACATCCACTTCCTTCCCATTCACAATATATCCTGCTAGAATTTCAAATAGCAGACTAATACTACAAAATAATAGTGTATCATCGTCAACTGCACAATCAAATCTACTGGATTATACTACCCTCGATACCAGCAGCAGCAGCAGTACCATTAACATGAGCGATGATGATAGTGATGCTTACGTGCCAGAGACAGACAGCGAGGATAACATAGCTGAGGAAATTTTTAATAGAAATCATAGAAATTTTTGGGGACATAAATAAGATTGTAAATATTTTAAGAAATGTGAACTAATCTGTTGCTTTGTTAGAATTTAAAGAAAGGAAATATATTATATAAACAAAACAAAACAAATGTTTTATTTTTGATTAAATGGGTGTTTATACTATATATTTTTTGGGCTATAAAAGGGCTGAGGCTCAGTATAAAATATGTATATTAGTCTCAAGTCAACCGACTACAGCAAGTGTTTTATATAATGGAAGGACCATCAACATCTTCAGCAGCTCAGGAGGTGCAACGGAAGAGGCTCCGCCAGCAGAATCGGAATCAGGCGGAGTTCCCTCAGGCATCATTACTTGTAAATGCCATGAGGCAACAGCAGGAGGATGCTCACCAAGTATCGATATTAGGCGATATTCAGATATCTACCCCCAATGAAGGACAGCAGCTCATCATGGAACATGGAGGACAGCAGCTGCAGACCCATGAAATCAGTTTTGAGAGCTACAACCAGCAGCAGTTGCAGATGCCTGGAGTCGCTGAAGGGCAGCAGCAGCAGCAGCAGCAGCAGCCTCCACCAAACGTCAGCATAGATCAAATTAAAGCTATACAAAACTTTAATTTTAAGCGGCAAAAGCCGTTGCTCAACAAAACGAGAATGCCGCTAAATGTACAAATGGATGTGATTCGCGCGTGGCGAGCAAACACACAGTATGGACCATCTCTGACTTTGGAATTAACTGATTATATTTTGTTTTTACCAAAATCGTATAGTGGTGTAGATGTTTCGACTATTCAAGCCTTGAATACTCAAACTTTTAGTATTTGTAAAAGGATTGACCCAGTCACCAATACTTCCGAGGTTCATATCTCAATTAGAAGTTCCCCAAATGTACAATAAAAATTATATTTAAAGAAAATGAAAAATAAAAATAAATCAAAAACAAAAGAGAAATTTTCTTGTTTTCTCATTTATAAAACCTCCACATATCTGTAGCTCTTTCAGTATCTATTTAGTCACGAAGACTGATATAAGTAGAAAAACTTTGCTATTCAACTGATTACATCCTCCTCTATTTCTTCCACATAACAGCAGCTAGCAACTAACAGATAACAGCACATTAACTGCAAACAGGCTGTTGAGCTATTGTGTGAATGAACTCTACGGTAGTGCTGGGAAAAGATCGATCTTTACGTAGATCGATATTTCGATATTATGTATGGGTCTCAGATCGATGTATCGATCTTTTCATAAACATATTTTAGCTCCCAAAATTAAAAAAAAAAAACAAACAAACAAAGTTTTCATATAAACAACAAATGATGAACTTCTTATTAAAATTAAAAAACGTTTCATATAAACTAAACTAAACTATGTAACAAAGATTATATTATTTAATGAGATCATTTACTTCATCCAATAATTTTTGTTTATAAAGAGCAGCATATCTACTTGCTGCGGCTTGAGACTCCTTTTCTCATTTACTATGTGTCCAGCTTTGCTGAACATTCGTTCACTCTCATCCTCTCCATTATTTTTATCCGCGTTGCAATCTACAAACAAATGCGTGTTTGTTACATTATTATACCCTGAACCCATTGAAAATGGGAAATCAGGGTATAATGATTTTGTGAAAAAGTATGTAACAGGCAGAAGGAGGCGTGGCAGACCCCATAAAGTATATATATTCTTGATCAGGGCGATGAGCTGAGTCGACGAGCTGAGCCGTCCGTCTGTCCGTCCGTCCGTCCGTATGAGCAAAAGGATCTCAGAAGTTATAAGAGCTAGAGAGCTGAAATTTTGTATGTAGACTCGTGTATACCATACGCAGTACAAGTTTATCATATTTTTTCGATAACTCATTCTTTATCTTTTTTATCGAGGATAATCGATAAATTTGTATTGTTTTTTCAGCCTAATTTGAACACTTTTAGACATAGAGACTTCATATTTACTGTGTATATGCATTAGATAGATACACAAATTTTGCCATTTACAGATTTTGGATACCACGCCCCCTTCGCCTCCAATTCGTAAAAAACCTGTATCAAGTACTAGAGACTTGTGCTTTGGAATGTACACACATTTACACTTTATGATTACGTTCTGAAAGTTTTATTAAGATCGTACGTCTACAAAAGAAATTATTCAACAAATAAAATCTCATAATATTGCCTACACTGCAGCGCAGCCCAAGCGCAGTCGCTGCTTACTGCGCAGTTAGCAGAGCGCGGGCTTATGCGTGTGTGTGTATGCATGAGTATGTATGTGTGCATAAAAGAAGTGCAGAATGATTAGAATATCAGTTTGGAGGGTTCAGGGTATCCCCTAGTCGAGCAGTCTCGACTAGAGCACTCTTACTTGTTTTAAAACTCAATAGCTGCAGCATACGTGTGTGGCTGCCATAAGCAGTAGAATAATATTTACCTTCGCCATTGTCCTTGCCCTTTAAAAACTTCTCCATTTCTCTACAACACTACCAACACAAAAATCCTAAATGAAAAGTGGGTTACGTTAGTATTTGAATTATATTGTTAAAATAATATGCAAATTACCTGACAGCCATATCCCACGCTTTTAATTCAAGTGATGGGGAATTAATGGTATAGTGATGGCGATATATCAAGTATCGAAGTTTTCTACATCGATATTTCCGATGCATAGGAAACATCGATATATCGTTTGTTAGATCGATCTTTTTCCCAGCACTACTCTACGGAACTGCCCATACACATTATAAAGTGTGATAAACCTCGCTCTCTGTTAAACTCATGTGTAAGTGTGCTTAATAAAACTGACCTAGCTTACTGCCAGCAGAAATGACAGAAATGCGTACTGAGAATATCTTAAGCGATCTAGCGAAAACTAGAAAAGTTTGCTGGTTTATATTCTTTAATTTATGAGAATGATCCAAATAATTATAATATGGAAGAGTTAGAAAACTATAAGCATATTTTAAAAGAAACAAATGCTCATAGAAAACAGAATAGGCTTGACGGACAACTGAAGGGTAATCACTCTAAAAAATATTTAAATATAATTAAAAAACTTTTCCCGAGAGCATCATCCTTATCAGGTAGAGTTCTATTCCCAGATACTTCTTCATCTACACCTTTATCAATATCGCAATCAGCAAAATCACTTCTTACTGGTAGTGGACTCATGAAGTTAAATGAAAATAAATCCAATTACATATATTGGGACGATCCAAATGAAATTGTAGATAGATTAAAACTTCTAATTCATATATATATATATATATATATATATATATATATATATATATATATATATATATATGTTTGCTTAATTTTAATTTTGAGTATTAACATTAATTTACAATTTTATAATGTCCCCATGCATAAGTATTTATATTATCGCTCTTTATAAATCCCTTATCATCGTCCGCGCTTAAAGCTACTTTAGTAATTTTTTGGGTATACAATTTATGTAGTTTGGACTTAAAAACTAACATGTCATTGGTTGTATAGGTTTTATTTTTAAGTATACAGTCTAAAAATAATTGCATGCTTAAGCCTTTTAATATCGATTTTTTTATACCTTTGGCCTTTTTCACACAACCACCATCTTCAGTGCGCAATGAGTACATTTTGGCACGTAAACCTATAAACTCGGTCATTATCTTCCCATTATTTTCATCCTTCATCATACCTAAGACTTTCTTATTGCATCTCTGAATTTTGTACTTTTCTGCCAACTCTAGTGGATATTCAGATGTGTCGAACCTCATCTCAACATCCTCGCGAATATCAGCATACAAATCATTAACTCGAATGCTGTATATGAATGAGTCAGTGTCCATATAATTTAATGATAGCTTATTTTGAAATTTTGGAAGCATATAGTTATAGTGAAAATCATACATTTTAAGTTTTGAGAGGTCTAGAACACAGAATCCTAAATAAATGGGTTTATTATATAAATTATATAGTCGTTTCATTTGAATTGCATACATATTCTCAGAAAACTGAGCGGAGCTATGGAAATTAGCTCTTGAGATTAATGCTCTAGCTCCGAGAGAATTTTTTTTCATAGTCTCCCATGAGCACACTAACCTTACATTTTTCCTGTTCTCAACATTCTCCATTGTTTTACCATACACCGCATTGTTAAGCAATTTAAAAAAATCTTTCTCAAAGCTCGTTTTGGCTTGCGTTCTATGATGGGTATTAATATCTATATATTTTTTTAGCCAAGGAGATTGCTTAAACCTTAAAATTCTATGAATCTTACTTAGCTCCAGACCATTCCGAATGCATTGCTGCAGATTCCTATAGTGGATGGGGTAATTATATTTTGGACTAAAGTCTGCAATAAGCTTTTCACCACTAGACAATGCTGTTGGCTTCTGATTGCTGGGGCAAAACGGTAAATCGTTATGCAAATCATGTAAATTGACTGGATAATTTATATCTACCTCAAGAATATACCCATATTCAGATTCCTCATTAACCCCAAACACATTATATGTACGAATCTCCTCATCACTCATCCAGTAAAAGTCTCCGTATGGAAGATATTGAGACATAGCCCACCCATACAAATTATTAGCATCTAAGTACCAAAAATACTGGGAGGGAGCGGTCTCATCATAGTCATTCATGTACTTATGATTTGCTTTGGAATACGTCTGTGAGCATTGTACCAGTCCTCCACGAATACCCCTTTGAATAAATCTCTGCATATCAATGTAATTCCAGTTCTATTTCTGTCGACTTTAGCATAGCATCCCATGATAAACCTGGAGTTGTGTAATAATGAACTGGATCAAGTGAGTAAATACTCATACATATTGTGCGAAAATTTTCGAAAACATCTGTCAGTAGTAGTACATCGGTCTTCAAATATAGCTCCATATAGTCTTTAAGTGTTTGACAGCGAAAGGTTTCCCAAACAATTTGCGCATGCTGATAATCTTCCTCTGAGCACTCGCTATTCGTGAGACTATTAAAAAACATTTCTCTTGGCGGTAATGCCTTATCATGCAGGCGGTCAAATGAGCTTAAATGATCATATGGAAACACTCCTTTTCTACGCATTAAATTCAATTGACGCCCATCATTAGGGAAGATCCGTTTAGTACTTAACAGATCTTTCATTTCTAAGCTTGAGCTTAGAGTATCTAGGCTTGCAGGCATAAAGCGAAACGAATCTAGAAATCTCAATTCAATTTTTGTTTCGTCAACATATATGAATTTCGAGAGAGAAATGTAAAGCTCTTTATTTAGTGGGAGAACTCTGATTTCTCCTGGAATTTTAGATAACTCTCGCACAAACAAGTGTGCATCATAACGTGAGAAATTATGAAAGAAAATTGGAATAAAAGAGGGGACACTATATGTAAGATTGCATCTGGAGTGTGCTGCTCCTCTAAACGAACCCTTCAAATGACAATGATCTCTAACTCTATCACCTAATAAAGGTTTATTACATATATGACAATTAACTGTATTTTTAAATATTTCCTCTTCTTCATCACTCATTACGAGGGGCTTTATGATACTTAGATGATTCATGTAAATCATAATAACATCAGCTATCAAAGAATTTAAGAAATGTTCACTCGCATCTTTTCCTGTATGTATTACAAACCTATCTAGATTTGGATCAAATGAACATTTAATATAATAAGCATAGGCTACAGGATCATGTTCATGCATGATAACTACTTTCTCACTTACACATTCATTTACAGGCTGCAGGCTGCATTCAAAGTCAGCATACACCACAAATGGGACTGCCATACTATTAAGAAAGTTCTTAAAGCTAAGAGAGTTCTTTCCTTCAGTGGGGAGTACTGATACCATTTCACTGCAGTCTGAGGGGTGTGTGCTCCTATCCCTCGAATAGTTGAGGCAAACATCACAAAAGTATAACTTTGTTGTGTGGGCAGTAATCTGACTTCGCACAAGTCTGTTGAAAGAAAAAAAAACTGCTTATCTTTCATCCAGCTTAAAAATATGCAACATTAACACATACCTTGATAGACTCTTAATCCAAACATAATGTGCAGTGTTTATCCCCTCCAACAGCATCAGATTAATGTGTATTTTCTTTTTCTTCGAAGTTAGGTAAAGGGGACCAATCACCACTTTCTCTTCTGAATCATATCCAAACACGTTTACACTCAATCCTTCATTTTGTTCCTCAAATTTTTTAATCTCTCGCACTTTGAGTGGGAACTCCAGATCGGTGAAATTGAGAGTCAACGAGTCGTCTATTCGAATCAGAGTACTCCTTATATCAGCAATCTTGTATAGAGAACAGCGCCCTGCGTTTTTACTAAGAGGCTTCAGAGCTGATATCAGAGCCCACTTGAAGCAAAACTCATCGGTGTTGTGCACATTTACCAACGCTTTTTTTACCGCAAGACTCTTCGGAAGTGCGATATAGTTGGACCCTCTCAATGGGGAGTATTTATTAATGTTCATTTCAAGGTGGAGGATTCTCGTCAGAGTCCATCCACTATCTCTTTCTTGAAATTCGTCCATCTTCGTGCTTATTATATTGGTCTGTTGGATATAGACTTTTTCTAGATCACTGGCTATTGTTATCACCACCATTGGGGTTTGGTGTGATTTAGCCATTATAAGCATTTCATCATCTTTTGCACGCATGTACTCCCCAAAGAGTTCGAAGTTTATTTTACAACTACTGTGCACCTCAAGACATCTTTCCAAAATTGGAAGCAATGCCACTCCAGCTTCCGCCAGAAAATCCTCTGGCAATTGAATTTTTTCTTCGTTAATTGCACTTTCATATCGATATGTACAAATACGGTTTTTAAAACCACCTGAAGTCAGCTTTACACACTCATTCAATGGCTCAAACGCATTATTCTTGTGCTCGTTGGTTCGAATATGATGACTCCATCGCATACGGTTCACAAACACCCCACAAACTGAACAAAATCGCGTCATTTTTTTAAGACAGCTCACTCGAATTGTGTTACTAATAAACTAATTTCTGAATGTAAAACCATTTTGAAACTCTTGTGGCTTTATAAAAATGTCTTATCACGAAATACTAAACAAATATATGTATTTATATATTTCATTTTTTTATACCCTGAACCCATTGAAAATGGGAAATCAGGGTATAATGGTTTTGTTAAAATGTATGTAACAGGCAAAAGGAGGCGTGGCAGACCCTACAAAGTATATATATTCTTGATCAGGGCGACGAGAAAAGTTGATTTGGCCCTGTCCGTCTGTCTGTCCGTCCGTCCGTCCGTCCGTCCGTCCGTCTGTCCGTATGTTTGAACGCGTCGATTTCCGAAGATACAATAGCTAGACACTTCAACTTTTTTTTAAAATGTCCGTATATAGCACGCGCATATCGAGTTTATCACATAATTTCGATAACTTGTCCGATTATTTTTTTATCGATGAAAAACCTTATCGAATGTCAATTATTAAATTATATCTCTTACATCTTTTGAGCTAGAGTCTCCAAATTTGAAATGTAGACTCATATGTAGATTATAGAATTTCGGTTTTTTTTATAATTCACCCCCACCCCTATATCCACCCCCTCACCCTCACTTTTGTAAAAGGCGTATTTCAAATACTTGAGCTTCGGCATATACACGCATAGTAATGATATAATCATAATCTAAAAGTTTCATGAAGAACGTACGTCCACAAAAAAAGTTATTAAATAATTAAGTTTCAATGAGAAGCCCACACTGCAGCCCATGCGTGCGTGCCTATATGTGCCTATGTATGTGTGTGTGTGTTTCTTTTGTAAGCAAAAAGACGGGTTCAGGGGATTTCGTAGTCGAGCAGTCTCGACTAGAGCTTTCTTACTTGTTTTTTTTTGCTAAGTCATGATTCCCTATCACCCGCGATGTTGTTGTTGTTTTGGTCCCATATATGTTGTTTACTCTTTTTATCACGAAAATATATATTTACAAATAAATGTATATATTTATACATATACATATACATATACAGTAGAATCCGGTTATAGCGATACTCAAGGGACCGTCGTTTTTGCGACGTTATAGGCGGATGTCGCTTTAACCGTATAAGTTTGATCAGAAATGTTTGTCTGGGGACCAAAATTTTTAGTCGACATAACCGGTTGGACGCTTTAAGCGGAGTCGTTATAACCGGATTCTACTGTATTTATAATTTATACATATACATATTCATATACTTATATATATTATTTATACATATACATATACATATACATATACATATACATATACATATACATATACATATACATATACATATACATATACATATACATATACATATATTTATAATTTATACATATACATATACATATATTTATATATTTCATTTTATATGTGATGACCTTGAACTTGAATCATTTTTATACCCTGAACCCAATGAAAATGGGAAATCAGGGTATAATGGTTTTGTTAAAATGTATGTAACAGGCAGAAGGAGGCGTGGCAGACCCCACAAAGTATATATATTCTTGATCAGGGCGACGAGATAAGTTGATTTAGCATTGTCCGTCTGTCTGTCCGTCCGTCCGTCCGTCCGTCCGTCCGTCCGTCCGTCCGTCTGTCCGTATGTTTGAACGCGTCGATTTCCGAAGATACAATAGCTAGAGACTTCAACTTTTTTTTAAAATATCCGTATATAGCACGCGCATATCGAGTTTATCACATAATTTCGATAACTTGTCCGATTATTTTTTTATCGATGAAAAACCTTATCGAACGTCAATTATTAAATTATATCTCCTACATCTTTTGAGCTAGAGTCTCCAAATTTTAAACGTGGACTCATATAAACTTTTTAGAATTTCGGTTATTGTTATAAATAACCCCCCACCCCTATATCCACCCCCTCACCCTCACCTTTGTAAAATGCGTATTTCAAATACTAAAGACTTGAGATTCGGCACATACACGCATAGTAATAATATAATCACAATCTAAAAGTTTCATGAAGAACGTACGTCCACAAAAAAAGTTATTAAACAATTAATTTTCCATGAGAAGCCCACACTGCAGCCCATGCGTGTTTATGCGTGCGTGCCTATACATATGTGCCTATGTATGTGTGTGTGTGTTTCTTTTGTAAGCAAAAAGACGGGTTCAGGGGATTTCGTAGTCGAGCAGTCTCGACTAGAGCTTTCTTACTTGTTTTTGTTATGTTCTTGCTGAGCCATCGTTGTTGTCGATGTTGTTGTTGTTGCTGTGATTTCACCACCCCTTATCTAAACCACAAGTGACCCAGAACATACAACCGTGTTGTTGTTGGTGTTGTTGCTGCTAAACCGGAAGTGGTCCAGAACATACATCCATGTTGTTGTTGGTGTTGCTTGTTGCTGTAATTTCACCACCCCTTATCTAAACCGGAAGAACATACATACAGAACATACATTTCTCATCTACTACCAATTGGTGTATGAAGGTAGCTGTGTAGGAGCTAAGAGATGGGCACCTGACTCTGAGAGATGGTGCGGAGGCTGAACAAAAATGCCTAGCGACTCGATCAAAGCTCTTGAGTACCTGTTGGTCACCACTAGCTAATGGAGTACATAATTCAATTCACAAACAATTACCATTCACACACACACACACTTGCTAAATACATGTGTACACAATGTGCATGTGTGTGTGTGCGTGCAATAAGAATTGCCTGCAAATTTAACTGACAAATACACGAATCCAAATTGAGACAGCGACAGGGATAAATATGCAGTGCAAAAAAAATTATAATAACAAGTAAGAAAGCTCTAGTCGAGACTGCCCGACTAGGAAATCCCCTGAACCCTTCGGAGAACTGATATTTCAATAATTCTCCGCGTCTTTTGGCTTACAAAAGAAACACACACACACATACATAGGCACGCACGCATAAACACGCATGGGCTGCAGTGTGGGCTTCTCATGGAAAATTAATTGTTTAATAACTTTTTTTGTGGACGTACGTTCTTCATGAAACTTTTAGATTGTGATTATATTATTACTATGCGTGTATGTGCCGAATCTCAAGTCTTTAGTATTTGAAATACGCATTTTACAAAGGTGAGGGTGAGGGGTGGATATAGGGGTGGGGGGTGATTTATAACAATAACCGAAATTCTAAAAAGTTTATATGAGTCTACGTTTAAAATTTGGAGATTCTAGCTCAAAAGATGTATGAGATATAATTTAATAATTGACTTTCGATAAGGTTTTTCATCGATAAAAAAATAATCGGACGAGTTATCGATTTCTAGTGATAAACTTGATATGCGCGCGCTATATACGGACATTTTAAAAAAAAGTTGAGGTCTCTAGCTATTGTAGCTTCGGAAATCGACGCGTTCATACATACGGACAGACGGACAGACGGACAGACGGACATGGCTAAATCGATTCAGTTTGTCGCCCTGATCAAGAATATATATACTTTGTGGGGTCTGCCACGCCTCCTTCTCCCTGTTACATACTTTTAACAAAACCATTATACCCTGATTTCCCATTGAAAATGGGTTCAGGGTATAACAATTGCTAGAAGAAACCTCTTTGATTATTTGGCAAATAATTCGGAACAATGTGGTTGTAAGTAATAATTTTTAGTTGATAAAATTTAGAAATAATTTTGAATGTCATTCAAGAAGAAGAAAAGTGAAAGTAATCTCTGGTCTCCTACGAGCTTGAACTTAGGTTGCCTCGTTTTTTATACCCTGAACCCATTGAAAATGGGAAATCAGGGTATAATGGTTTTGTTAAAAGTATGTAACAGGGAGAAGGAGGCGTGGCAGACCCCACAAAGTATATATATTCTTGATCAGGGCGACAAACTGAATCGATTTAGCCATGTCCGTCTGTCCGTCTGTCCGTCTGTCCGTCTGTCCGTCCGTCCGTCTGTCCGTCTGTCCGTCTGTCCGTATGTATGAACGCGTCGATTTCCGAAGCTACAATAGCTAGAGACCTCAACTTTTTTTTAAATGTCCGTATATAGCGCGCGCATATCAAGTTTATCACTAGAAATCGATAACTCGTCCGATTATTTTTTTATCGATGAAAAACCTTATCGAAAGCCAGTTATAAAATTATATCTCCTACATCTTTTGAGCTGGAGTCTCCAAATTTTAAATGTAGACTCATATGCACTTTATAGAATTTCGGTTTTTGTTATAATTCACCCCCCGCCCCTATATCCACCCCCTCACCCTCACTTATGTAAAAGGCGTATTTCAAATACTAGAGACTTGAGTTTCGGCATATACACGCATAGTAATGATATAATCATAATCTAAAAGTTTCATGAAGAACGTACGTCCACAAAAAAAGTTATTAAACAATTAAGTTTCCATGAGAAGCCCACACTGCAGCCCATGCGTGCGTGCCTATATGTGCCTATGTATGTGTGTGTGTGTTTTTTGTAAGCAAAAACACGCGGAGAATTATTGAAATATCAGTTTTCCTAAGGGTTCAGGGGATTTCCTAGTCGGGCAGTCTCGACTAGAGCTTTCTTACTTGTTATACCCTGAACCCATTGAAAATGGGAAATCAGGGTATAATGGTTTTGTTAAAAGTATGTAACAGGGAGAAGGAGGAGTGGCAGACCCCACAAAGTATATATATTCTTGATCAGGGCGACAAACTGAATCGATTTAGCCATGTCCGTCTGTCCGTCTGTCCGTATGTATGAACGCGTCGATTTCCGAAGCTACAATAGCTAGAGACCTCAACTTTTTTTTAAAATGTCCGTATATAGCGCGCGCATATCAAGTTTATCACTAGAAATCGATAACTCGTCCGATTATTTTTTTATCGATGAAAAACCTTATCGAAAGCCAGTTATAAAATTATATCTCCTACATCTTTTGAGCTACAGACTCCAAATTTTAAATGTAGACTCATATGTACTTTATAGAATTTCGGTTTTTGTTATAATTCACCCCCCGCCCCTATATCCACCCCCTCACCCTCACCTTTGTAAAAGGCGTATTTCAAATACTAGAGACTTGAGTTTCGGCATATACACGCATAGTAATGATATAATCACAATCTAAAAGTTTCATGAAGAACGTACGTCCACAAAAAAAGTTATTAAACAATTAATTTTCCATGAGAAGCCCACACTGCAGCCCATGCGTGTTTATGCGTGCGTGCCTATATGTGCCTATGTATGTGTGTTTCTTTTGTAAGCAAAAAAACGCGGAGAATTATAGAAATATCAGTTCTCCGAAAGGTTCAGGGGATTTCCTAGTCGGGCAGTCTCGACTAGAGCTTTCTTACTTGTTTCCTCTAATCTGATGAATATATGCAGAGCCCAAGCCATATCAATTCATCCACAGATATTAGACGTGGGCTAACTATAACTATATTTACATTTACATTTACACACATATATTACATATGTTTCTCATAGTGTGCGTGCTTTTCTGTGCGTGTGTGTGTGTGTGAGCCACTTTAGCTTAATAGCCATTTGCATGCATATTTAGTGTCAATAAAAAAAACTTGGCAAATCTTTTACACTTTGGCAACCATCATATATGTATGTAACACATAACATTCTATATACGATGTCATCAGTATAATTTAAGTTTACGTGAAATGTACATTCATACATCCATCTCTGTTGTTTCATCCTTCCCTCTCTCAGACTCTCTCTGTTTCTTTATTTTCAGCTATACTATTTGTCTGTCTTTCATTCCCAATTTATTTGTTTCTCTCGCTCTTTTTCTTTAACCATATTCTTTCATTTTCTTTTCATCATTTAATTTCTATCTCTATCTCTGTTTTCTCTAGATACAACTCTTATATATCTCTCTCACTCTCTATCTGTATCCCTTTCTCTACATTTAATTATTTCTATCTCTTTCTCTGTCTATTTGGCCGTCCATATACATATATCACTTTCTCCCTCTCTCTCTCTCTCTCTCTCTCTCTCTCTCTCTCTTTCATTCTTACTCTAATTCTCTCTATCCCTGTGTTTGCATTCAATTATACATTAACATAAAAGCTTAATTTACTAAAGAAAATGAATGTAGTGAAGAGAAGCTCTCCGAAAATGTCAAAATTAACGGAAAAAAATTTTATATTATTCACCAATGACTTTTCATCATGGACAGCTTTACGGATGATAAAACTTAAATTAAATTGAATAAACCGACTCTAAAACAGTGCACAGTTGAGTCAGTCGGTGTTCCAATTGGAAAGCTCAAGCTCAACGAAAAGCTCAGCTTCAGATTAAAGCTTTTACTTCTTAGTTGGTTAACAGTCATACAGACAAGCCGGAGGCCCCCGTACCCAGTGACTCATTCGAAGTTTGTTTAAATTTTATATGCATTCTAACAGCATCAGCTTTAAACAGTTCTTGAAAGTCAGAAAGTCTTGAAGATGTCGTCATTATGGAGCAATACAAATTGCATTATATTGACGATTATAGCATGTAGTCTGCGTAGACTTATTAAAAGCCTGCCCTAAAAACAGCTGTCTTTCAACTAAAATATTTACTTAAACACACTCACGAAATAAAAACAATTAAGATGATAGTCAGAGTGTTGTTAACTGTTCCATTTTGGGATACAAAATATTTACAATTACTAGCAGATATGGTAAGTGAGTATACATAGAATCTTGCGCCCAGGGTTATAAAATTTTACTGAAAGAAGATTCGATCGATTCGATTCAATTCATCCTCAAAATATATTTCGATTTGAAGAATCTGGAAATGAAGGCCCCTTTAAATTGAAAATAAATAGACAAACGAATTTGTTGTTTCTCAAATATGTATTTGCTCACAAACATATAGAATTCATAAGTTTTTTTTTTTTATTTGATTTTGTTTTATTTTATTTTTGCTAATTGATTTACTTATTGATAATATTTTTCGTAAATACTGCACTTGCAATAGCACTAAACAAAAAAAGTTTCACTATACTTAAAACAAGTACGGAAATATATGATGCAAAAGTTGAAATATATTTAAAATTAGGAAAGAAAAAAGCGAATTATTCATATACCTAAGCCTATGTATATATAGTATATAGTATATAGGCGTTGTCGTGTTTGTGGTTCCATTTCTCATATATACGCGCATTTATTGTGTCACATGTTATATGTTTCTTATGGATTTGTTTTTGGAAATAGCAGTTCGATATACAAGATACATTCAATAGAACTAAAGAGAAACCTAGAGAAATAATAATAATCAAATATATGTATGTATACATGCAGGTTTCTATAAATATAAGTGAAAAGCAACCCAAATCAACGCAGTGGATGGGATGCTTTCGTTTTTCTCTGCTTTTTGGTAAAATAAATCTATTTCAGCTGTTGCAACTTCCGTATCGATTCATCAGCGTTCGAGTCTTACGCCGTCTTCTTCTTCTTGAACTTATTCTTGAGCAGACCCGGCAGTAGCGAAGCGCACGCGCACAGCGTCAGCACACCCATCGAGGTCCAGGAGAAGGCTTCACTTGAACTGCTCATCTTCTGCAGCGTTTTGCCCGCCTGAATAGCGATGACGGACGGCGGAGCCACGCCACAGAAGGTGCCCAGTGCGAAGATGTGGAGCGGAACGCCAATCACCGGCGACGCCAAATTGATGAACCAGTTGGGCAAGATCGGTGTCATCCGCAGAAAGAGCATGTAGTTGAACAGGCTGTCACGGTACTCCTCGACGTGGCGGGACCATTCGCTAGTCTTCTTTGGCCAAAAGTGTCGGATGAGACGGCGTCCGACCAGATTGGAGAGGGTGTAGCAAAGCGTGGCGCCCAGCGCCGAGCAAAAGCAAATGAGAAACAGTGCGATGGGGAATTTGTACAAGAATCCAAGTAAGATCGACAGGAATAACGACCCAGGAATGGCAAATGTTTGTAGGCTAGAGAACGCATTCAGTTAAGGCAACCAATTCAAGTAAGATGTATATGTATGTAGAATAAAGTGTGACACGTGTTCATATTGCCTAGGGTCTAGATAATCGAGTCTAAAAACAGATCATCAGATAAATTGCCAACTGACTGGGCTGATCGCCAACCAACTATTAATAGCCAAGTAACATACAAGTTGACAATGGCAATCGCGATCGCAACCTGCAATCGGCATTCGCCTTTGTCCCAGAAGCTAAGACGTGCCCGAGCCAAGCAAATGAACGATAACATAAAATGCCAAATGAAACGTTTTCATTTCGCTATACGATATGAAAAAAAAAAAAAAACAAAACAAAACAAAACCGTGCTGCGAGACTACAATGAATTTTGATGAAAACTTTGCTGACTCAAATTTAGCGCTGTCTGCTAAACACCAAATTGGATTAGAACTTTAATTAAATTTTAGATTCATTAAATAAACAAGAAAGTTTCTAGTTATGTTTCAAAACCTGATACCTGATACATGCATACATACAAATACATACACTATATACATATTTATATGCATATACAGTGGCTCACAGCTTATTTCGTGCAGCGCCATAGTACAATTTTAAAGGCGTATTCCCGCTAAACCAGTAAAGATATCCAAAAAATTTAAATGGGATCTTATTTATTAGTAATTCATTATATATTAACGATTTACATTATTTGTCTGTTCCAAAAAATAACATTTAAAACTAGAGAAAACTGAAACAACTGGCCATTTCAATGTCACAGCTTATTTCGTGCACTTCACTTTCAATGACTTTATTGCCCAAAAATTCTTAAATTATGATTTTTTTTCCTCTTTTTTGTTTAATCACCCCTTTTAAGTATGATTCCGTCGAGTTTAACAATTTTCGGGTGACTTCGCTGGAGATTTTTGGCCATTCCTCCAATAGAGCCGTTTTGAGTCCATTTTGATTGGTTATTGACCTATTCCGAATGGCCACGCCCAATTTTGCCCACAAATTTTCTATAACGGTTAAGTATGACCACTGGGCTAGTGGATTGACCACATGTAGACAGTTCAAGATCAACCAGGACTGGGCAATGCCCGGTTTATGTTTTTGGTCATTAGCCTGATCAAATCGGGATCGCGCTTCTAGACCCAGCTCTTCGGCATTTTGGAGCAAATTTTCTTTTAAAAAGTATTGGTACATATTATTGTTCAAATTACCATCAATGAAAACTAAGAATCCAACTCCCGAACCCGATCTGCAGGCCCAACCATCCAACAGCCACTGCCATAGCTCATAGTCGGTTTTAGGTGCTGATCTTGGAGCTCGGTATTTGCTTAGCGGCAGTCATATTGGAACCCATCCGACGCAAATATATTCAATTTCGACTCATCTGTATATATTTTCATCGGTTTGGATATAATATGTTTGGCGATCACCAAATACCGAGCTCCAAGATCAGCACCTAAAACCGACTATGAGCTATGGCAGTGGCTGTTGGATGGTTGGGCCTGCAGATCGGGTTCGGGAGTTGGATTCTTAGTTTTCATTGATGGTAATTTGAACAATAATATGTACCAATACTTTTTAAAAGAAAATTTGCTCCAAAATGCCGAAGAGCTGGGTCTAGAAGCGCGATCCCGATTTGATCAGGCTAATGACCAAAAACATAAACCGGGCATTGCCCAGTCCTGGTTGATCTTGAACTGTCTACATGTGGTCAATCCACTAGCCCAGTGGTCATACTTAACCGTTATAGAAAATTTGTGGGCAAAATTGGGCGTGGCCATTCGGAATAGGTCAATAACCAATCAAAATGGACTCAAAACGGCTCTATTGGAGGAATGGCCAAAAATCTCCAGCGAAGTCACCCGAAAATTGTTAAACTCGACGGAATCATACTTAAAAGGGGTGATTAAACAAAAAAGAGGAAAAAAAATCATAATTTAAGAATTTTTGGGCAATAAAGTCATTGAAAGTGAAGTGCACGAAATAAGCTGTGACATTGAAATGGCCAGTTGTTTCAGTTTTCTCTAGTTTTAAATGTTATTTTTTGGAACAGACAAATAATGTAAATCGTTAATATATAATGAATTACTAATAAATAAGATCCCATTTAAATTTTTTGGATATCTTTACTGGTTTAGCGGGAATACGCCTTTAAAATTGTACTATGGCGCTGCACGAAATAAGCTGTGAGCCACTGTATGTACTAAGTACATACATATTTATGTAAATATGTTTACATTTACATACATACATATATCTCCGAGTATTTTTCAATGGAAACTGACACGTGGTATAAATATTTTCGCATCGAGTGTCTTATAACAAAAAAAAACAAAAAAACACGTCGTTACCAGTCCCCGTGAAAGATTAGTCATAATAAAAATAAAAAAAACAGAAAAACTTTTGTCAGCTTGAATTTAAATATCATATGTACATACATATGTATGTATGTATGTATATACATACATATATGTACTTACATACATATATACATGTATGTATATAAATACATACATATGTAACTATACAAATATTGTAAATGAAGACTAAAAGCCTTAGGCAAAATTTGGTATCGTTCTTTAGTTAATTGAGTACAATATTTACATCAAGCATACATACATACATATGCATGCATGTCTGCACGTACCGTACAGATGAATGTACATGCGCGAATTCATGATTACCAAACGCTTTACTAAACAGTCGTGCGATCACAGCTACACATACACACATACATATGTACAGATATATAATTAACAACAAAACCAGCTTACAATCATTCGATCGCTACGTAAAATCGCAATTGCGTCGCCAGTTGCTTTGACGAATTGTAAAAAATAAATATAACGAAAATACATACATATGTATACAAACACACGTATGCGAACAGAAGCTGAGTATTTGCATACATATGTATATACTGTATATACATATGTGTGTATAAATGATATGTACATATGTATATTTACGTATGTACATACATATTGTATATCGTGATTTTTATTGAGCGAAGACACTGCAAATGAAAGAGTGACCAGCTCTCAGCTGTTTTGGTATACTAGACATAGCACACATACCCACGCACAAACGCGTGCGTGTGTTTTTGCTTATATTTCGTTTTATACCCTTGATCGCAGTCGCTATGAAATGTAAAATGCGCAGCAATTAGGCATCTTGAAACTAACGAAAAATAATCTGTATGTTGGCGTTTTCTGTCTATTTCAAGTCGTGCTAATCTCTCAACTATTCGAACATTCCTTTATCTTAACTCTTACTTACATACATAAATACATATGTATGTATGTACATTACAAATAGAATTGTTTTGAGCATTCCAAGAGTATTTCGAATTCGCTATTCGTCTTATCTTGCTTTGTTTATAAACATGCCTGAGAACGCAAATCAAAGTGCGATAGCAAGAGAGTTTCCAGGTATGCGTCATCATACGATTCCTCTCTTGCTACTGCAGAGAGTGCAAAGTGCACTCGTTCAATACCAGCAACGTCAATCAGCTGATCAATTTGAGACATGTCCGCTCTTTTCGTTCTTTACGTTTTTTTCAATGAATTGTGTATATGTATATACAAATGTATGTGTATCTGTGTAAATTTTACTTCCTACATGCAACCGAAACGACGACGACGTCGTCGTCTTCAATGCTAATTATGCGTGCCCGTGCATAATATTATAGAAATTTACGCGGGTGTATCGACGCACGTGTTGTGCGATTGTTGACCATGAATATTATTGCTGTTGTCGCACACTCTTTTTTGGTCTAAGCTGACCATTTGTAGAGTATTTAAAAATGGGGTCAAGGTTAAATATATGTAAGTACGCGACGAACGTGAAACTTATTGCGCAAGTGCCGTTATCTAGACACACAGCTCTGTGTATATATGTATGTATGTCCGTATGTGTGTGTGTTCATGTGATAGTTGATCAGATTAGTTAAATTTTTGTGTTGGAAAAGGATACAATACGTAGGCGACAACAACGCCGAACATCACTTCAAAATAATACATGTCCTTGTAGCGATCCAGGACCTTTGCTAACATCTTCGCATCTTGAATATCACGTGGTATTTTCAAATGTTCCTTCTCAGAGCTAAAACGAAACATACATAAAAAAACACAAAACAAAAAGCGTTACTTACGGCTGTAATAAGTGCACAAGCATCGTCTGCTGTGTACATGTGTATACGTGTGTGTCTGTGTCTCAGTGTGAGTGTAAAGTGGCGTGACTTTTACTGAGCGCAAGCTCCCCGTGCAAAGCTCGATATAATGTCAGAGGGAATTGACACAAGCACAGGTGACAGCGACTGCTTGAGCCGTGAATGTCCGACTAAAGCGGATAGCCCTATTTAATGGTTTATAATAAAAGCTTATGTGCTAATTGACCGACTTTGAGTAAGCTAGGAAATCTACCTGTACATACACATACGTATACATACATATGTACATATATGCTCAAGATCAGAATAAATAACTGACTATACTGAATATATATCTGGTTTTAATTTAAAGTGTGAATGTACGGGTTAAACCCTTTTTATAGACTTGGCGCTCATATCTTGAATAATCTTTTTGTTTATATCTGTCGGGACTTTGAAAGGGCCCTCAGAGCGATTTCTATTAAATCTGCAAATATTTGATTTGATAATATATATGTATATGTACATATATAGAAAAAGATTATAGATGATATACTTTATAGTCTTTTTTTGTCGGCATTCGACTAACTTCGCAGACTTTAAAGGGCGACAGAGTTTTCTGATATATCTACAGATTTGCAATTTACAATAAATATGTACATATATATGGGTAGATAGTGGAACAAAGCCGTTGGCATAACTAATTAAACTTAGCATCTATTGCTATTAGACACATATGGAAAATCTGATCCACTGTTTATGCACGTTTTTTGCACATGTTAATAACTACACCTTTGCTAATCCCATTGTTACGCACAGAATTGCACTTTGTGTATACAATGGAAAAAGAAAATGTTCAATCAACACTCACGCATTCAATTCGGGAAATATTGCATATACATAGAACATAGTCATCAAACTGGCCACAAATATTGCAACCACGATGACTAGAGATTTCTTGGTGGCTTTTCGCTCATCCGCAGACATTGCCTGTTTTTGGGGCGTAACTGGTGGAGGCTGCTGCTGTTGTTGTTGTTGTTGCTCCTGCTGTTGTTGTTCCTGCTGAAGCTGCTGCTGTAGTTGCGGTTGGAGTTGATTCGGTGGTTTTGGCTTGCCATTTGCGGGAATCCGCGAACGCACATTTGACATCTTATCAGTAATATCTGTGTTAGCGTGAAAACAAACAGGTCAGCAAAGAAACACGTCATGTGCCATAGAGTGCGACAGGGACAGAACGAGTGCGAGGTAGAATTCGCAGACGTGGGGGAAGGGGGCGAAGTATAGCTAAATTGATTTACTACTTACCGCTGCTTCGACTGTTGTCACTGATAAGTGTTACGCCGCTGTCGCCGTAGCTGTTGCTCTCCGTTTTGCAAGACATCTCTAAAATCGTTAAAAGCGCTGGCGTTGCGAGTGAATTCTCAATTTGGATTAACACAGCGCTTGAGAGCACTTTGCCAGTTTCCGCGTTTGGCTTTGCTTGCGAGCTTTTCAGGGTGCTCCGCTTCTAAATGTATCACTGCTTTTTTTCTTTCTTGTGTTATTATTGTTAGTGGTGCTGCTGCATGTGTGTGAGTATGTGTGTTTGCGCGCCAGCACTAGTCGCAACTATCCATTCGTACATATACAATTTAATCGATAAAAACGGTGAACGTGAAAACAGAAGCTGTCCGCGACGACAATCAAATGACAATTTTATATATAAATTTGTATTAGATGTGGTCCATCTCCTATGCCCATAATATCGTGCAATAGGGTTGCACTATTTAAAAACTCATGTTTTCTTTCAGTTAGTTTTATTAATTTGACGACGGAGCTCACCCCACTACTCTTCTGCTTCTCGTAACACTCTTTTCGGTGTGACCAGAGATTACGAGCAGCTAAAATACAATATGCTTGACATTACTTAAGAGAAAAATACTACGGCTGCATATTACAGCTGGAAATAATACTAGCAAATGGTGGTATTACAAAACTAAACCATGTGTCAACATCGGCACTACAATTTTGACAGATAATTTTCCGTTAATTATGTGAATAGAATATTTATTTTATTCTTTTTATTTAAAATTGATTAAATATTTTCAGTATTTATATAAAATTGGTTACATTTTTTTCATTAAATTTTTTCCTTCTTTTGTAGATTAAAGGCATTATGTGCCTTGGCAAACGGCATACACATGTATGTTCAAATTTTTCATGGGATCTTACAAGTCATAAGAGGAGTTATTGTTTGAACTGTCACTTGAATTTAGAAAGAAATCGTCTTTCTCATATTTGTTTTCGAAATTCAAACAGTTAAAATTGATCGTATTTGCGTTATCAATATTATTTGAATGATTATTCAAAGTATTATTTGAATTCGTAGTTTCTGTTTTGATTTCACCTTCATCCATGTCCTCTTCTGGCATGGACTCATCGCACCGAAAAATACGATCAAAATCTTCGTTATTTTCATTTAAATTTGAAGGATTTTCGAATGACAATGTTGGCAAAACTTCCACATGTTCGACCACAGCTTCATCAGGAACATTTTTAGGATTGGGCATATTTCCCACCTCTAGCTGCGACGAGTCCGAGGCCATGTCAGATATGTCGGCCATATCAGTCGGAAGATCAAGTGGCTCGTTACCGCCGGCGTGAACTGGCGGGGGCAAAGGGGCAAAATGTACCTGTTTATTGGGATTAACCATAGTATCTATCTCATTGGAAACGTCCACCGAGCGATTGACCACTAATATGGAGCGCAACGGTGGCTCCACTGATGTGTCCATGGCAGTAGCTTTGTTTACCTCAGCATACTTGTTGATGAAATCCAATGCCGGCTGCAGCACGAGCGGGTCAACTTTCTTGGGCAGAACGATAACCTTGGGCTCGCAAGCTTTGGCCATGGGCTTCTTGGGCTGTGGAAACAGTTGGAAGTGTGAGAAAGAAGATTTAATGCCGAGTGAATTTCCCCTATGGTTACCTCAGAACCTTGCTTGCTCAGCTGCACCAAGTAAACAAACTTTTTGTTTCGCTGCTGAGTGGCTCGAGCCAATTTCTCGCTCCAGTAGCGCTCCATTTCAGCTGTTTCTAAGCGAATCCTTAAATTGGCATCCTCTGCCTCCTTCAATTGCATTTGCCATTTACGAAACTCCTTAACTGCACCCACACACAATTTTTTGTTTGTTTTAAATTCTGATATATGTATGTACATATGTATGTTACAATTGAGGGTACTAACCAATTGTACGCGCTTCCATGGCGACTTTTCCCTCCAGCTGGAGTTTCTGTTCCATTTCAATGGCCTTGATTTTCTGCTGCACCTCCTGTTCCTTCCGCATAACCCCGAAGCTCAGCATACTCTTGATCTTGTCATCGTCGAACAAGTTGGCCATTTCCAGCAGATATTCGTATGAGCTGTGTATGGTTTTGGCAACGGTATCCATCTGTTTAATTTCATCTTGGCGCACATTTGCCGCTTGGCACGCCAGCGCCATATCTATACGCAAATTCGGCATTTCCTTATGAAGGTCTGAAAATTGTGTAAATTAACTGGTATGCACTTAAAATATTTCTTAATGGCGGCTAACGTACTATTTTTCATTTTCTTGAGCTCTTCCTTTTCTTTGAGCGCTTGCTCAAGGCGGGTTAAAACACTATGAAATTCTTCATTTGTTGCTGCCAAATTCATAATGCAGTGAAAAATGCGCGGAAAATATTCCATCGGCATTTTGCTTAATTTTTCTGACTGTGTGTATGTAGGCACGAAGTGACTTTGCAAACCAAAGCGTTAACAGTTAGAAATTTCATGAGACGATAATTTCGAGTCTTCTAGATAGATCTAGACGATTTATCGGAACTGGAACTAATTTGGATGTTTCCTTCTGACAACTTTTAGATTTTTTCAATTGCTGTAGCCTTTGCAAAAACGTAATTATTATAACGTAATTAAAACGATGTGTTTTTATCCTTAAATTGACATTTAAGTTGTTTGCGAAAAGGGCGTTAGGTTCTAAATGATGTAATTGTTTTCGGTAAGAAATTCGGGAATATATTGGTTTTTGAAACGCAACTTTTTTTTTTGTGACTTGGCGCCGCTATTTAACCAATGCATTCGACTGTCGCCAATTATGTTTGCAAAGTCAAATATCGATATTTAAATTTCGTTTTACAGCACTATTATAAATGATATCGCTCATGCGCGAAATCTGGCAATATTTATCGTGACGCACACTAACACACACGGGCAATCAAGCTAAGCAATCCACTTTCCGAAATTGTCTGCGCTGCCCTGAAGATGATGTGAAGAATTAATAACACAATCGAAACGCGATTCATAGCGCTTGGCAGCAATCTCTAAAAGAATTAGTTTACGTGACGCTATTTGCATGCCGAGCTGACTCTGAGTTTTTCTTATATCCAGTTAACTAGTCCATCCTATCGTCTCCCTTTTCGGGATGTCACATTACGAGCGTGGACGGGGCTCAGGCCCGCTGCCCAACCGTTGGCTTTACTGTCCACGAAAAAGCGACTCACTCATAGCGGACCGTTTCCTCGCCTTCAAAACACCGCTAAGCCAGTCCTTCCAAGACAAGATGCCCATCGAGTGCACTTTTCGTCCCGAAATGCTCTTTGACTACTGCAAGACGCTTAAGGTAAGAGTTGTCAGAGATGGGGAGTTGGCTTAAAAGGGTATTGTGTTAATGTCTGTCGAATACCTAACAGCTAAAACTGGGCCTTTGGATTGACCTGACGAACACAAAACGATTCTATGATCGCAGCGTTGTGGAGGAGCGGGGCGCCCAGTACATTAAGTTGCAGTGTCAGGGTCATGGCGAAACCCCATCTCCGGCGCAGACTCACAGCTTCATTGAACTGGTTGACAACTTCATCAACGAGCGACCGTTGGACGTTATCGCTGTACACTGCACACACGGCTTTAATCGCACGGGCTTTCTTATCATCTCGTATATGGTGGAAAAGATGGATTGCTCTGTGGAGGGAGCACTTGCCGTGTTTGCCAAGTCTCGTCCTCCGGGCATATACAAGCAGGATTATATCAATGAGCTCTTCCGTCGCTATGACGACGAGGAAGACGCTCCTCAGGCCCCAGAGCAGCCCAATTGGTGTTTGGAATATGATGATAGCAATGGCAACGACAATAAAAAGCGTCATTATGATGATAATTGTTCTACTTCGCAACAGGCTGCAGCGGCGGCAGCTGGATCTAGTATTGGAGGGGTTGAGGAGGACGACGAGGAGGATGCAGGCGATTCAAATGCAAATAGTGAGGAGAGCGCCGCGTCTGGCGATGGACAAAAGAAAAAGCGACGTCGCGAGCTAATCGTCAAGAATGCGGCATTTATGCCTGGTGTACCCGGAGTGCGGCAGGTGTCAGATCAGCCGCGTCTCGGTGAATTGCAGCGTCGGGTGCAGGACTGGTGCCACTGGCAGAAGAATGGCTTTCCTGGAGCGCAGCCCGTATCGATGGACCGGCACAACATCAAGAGGCTCAGCGAGATACCGTATAGGGTTTCGTGGAAGGCAGATGGCACACGGTACATGATGCTAATTGATGGACGCAAGGAGATATACTTCTTCGATCGCAATAACTCTTGTTTCCAGGTGGAGAACATGTCATTTGTCAGTGGCAAAAATCTACATGATCATCTCGATGGCACACTGCTGGATGGCGTAAGTGATATAGTCTATGTCTAGATGACGCTTCAAAGCCATGTGAATAATTTTCCATATTTTTTGATACATTTGCAGGAAATGGTGCTGGACAAGATTGGTGATACCGTGACGCCACGTTATCTTGTCTATGACATTGTTCGCCTGGCGGGCCGTGATGTGCGGGAGGAACCATTCTTTCCAAATCGCCTGGACTATATTAAAAATGATGTTATAGGTGTGCGGGAATGAACCGAATCAACCATATATTATGTATTTATATTTTACAAACTCTTTGCTCCAAGGTCCACGGATCCTTGCCATGAAGCACGGCATTATTAACCGTGCCCTGGAACCCTTCAGCGTACGAAATAAGGATTTTTGGGATATACGCACTTCGGCCCGTCTATTGGGCGAGAAGTTTTCACGTTCACTCGCTCATGAGCCCGACGGACTCATCTTCCAGCCCTCACAGCAGCCGTACACGGCTGGCATGTGCTTCGACGTTTTTAAATGGAAGCCGCATGAGCTCAACTCCGTCGACTTTCGCCTAAAGATAACGACAGAGCGCGGCGAGGGGTAAGACCAAATTCAATATACAGTAGAATCCGGTTATAGCGACACTCAAGGGACCGTCGTTTTTGCGTCGTTATAGCCGGATGTCGCTATAACCGTATAAGTTTGCTCAGAAATGTTTGTCTGGGGACCAGATTTTTCGTCGACATAACCGGTTGGACGCTTCAAGCGGAGTCGTTATAACCGGATTCTACTGTATGTATATGTATGTATATACAGTAGAATCCGGTTATAACGACTCCGCTTGAAGCGTCCAACCGGTTATGTCGACGAAAAATCTGGTCCCCAGACAAACATTTCTGAGCAAACTTATACGGTTATAGCGACATCCGGCTATAACGACGCAAAAACGACGGTCCCTTGAGTGTCGCTATAACCGGATTCTACTGTATTTATATATAAGTCCTCCCTGCTGTCATGATTAGTTTTTGCCATTATTCATAATTGTTTTAAACATTACGTTAGATCCATTGTATCCAATTGATTGTGAACTATGTATTTGCTAATGCTTTCTCTAGGCTGTTGACCAAGAAAGTTGGCTTTTTATATGTTGGCGGCCATGATGCTCCCTTCGGTCGCATGCAGAAGCTGACAAAGGAGGTTCGTGAGCTAGATAACAAGATTGTGGAATGCACCATGAATCAATATGGTAACTGGGAGTTTATGCGTGAGCGAACTGACAAAAAGTTGCCCAACAGCTTCAACACCGCCGTGTGTAAGTGTTTCACTCTATACGCCATTATCACAGATATTAATCAAACGTTTCATTGCAGCCGTCATGGAGAGCATCAAGCATCCTATTACCAAGGATTATCTACTAAGTTTCATTCAAAATTTCGGCTTCCGTGATGATCATACAATGATGCCGCCTCCAGCCGCACAGCGACGTTAGCCATGCTAAGAGCAGATATCTCCTCTTCTATGCAAGACCACATCCACCCCATAGACATCCTTGACATACACTCATTAGGAAATTAATAAACCGTAATAAAGAAATATTTGAATTCTTTTTTCGCAATTACAAGCAGAATGTAATATGTTTAAACTTAATGTGCATCGGGGTAAAGGCGCTAATAGTATTTACTTTAAGATTGATTTAAAATTAATTGGATCTTTACTCAGCTGATATCCGCAGAGAGCTCGTAGAAAAAAATGATTTCTTAATGATCTCTAAATTTGTGTTTTATTTGAAATCGTCTTAGCAAACAAGATGCAAATGGATTAGCAATAACTATGTATAAATTCGCAAGATACTTTGAACTCCAGTGAGCTCAGCTTATTCTGGTCTTAGGTTTGACGCAGTAGTACTTTCGTTAATATTTAATTAATAACTTTTATTTGGAAAGAAATTTAAAAAACGGCTAAGAAATTCACTTTTTCTTGGTCACTAAAATAGACGCACTTTTTCAAGACAGGAACTTTATTTAAAGTATTACTTTTAATTTTTGTAAAGAACAAAATAAAATAAAGGAATTTCAATTACAGTATTGAGTACTACCTCCTTTGTTTAAAATAACCTCAAAGATCCGATCCTTCATGGAGTGATACAATGAGTTTATGTAGCTCAACGAAATCTCGCTCCAAGCAAGTTTAAGTGCCGCACTTAGAGTTTCTTTGTTTTCGTATTGCTTACCCCCTTCAAATACTTTCCTTGAAAGCCATCGCCAAACATGTTCAATTATGTTGAGATCTGGGGAATGCGGCGGCCGAGTCATGACCTGAACATTTTCACTCTTAATAAATGACTTGACAACTCGTGTATTGTGGATCGGAGCATTATCTAGTTGGAAAATCCATGGCAATGGTCCGAAGATATCCTTAATCTTAGGAAATAAGGACTGCAACAAGGCCTTGAAACGCTCACCGGTCATCTTCTGATCTATGAAAATTAAATCTATCGCTCCATAAAATGTGATGGCACCCCACACCATGATTCCACCTTCACGGCTGTGATCATCTTTTCGTAAATTATCGGGGCCATCCAAATTAAAACGTTTTTCATCAGTAAAAATCACCGAACGCCAATCGTTAAGTCGAGTGTCAGATTGAACAGTCCATGTCATGTGTTCCCTCGCATATTGGAGCCGCTTTTCCTTACGTATAGCATTTAGGGGTGTTTTTTCCTCAATTTTCAGACATTTAAGATGTTTCGCATTTCTAATTGCACGCTGAACAGTTGAAAGGCTGGCGTTTACACCGGCTGATTGCTTTATTTTAGCTGCAGACTTAGTTGAATTGGAGGCCAGTTGAACAATTTTACGCTCATCTCGGGAAGTAAGTGCTCGTTTTCGCCCTTTGAATTGGGTTCCATATGCCTCTGGATCTTTCAAATATCTATCAACAGTTCTAGAGCTGCGTTTTATCTTTTTGGCAATAGTTCTGTTAGATAGTCCCTGTGAGTGGAACACGTCTACTTTTTGACGTTCCAATAAGCTTAATATAGTAGATTTTCCCATTTCTTCTGTCAATATCACTTGAAAATGGTTATACTTGACCAATATCTGTATCTGCACTTTTTAACACAAATCTAAGAAAATCGATATGCGCCTAATTCAATGACCAATCGAAAAGCCATGTGACTTCACTTCTAGAGCCTTCCAATACAGAGTTATCGTTTCGAATACCAACAAATGATGAACGGAGCTAGACTCGATCTTTGTTAAAAAAAAGACATGCCTAATATATAATGAAAACTGTTTTTTTCCAACAAAAAAGGGTGCGTCTAACCTAAGACCAACAAGAGTTTTTATTTCGTCTCTGGGCAGGGGAAGTTTGAGATCGTCATACACGAAGGGACATCGTCCATACCACGGCCAGTGAGAATTGAAAATTGTTAAAAACATTTACCCATTTTTCTCAATTATATTATTACACATTAGGTAATTCAATTTATTATTTTGAATGATTTATCTTATAACAAAATACATATATTAAACAAAGGGATTAAAACAACATTAGATCGATATAACGCTAGTCCATATCACTTTACCAACTACATATGTAATTACACCTTAAAACAAACTTAGTATTTCTTAAGTAGTTCCAAGGGATAAAAGGGTTTTCTTAGATACTCTAGGCACAAGGAAAACCCAATAGTCAGGTTCTAGCTGATTAGACTGCCGTTCTCGAGGAGGGTCTGCTCGTTCAGGTGTCCAAGTTGGAGGAGCGCCACCAATGCGGCGCCCTGCTCGGCCTGCTTCTTGTTCTTTTCCCAGAAGCTGCTGCTAAAGCGCTGTCCATCATAGCTACAGATGGATCGGAAGAGCTTGTCACACTGATGCGTCTCATAGCTAGGCGCCTGCTTGCCCAGTTTACCCGCCAGCACATAGAGCACCATCTTAGGCAGCTGGGTGTCTACAAGGGACAGACAGAGAGATAGAGTTGGATGTTCTGTTGCAAGGGTAATAGGAATACTCACCACTTGAATATGTGGACCGAAGGAACGCCATGTTACGGCAAATGACGCCCTCGTACTCGTCCGCCAAATCCTCGGACCTCTCTAGTTTTTGCCTCTTAGCCAGACACTCAGTTAGTATCACATTGGCTCTTCCGCCATTGCCGTGTTCCTTAAGCTCCTGCTGCTTGTGCCTGCAGTAGTCACCTAGGCCCCATATCTCGCATATCTGTTGCAGCGTCTGGCATTGCAGAAATCTCTTGCCGCGCGGTGTTTCCTGCAGCTCTTTGAGGATACTCTGCACGCAGTACTTTGAATTATGCGGTGCATTGTCGTAATCGACGCATAATCGCAGATATTTACAGATCACCTCATCAATTGGCAAAATGCCCTGCTTGCGAAATATGGACACATTGAGCTGGGCAGCGCGGGCCACCATAACGCTATCGGCGCCGCACAGTTCCTGAAATTTGTGCAGATCCTCGTAGGTGGACATACTCCGAGATCCACCATTGGCTATGATAGGAATGTCTACGGCACTTGCAACAGCTCGCAAAACATCAGGGTGCGGAGGATGCTGAGGTCGCTCGTCTCGCGTTCGTGCATGGATGCCAATGGCGGCTATGCCCGTCGCTGCCAGTTCTTGCACCAGCTTGATAGTCTCCAATGTATCCGGCAGTATCCTAATCTTGCAGGTGATGGGTATGTCCAAGTGCGTAACGAGCGTTCGCAGTATATGTGCTGCTTTCTCTGGCTTAGAGAGCAGCGCAGCTCCCATGCCCCCCTTAATGGAAAACTCCTTTGGGCAGCCCATATTAATGTCGAGGCCAGCAATATCATTCTGCACCAGTTTGCCTACGGCTAGAGCTCGAGCTGCATCGCTGGTGCCTAACTGGAGCACTACTCTGGATGTTTCTCGAGAACACGTGCGAAACACGATTGTGCCGTCAGAGGGATCCACGAAGTCAATCGTATTCAAGGCGGCTAAGAATTAAGCCAACTTATTTATCATTTCCATTTTGTTAAATAAAGAAACCAACTTACGATTTGGGCGACGTAAGCTTTTGATCAACTTCAGATCGACGAGCTCCTCCGTGTAAACAATGTCGGCGCCCATTTCGAGGGCTAGCAGCCGCATTGGTAACGTGCCCACTCGCACCATTGGTGCCATAATTATTTTGTTCCTGTAGTCGAGGCGCGGTTGTTTCCTCATTTTAGGTTTTGGCAAATTGCTGAGAAACGATAACCATTTAAAGCGAGACATCCAGACGGCACAGAAACGCAACCTGCAGTCGAACGTATCGATAGACCCCCCATATGTTTGCAGAGTTGCATTGGCAGCAAAAAAAAAAAGAGGAAGAACAAAACAAAACAAGGAAATCGATATTGAGATCTATGCTCATTTGCAACTCTGCTACTGTTTTTGTTGTATATATACGATCCAAACTTTGTTTCGGGATTGTTGTCAAAATTCAATAGTAATTTAACAGATTAAGCGCGTAAAAGGAATTTATAATATTGATCAGAACTCTTACCAAATTGAATACCAGCACGCTGAAAATATTCATCAACTAATTGGCGCCACGGCAGCACGAACACCACCTCGGCCAGCGGATACCAAAGAGAAATCCGCGTTAGCCTTTAATTGAATTAGCGCCATTCAGTGGTGCGCCTTTTAATTTTCCCACACACAGGTCAGTATCAACTTTAGCCCTGAAAACGTGATCAACTTGACATTCTAATTTACGCATATGCATTTCCACTCAACAGGACTAGTTGAAGAACGACTTACGGCGTAATAGCAGTCAACGCAAGAACTGCTTGTCTCCAGCTACTCCAGCACTCGAGTACTGAAGCCAACATACGGTGTGTGAACCATTTGCATTGTCTGCTGAGCAAGCCCCAAGTTGTTTTTTGTTTTTGGCGCCAGCGCGCGCTATGCGAGAGATTCGTCTGGATTCGCTAAAGCGCTTCCGTTGTGACTTAGACGATCCAACGATACGGTGAGAGATTAAAGCACAGCATCACACGATTGAAGAGCAACATGTCCCTGCTGGCCCTCGGCGGCGGTGGTGGCGGAGGCGGCGGCACCGAAGACGGCAGCTCCAGCGATACCGAGCCCGATGCACTCATTGATTTTACGGCAATGCTAATGGAGCGGAAACATGAGTGCAATGGCGGTTGGTTTAGCTGCGGAAGCAAGCTGCAGTCTCAGTCCCAAGAGGACCACGGCTACTACCTTGGACAGTATGTGCTGGGCGTACTTGATTTTAGCTCGCAATATGGAATTGATTACAGCATATCCTACACGGCTGCCAACGTAATAGGCAGACCAACCAAATTTCCTGCCTACGGCGATTACCCAGAGACCTTTACAATGGTGAGCTAAGAGTGTTGTTTGACGAATATTAATTCTTCTGTTTTGCATTCGTTTTTAAAAATCAAAATCGAAGGCTCTTGGTACAACAATTAAAATTTAAGGATATAACATTTCCTGGGTAGGCTACAAATACATATTAGTTAAAATGACGTCATCGTATGCTTAGATATATTTTAAAAAATATGTTAGGTCTATGAGGTGATATACATATGTATAAGTATGATTAAAGACAACTTGCTGTCCGTATTGAGAAAATTCTATCGTATATTGAAGATCTATATTATATTATTATACCTTGCACCGATTAGAGCATCATCTGCCAGAGTATCTTCTCGACTAGAGCCTTCTTACTTGTTTTCCTTTGATTTATGGTATTTTTCTTTGCTTTAATTCCGTGTACAGCGTACCTACGGTGATTGGTGGCAGCAAGCGCCATCGGCCACCCAAGAGATTCAGGCACAGAATTTGCCAGCTCTGCCCACACATGATTTTATTGGTAAGTATAGCACTTGCAGTCAAACTGAGCTGACGAGTATGATCGACTGGTTGCACGGCTTGCCATGCAGTTGTTTATTTCGAAAAGTTTGTGGTGCCAACGGAGGTCGCCATCTTCGAGACATTCAATCCGGGCGGCGTCGTGCGAATTTGGGCCTACAGCATCACCAAGCGTTGGACCTGTCTGTGGGAGGCCACAGCCAACGATTTGAATCATGTACCACGCGACTCGCGCCGCTTTGCACCGCCACTAAAAAAATCTAATATAATTACAAAGTAAGATTGCGTCAGCCACAGCTGCTTGTTTGCTCTGCTAATAATCGTTTGCTTCTTTTTATGTAGAACTTTGCGCATTGACTTTAATCACAGTCGACTAAATTACTACACCGAGATAGATGCTATTATGCTGTGCGGTAGGACGATACCAATGCGTTGCATGCACCAGCTGCTTGCGCCAGCGGGAAAGCGCCTCGCTAACACTGGAGAGGAGAGTGGAAATGGGCCCATCATTTGCAAGTTGCGCACGCTGAAGTTCCAGCCCAGCTGCCAGGGGAATGATGCTGTCAAGCTTCACGAGTTTATTAACAACGATCTGAGCAAGTTCTTGATGGACAGCCGTGTGGAGTCGGAGCAACAAAAGAATAGCAGCACGACACGACTCTGTCTAACGGATCTGCCGGTTGGCCAACCAATTTGTTTTACCAGCTTCGCACTTCATCTCATATGTAAAGTCTTTCTCGTAGTGTGAAATCCTGTTGAAAATACTCAGCTATCTGGACCTAAAGTCGCTCTTTCGCATGGGTCAAGTGTCGCACCTGTTCTACGATATTTCCACCCATCCGCTGCTTTATTGTGACCTCAGCCTAAAGGCCTACTGGCAGCTGGCTGACTCCGAACTGCTGTGTACGCTGGCGCGACGGGCGACGATGTTGCGAAAACTGGATTTGTCATGGTGCGGTGGGTTCGGAGAAATTTCACCCACAGAGTTCAAAAAGTGATTAAGCCTCAGCAAATAATTGATATGCCAATGATAACTTGTATAGCACTTTCCCTTTCGATTCGTCCACAGATTTCTAACCCAACGTGGTGACAATATCACCCATTTGCGCCTTAACTCCTGCAAGTTTCTCAATGCCAGCTGCATTGAGACTGTTGGTATAGTCTGTGATAACCTGATAGGCAAGTCATCTGCATTTGCTCTTCTTATCGTATAATAAAATTAACCTTTTGGTTTCTCTTATCCACAGAATTGAGCCTACGAAACTGCACGACGAACCCGCCGCTACTCAATTTTTCCTGCTTGGCCAATCTGAAGAATCTGGAGCGGCTCGATCTCTTTCAAACTGCCTTTGAGTCGGAACTGCTGCTAAGCATGCTAGAAAGCAATCGTAAATTAAAACATTTGAATCTTGGTGGGTTTTCTTTCATCGCATTGCCATGAAAAAACTGTAATTGTACTCAATCCTGTTCCTTTCAATAGCCTTCTGTGGTGTTTCGGTAAACATGGATAATGTCGCAACCCATCTGGGCACATATAACACCCAACTCGTGTCACTGGACATGTGGAAAGCACACTTTTTGTCCGCGCGGGGACTACAATCGCTGGCTCGCTGCCACCAGCTGGAAGAATTGGATCTGGGCTGGTGGTAAGTAGTCACAAAGTTCATAAAGTAGTGCAGTCAATACTCATAATGGAATTCCGACTGTTGCAGCATGCGAGAAGCGACTTTGGGCGATAGCCTATACCAGCTGCTCTATAACTGCCCCAAACTGAAGAAACTCTTTCTCTCGGCAATGCGAGGCATCACAGAGCGTGATCTCATGCATATCGCAACACTGGGCAAAAACCTAGAGCAGTTGGATTTGATGGGCATACTTAATATAACCCACGAACGCGTTTATGAGTAAGTCTCCCAGAATCTGATGTATTAATATTTAGTTGTCCCTGCTAAATGTGTATAATTTGGCTTTCAGCATTCTGGTGCATTGTTCAAAACTAAAACTGTTGGATCTGTGCTTTTGTGACAACTTCATGGATAGTGATGTAAGTCAGCATTTGGTACCTTATTGATCTCTTCTAATCATTGTGGCTCTATTGCAGTTCGATTTAATTGCGGATTGGTCTCGACTCTTTAATGTGGATATTAAAAATAGCCGCATCTACAACTCCTGATAGTTTTAATTAAATGGCATACCGCATGCTATACATATATAGAGTAAGCGACAGTGTAGCTAATTTTTATTATCTATGTGTAAAGCGTTTGCGCCAGCCTGTTTATAGTAACAGATAACGATTGTTGTTGTTTGGGCGTAGTAATAAATTTGATAAACACTTAAACGACATTCCAGCAGTTAGTCAATACGATTCAACGGGGCTTGTTTCAAGTTGTTTTGCATCTGATCTACGAGCCCCAACAACTAATAATTCGAACAGCATGTTTTTTTTGCAGTGTGCAATGCTCAACACATATTGTTAATACTACTAAGACAACGCTTACTAATGTATATTGTCTTAAAGAGAATATTATGTAAATTTTTCAAACGGTTTACTTAAGAGAATTCGGACGCGGCGTAAGCTTACCTTTATCTCAAACGCTTTGTGTTCGAATTATTAGTGGTTGGGGCTCGTAGATACATATACAACATAATTATTATAAAAGCACAGAACCTAGGGGTTATAGGCAAAGAATACAGTTGCTTCGCTCATCATCAGATCAGCATGGTAGAAGGAAGAAGCCAAGTCATGCTCCACATGTACTACATTAAATTTGATTTTTATTCAAGTTACCAGTTGGCCCTGCCAACGCCGGGTAATGTCTTCCTCTTCTTATGATTATTATAAATAACAATATAAATACAAAAAAATATATTTTCATTCTTAACAAAAACTGAGTTAGCGAGTTTACAATTAGGCCTTTGATGGATCCTCAGCTCTGCTGGCTATGGGCTCAACTTCTGGCACTTGTTCAACCCCATTCGTGGCTGGAGCTATTTCGGCGGATTGTTCGATGATTGGGGCCGTCTTTTCGCTTTCGACGGCGGCTGGCTTCTTGGGCGCCGGCTTGGCATCGCCGCGTCCGAATATGGCCTTCTCAATGCCCAGAATGGGGGCCTCAAAGGCGAGCGTCGCAAAGATGGAGAGGGTGAGCGTGATGCCGAAGTCGTGCCACCAGCGCAAAATCTGCAAGCATACAGACATTAGAAATCAGTAGATCGAAATGCAATGTGAGCTTACCGCATCGTAGTCGGAGAAGTGGGTATCCGTTTGCAGCCGGGCTGCGTTCACGAGCTGCACGATTCTGTGTATGACGTACATGCAGTAACACAGCCGACTGAAGCCCGTGAAGAAGCCCCACGAGAGGAAGTCATTGATGAGCCCGCCATGACCATTGTAGCAGGCCCACACAATCCAGCCGATGGCCAAGGCCCAAGAGCTGCGGCTGAGCGGCTCGAACAGGGCGCCCTCAATGAGCGGAGAGTCGGGCGTGTCGGGCAGGATTCGCCAGAAGGGACCCCACATATCCGCCAGCATCGTGCCAAAGGCCAGCACCCAGCCAGTGATCACCCAGTGCCTGGCCAGCGGGATCTGTCGTCCCCGATTGCGCGTGAACAGGAAGTAGCCGAAGATGACGCCAATCAGCCAAGTCGGAATGCGCGTATGCGTCGGATAGTAGGTCAAGCGCTGTCGCAGATCCACATGATCGTCCTGCACGCGGAACAGCGTGAAGTCGTTGTGCAGGAATGTCGCCACCGTGCAGCCCAGACAGAGTATACCGAATATTCCAATGGGTATCAGCGCCTTCTTGCCCCACTTATATAGCGGTATAAGGAACAGCGGCGAGAGGAAGTACAACTGGGTGTCCACGGCCAGGTACCAAGACTGCGAGACGCACTGTAGTAAAAAAATTGAAAGTGTGACCTCTAAATACAAGTTCGAACAAGCAACGTTTCTCTAGTCGAGACTGCTCAACTAGGAGGTAATCAAACCCTATGATGAGCTGATATTATGATTGGTAATTTGTTGAATAAATTATAGATAGATTCTCATGACCGAACTTCTAAATTTTGAATCGAGCTGAATATATGCAATACGTTTTTGGCGAATTGTCGGAAAGGCGAGCGGTATCTAAAAACTACAAAATCTTTGAAATTATTACAAGGACCCGCATAATAGATTCGCAATCCTTAGCTCTTATGACATACAAATCACGCTTAAAAAACAAAATGAAATTATCGATTTTTACTGATAGTAAGGAGCAGCTATCGAAGAAATGGAATGGACTCGTACTGCGTATGGCATAGACGAGTATACATGGACAATTTCAAGTCTCTAGCCTATGTAGTTTACAAGATATCTACGTTCATACCGCAGGACAGACTGACATGGATAGATGGACTCAGCTCAGCGCCCAGATCAAGAGGACTATTTCACGCCACATGTTTTTTCACACACACACACACACACACACACACACACACACACAATATTCCGCGATTTCCCATTTGCAATGGACATAAAAAGGAAATTTTTCACTTACTATGCTGTATGGGAAGGCATAGTTCTGCACGTAGAGCAGTGTGGCCCACCAGGTATCCGCACAGCGCTGATCCTGAGTGCCCAGCTTGAACCACATGGGTCCGGCGCCGGAGTAGCGATATAGCGACATGATATAGAGGACGACCACAGCGACGACCGGTGTCAGGCGGATGTAGCGATGGAAGTACATCATTGGAATATTCAGCTTGCCCTTGGTGCGCTCCATCTCCCGGAAGGCGCCCCAGCACATCAGCAGGCCGGACATGAAGAAGAACGTGTCCACGCAGAGCGAGCCGTTCTGCACGAGCATCGAGTAGGGTGTCTGCAGCCACGTGTAGTACTTGTTGCGATTGATGTGCGGCAGGTCGTAGAACGTCATGTAGCCGTGGCCGAACACCACCCACATCATGCTGAAGCAGCGCAGCCCGTTCAGGCAGTGGATCACATTCGGATTGTTCACCTTCTTGACTGTGAAAATCTTTGGTGCATTGTGGAGCACCGAGAAAGCCAGGAAGAGCGGTTTCTTGGGCGCTGCAAAAATTGAAGGAATTCATTTCTGTTAGACTCTACAGCATTTTGGATCGGATGCTAGACCTACCGCCCTTACGGGTCTGCACAAAGTCATAAACGCTGCTGGCAAGCAGGAAGAATATGATCAGCGAGAAGAAAACGCTGCGCAAACAGAAATAACAATTATTTGTAACTTTTGAGATCTTGATCTTTAATCCTTGGCATCACTCACATTGCAAATATGTCCACTCCGCGGAACTCGACGGGCGCATTGTATTTACACCACTTCTGCTGGACCATCGGAAAGCTAAGATCAATAACATCGTTGCCATAGAGGTGTGCAATCGCGTACTTCAGCAGGGCGTCGGTTTTCTCCGCGCTGCAAGTGCTCGGCACACAGACGCCCAGCTCAAAGATCTCGGGATCCGTTTGCTTGTAGCTGATGCGGGAGAACTCCTCATGCCGGCGCTTCACCTTGCTGTAGAACTGGGTGATATTCAGCCGTGCCAGGCAGTACTGGCCATTGAGCTCACTGCCGTAGGTGGCTGTCGCTGCGACGCACTCCTCGTACTGCCCCATGCTGATCAGATGGCCCCAGAAAAAGCCCACGGGTAGGCGACCCCAAGTGTCCGGAACTGCAAGTGGCGCAAAAGCATATAATATAGTCAGCTAACGAGGAAAAATTTCTATTATTATTATAAATTCTGCGGCTGCAATTGCATGGATTAAAGTCAATATCGCAGAAGAACCTGAACAAGACCATAAAAATGCATTGCAGAGTAAATTGAATGAGAATTACTTTGAAGCTAATCTAATAGATAATATTTATAAATAAATAATTTTTGATAAAACAAGTAAGAAAGCTCGAGATGCCCTGAGGAACTCATATTTCAATAATTCAATAATAATTCAGATTGTGACTATACCATTGAAATGAGTGTATTTGCCAAAGCACGAGTCGCTAATTTAGGGGGAAGGGTAGATAAACGGGTAGGGTCAAATGGAATATTCCAGAAGAAACAATAGAATTTCCATTCTTGATACAATTCACCTCCGCGCCTATAATATAAATATGAATTTATATTTAAAATCTGGAAACTCTATCCTTAAAGATGTAGGACATATAATTTTATTACCTATTTTTGGTAATGGTTCAAATAGATAAAAAAATAACGGGAGAAGTTACCGATTAATGGAAATAAACTCGATATGCGCGTGATATATACAAACCTACCAATCAATTCTCTAGCTCTGATATCTTCTGAGATTGACGCGTTCATACATACAAACGGACGAACAGTGCTAAAACGACTCAGTCAGTCACTCAGATCAAGGGTGATGAGGTATGCCACGCCACCTTCTGCCTGTTACATACAATCAAACAAAACCGTTATACCATGATTTCCCATTTTCAATGGGCTCAAGGAATAAAAACAAATATAAATAGAAAGGCATTTAATCTATTGCAAGGCAAAAGATAACATTTTCCCCACTTTCTTGCTAGATCTACATCAGTAATTAATAGCACTTCTGATAGGCTTCTGTATGTGGCGCACTGGTGAAAGTGCATGTTATTTTTGGCTCAGGCTATTCTTGAAGTGGTGGGGAAATACACCCTGACGTTACTCGAGAAGCGCTTATCAGATGCGATTGGCTGTGTACAGGGTGTCCACAAGGCAAGCGGCACTTAAATAGCGCTATGATATCTATCGATCGTTGATCATTAATTGACGAACTGTTGAGTACCGCCTCGCTGTGAGCATGGCCATTCACATTACTGCTCGCTTAATCATGATTTATGATTGTTTGTCGCTTCGTAGTGCCAACTGAAATCTTGCATCATAATCGACTTACCGCAATCTAATCGTCTATCAAAATGTATACGATTGCATACGGCCCATCAATTTAGATTTCCATTTTGATTTACGATAGAGCATAAACCGTTTGCACGGACTTATGAATGGAGAGCCAGAAAAATGTATTACAAAATATGCCCCACTTGCCAAAGGCCAAACAGGAAGTTATTCCCAATCGATCTCCCTATTGCGTCACTTTATTATTTTATATAGCGTACCTCTAGCAAATATTGTCTATTTGCCTTGGTAACTGAGTGGACAATGGCAATTGAACTGAATGGTGATTGATTAAGTTGACATATAGACAATATAATTTGTATACGTATATTCAATTTGTAAAATCTGGGATGGGCTAGACTTCACGTGCTCAAGTACGGATTGACATTATAATACACTATTTTCAACTGGCCTAGTCTCAAACTCTTATTAGAAACTACGGATATTAAATAATAATATTTATATATTTAGGAAAATCATGTTCAATATTATATTTAACGTCATATTCATATTGTACTATATAAGAAATTTGATCTTAATATTACAGGAAAATTCAGTTTGTTTTGATTTTTTGTTTAAAATCGATAAGTTCATCTTAGAAGTCTTTTTATACACAGTCTATACCTTGAACCTATCAAAATGGAAATCAGACAGAAAAGGTTCTGCTCGCTCCAGAAGAGTTTCCCAAAGGTTTTTTCGAGCGTTGCTAGGTGAATTAAAGTGGTAAGTTTTTAATGGGGTACACGTCACATTTAAGCAAAATTACTATTCTCTCCGTATGAAAGTAAATGATCACGTATACCCAATTAGCTAGAGGCTTTCATTAGTTATAATATACGCTTTTTTTTAAATTTGTATGTATATATAAGTAAACTTTTTGAATAATTGATAAATCAGTCTCAGTTCCATTTTATTCAAGTTTTAAAAACTTCAAACATTTCGAGTCGTAATATTTCACGATGATCTCGACTTTATAGACACATTCGAAGCTCGTAGATTTGTTTCTATTTGAATTTATAGGAAATCTATATACAAATATAAATCTCATAGCTCATCACATTGTTACACTTGAAATCACTCAACAAAAATGCCAGTCATAAAAGTCAGATCATGAGCAGACTCAAAATCTGTTCTTCGCTTGTATCCACTGTCTGGTTATAGAGTAGAGTAAATTTGTGCATCGCTTACATTCGAGTGCCCACTCCTCCATGTTGTGGATGGCGTCCCGTATGCGCGCCACATCCCTGTCGCACAGGGCGTCGTCGTAGGTTCCGCGCGGTTCGCTGCTCCGGGCGAGCTGCAGGCCCGTGCTATTGTCTACGGCCGCCTGTTGCGAGGCCAAGTCGAAGAACTGAAAGGCCAGGCTGCTCTCCATGGGCGTCGAGTGTCCGGTCAGCAAGTTTTTCTCACTATTCGAGTAAGCTGCGCTCGCATTAAACAGCAGCAGTAGCAACACCGCCGTCAGCAGACCCAGCTGATGGAGCTGCGCCATAATTCCTGTGGTTGCGGCTACTTCTTTTCTTAAACCTGATGCGCGTAAGACCGAGCTGCTCGCCAGCTAATTAATGATGCGTACGATTTTGAGCGTGCGGTTAACTAATTCTATTGCCAATCGATAGAATCGCTTTTATAGCGCAAAGTGTCCACTTCAGGTATAGTGAACGTCGTCGTCGTCGTCGGGGGTAGTAGAAGTTAACGCGATGACCAAACGCTTTTGCCCCTGAAATTTATAAATAATGTTTCAAATATGTACACAGATACAGTTGCTGATAAGCAGCTCCTATAATCAATTGCTTATCTTTGGGGCAAGCTGAGCGCTCGCTTGGTAGCCAGAGCAGCGCGGATTTAGCTGGGATTTGTCGCTTGTGCTCGCCCTCGCACGCTCCACAGGTGTAAATTATGTCAAAGCAGCCTTTAAAACTGTACAGATAACCCGTTTAGGATTTATGGCCGAACACAGTTAATTAAATTACTGGAAAACCCGAAAAAAAACAGACTAAGCCAAACAATTGAACTTTGATTGCAGTGTAAGGTGGGCAAGGTGTGAGTAAACCTCTCTTGGCTCCTGCTTCTAGTCCCAGTTGCCCTTTGATCACAACAAGTATTATCAATACTGTTCGTGCAATGTGTGGTCAATTTAGTAATCTCCCCACATTGAGGGCCAAATACAATACACATGACATTAGTAAATCAAACACCTCACATATGAAATGTGGGCCTGGCCAGAACTGACTGTCGATTCCCACCTTGAGTGGGAAGCTCAGAAGCAGAATCAGTGTTGAAGTGAACTCAGCTCGGACTACAGAGCATATATTGTATGTATCTAAAGAATGGGAGTGGAAATGGGACTTTATCTAGAATATGATTAGGCGATTAAAATGTTATGCACCTTAAAAATAAAGTGTCAGGGTATATTGGTTTCGTCAAAAGTGTATGTAGCCAGTAGAGGCACACATGGCAAACCCCATTAAGTGCAATATTTACGTTCTTCTGAATATACATATTTAAGTATGTACATAAATAGTAAAAGTTTCTTTTCGAAAACTCACCTCACTTCATTATTTTCTATAAAATATTTTCATTTTCTATATATGTGAATAAAATGAGTTCATAATGATGAATGTGCATCTATAACTAATATTCCGATTTGATATATTTCGAATTGTAGGCATATCCCCTTTCCCTATTTTCAATACTACAGAAGCAATGGAAAATTGCGAAAAGCTAATATTCTATAATTATTATATTATATCTTGACCTGAGCTACGCATTGAATGTTATTTCAATATAATGGAGAAAGCTAATGAATTGCAATAATTGAATTGATCATACAATATTGCAATGTGTGTGGGAAGCTTCTTGGAATCTGATAACCCAGTGTAAGCTATCGCGCCAGTCAGTGTATTGAAATTACGGAAGGTACTCACCTTGCTGGGCAGGTTTTTGTATATAAACTTTCTTTAACACATATTATTTATTTGTGCTATTGGATATGTATACCGAAGGTATATCTATAAAATGACTCAGAGAAAGCAAGAAATATTTATAAACAAGTGAATGAGCTGTAGACGGGCGGGAAATTTATTATAGTTTATTTACTATTTACTTTTAAAGTTATTAGTATTTTACTTTGCAGTTGCAGTTTGCTCAAAGTTGAAAGAAAATGCATTCATATCTCCGGTTAATACTAAATACCTTAGATATGTAATATAATAATTGCGAGACTCTGACTTTATAGATCTTCTGAAATAACTCAGTTTCCCCAATGAAATGTATAATCAGATTTAACTATGTAGTTCAACCATATGCATACTCTATTTGGAGCTGCATTCATTAGCTACTGTTGACCTTATCACTAATAGGGTTTTACGATCCACAAACGGAAACTTTTGTTGAAAAGAAATACACTTTATTGTTTCGCTGGCGCAATAAAGTAATAAAACAAAAAGAACAGATTAAATATAGTGCGGCCATATGACATATGACATACAAATGACTCTATAACAGAGCTTTTTCAAAAAGATTATTGATTATATTATGAAAATATAAACTTATTTTTGAGCTCATTCGTGGGCTGGGAGTTTTTATTGTGCATCATAATAAGTGTTATAAACAATCGAATAAAGTTGTCTACTATAATTAAATTAAATTTATGACCGCCTCTTGCTCTGATGTAACCGTAATAAACTGTTTCAGAAATACGGACCTATCTCAAACTTTGTAGATCAGCCGGCATAGAAACAGCGAAAGTGATAACCGACTTCCATGTGGACAGACTCACAGATACCACGCAATTGTATTCATTGGTTTTTCTCCAATCATTACTTTAAACGTAAGACTAGAATGTTTTTCATTTCTATATAGTTTTTTACTATTTTAAATAAGTTTATTGCCTTATATACTATCCTAAGAGTTATCTCCGGATTTCACTGATTAAATAGTATAGTGTATGCAGGAGGGAAACATTAGACCCGTTCTAAAGAATAAGAGCTAGCTTAGCTTATCAATAATTCGCTTAGAAGATTTCGCCGCAGACGAACAGTCATCTTCTACAATACTTAGTATAGGATGACAAGAACTATAAAAGCGTGTGATAGTCAAAATAGGTTTAATTAAAAATAATCATTATCACAGCTGAACTTTACAATATGATTAAAAGTAGTGCTAATTTAAATCCTAGTTCCTTCTTTAGGTTTAAATCATCAATAACTTTTTCTATCTTCAGATTTGAATTCAGAAGATATATGAAACTACATTTTCGATCCTTCGAGATTGTTTATTATTTCGATTTTTGCAACGTTATTTGTATTGATTTGCACAATTTCCTCATAGGGCTTAACATTCGATGCACAGTAATATTAGGACGGGGTATATACTTCAGGCTGTCAGCCTATGGCCAACGTACTTCAGTTTTAGGGGCACGTCCGCAATCGATTGCCATAAATAGCCAAGACATGGCGTGGGAACGACTAGAGTCTATTTCTGACCAATAGAGGGTTTCGTGTGCTATAATCTTTAGCCCTAATCTTATCAATGCCGTTGCTCCCGCACGAGTCTAACAGTCGATCACAAATTGAAGAGAGTATATCGGTTTTTTGCAATGCCCATCTAGCTGTCCGTCCATGTCCCACATCAAGTTGACAGCTTTTAGCCAGATATCTCATAAATATATATTATGTATATATAATTTTGCCGAACTCTTTAGTAAATACTTGTTAATGCGTGAGCTATCGATATTTTGAATTTGCTCTGCAAATTTTGAAATTCACTTCATGGGCTCTGCAATTAATTGGTATGCTTATTTATCACACATATGTACTTGTTTATATCACAACACAAGGAGGAATGATTTGTATGTATTAAAAACTTTTTTATCTCTCTCGATAGGACAACTCGAGCTCAGGCTATGTATACCTAAAGAAGTCCCTTGACGTAGCATATATGTATGTATGTATGTAGAGCATAGGCTCAATAATATTGGATATAGATATGTAAGTTAAGACTATCGACAATCTAAGGAGGCTGGAGAGTCCAGTCATTCATTCAAGGGGAGAGCCTGACTAGTAGAACTGATTTGGTTCAGTTTAAATTCGGACTAGAGAGAGTTTAGACCTATTGTTCCAAATTATATAAAATATATTATTTCTTTGGACACCAAGTTATATTGTATTCACAAAAACCCAACACAGCGTCCCCAATCACTTGTACTCTAGTGTGGGAGCGTTTAACTTGTATGTAGTATATCAAGCATCAGTAAGTATTTCTATATTAAGGAGGTTCTATCAATTTCGTTTTTGCTTTTTAATCTGAGTTGATATATATGTATATATTTACATATACATATATACACACATGATGAAAATAATAGGCACACCCCTTAAAATTGAGTTTAGCTTAGCAAAATTTTTTTTCTGCTGCCATAAACATAAAAATTTAAATGTACGTTTCTGTATTAGGTATATATAAATGAAAAAAGTAGATTTGGAAAAACCTAAAAAAAAACGAAAATGCAGCTGATTGAGCTTGACTAACGCCAAAATTAGCGTTAGTTTTCACACTTTTGCTTTGCTATCTGCTTTTTCAATTCACTCCACAAGTTTTCGATTGGATTCAGATCAGGAGACTGACTGGGACAAGCGAGAGCTTCCACTTTATTAACCTCAAACCAAGTTTTTACTATTTTGAACGTGTGTTTTGGGTCGTTCTCTTGTTGAAAAACCCAGCAAATGGGCATGTTTTCCTCAGCACATGGTAACATTATATTTTCGAGAATATCCCTGTAGTCAACTGTTCTTTTAATGCCAGATATTAGGAAAATCGGACATGGAGGATATGGCTCCATACAAAGAAAATCAGCCTCATTCCATAAGGCTTCCACTGCCATGCTTCACTATTTTTTTTGTGTAATTTCTTTAACGTTAGGGCGTCTTACATGTCTGGAATAGTCATTTAAAAAAAGGAAAATTTTTGTTTCGTCGCTAAATAGGATATTACGCCACTTTTTTTGACCTACTGATCCTGCCCATGTGATGTGATCTTTAGCAATATTTTGCCTCATCCTTAAATTTTTGGTACGCATCAAAGGATCCCATTTTTTGATAGGACCTGGTAGTTTAGCCATTTGTAGTCTCCTCCCAATTCAAGAAGCGTTAATAATGTTATCCATTTCGGATGCAATGACTCTTAAAGATTTGAAAGGGTCGGATTTTGCAATTCTTATAATGCGTTGGTCCAGTTTTGGTTGGGTTTTCGATGCACGCCGACGTGTTTCCTTTTTATTGTGCACTTTTTAAGCATTTTGACCATAATTAAGAGATCTGTTCATCAGTTGCGCAAATTTACGCAAAGATTTGCCACTCCTAAGGCTTTTAGCGATTCTGGGCTCGTAACTCCAACAAGGAACATTTCGACCCATTTACATAGGATATTATTAATTGTTTTTCTACTTTTATCATCTGTGTGAGGAATAGTTACTAGCTTACAACAATAAAAGAAACCTTTCGTACTCTAAATTTTTTTCAGGCTGAAGAATCCGAGTGTATCTATTATTTTCAGCAAGCTCTTTTCAATGAATTGTGACTATCATAAATTAAGGGTGGGATACAATTTTTTTTTTTTTTTTTTTTTGCATGCATCACACGCGACCTGGCAGCGTTCTTAAAGTTACCATCAAGTTTTTTTCAAAACTTCAAAAAAATTAATTAGTTATGACAGAATTTATAAAATTTTTTTGTGTGTATATACAATAAATAATAAATTAAAATGCATTTTCTGGACAAATTAAATTTTATAATTTTTATTTAAATTAAATTATTTTACACTTTTTAGCAAAGTATTTTGTTACTTACAATGTGTGTGTGAGTGTGTGGGTGTTGCTTTTGTTTTTTTCTTTTTGTTGGTGTGATTTATGTTTACTTTTGTTACAGTTTAATCATGTTTAATATATTTATATTAAGTTGTAAAGTACAAAACATTAATCAATATATATATATATTTATACATATGTATATATATAAAAAAAAAAAAAGTTTGGTAAAACAATGAAGAAAAAGAAATTGTAATTTATAAAATTAATTGATAAATGACAAAATCGCAATGGTTTTCTTTGTTTTTGTTTTTGTTGTTTTTTGTCTTATATGCAGAAATACATTTCGAGCTATTTTACAAGTAAATATTATAATATATTGTAACCATTGTATAGATTATAAGTTATAGTATTTCTTTGCAGTTTGTTGTTGTTGTTGTAATTATAACTAGTTTTACTAAGGCTTGGCTTACACTTGACTTAACTATGTTTTCGTGGTTTTGTTGTTTTTGTTGTTGTTGTTTACTTCACTTTTCTTTTTGCTTAAGAAATTGCATTTTGTATGCATAATAATAATAATCATAATCATACTCATAATCATCATAATCATAATAATAATAAACGTTGTTAGCAATGCGGATATATCGTCTCCATTTGTCATTCGATTAAATTATGATTTGCATTTTTGTTTTTCACATTAAATTTACAATCGTACTTAACTAGTCCGCTGCTTGCATATGCATACATATGTATATACATAAGTGTGTGTATATATATATATATATAAGTATTAATTAGAGATGTCGCTTGATTTTAAGCTAAGACTTAGATACTAAATTATTACTCTCATTTCGCGATATACACAGTTAATTAATGCATGTGTTTTGTGTTTTGTTTCCTCTCTTCATTTATAATTGTAATCACAAATAGTTTTGGAATATGCTCTCTCTCTCTCTCTGTCTCTCTGTCTATCTCTAGCTTTCTCTCGTCTCTACATAGGTGCTGCTGTCTTTAGAAATTAGAGTTGTTCTTATTCTGAACTTATCCCATGCACAAATCAACACACGCAAACACATACACACATAAATGGACACACGCATACGTACAACTCATTAAAACTTTGTTCATTGCTGCTGACGGGATGCCATATAACGAAACAGTTAGATAGCCAACACATCGGATCTAATATTTCAATTTTTATTTTCTTGCCATTCCTTTTTTTTTTTTTTTTTTTTTTGGTTATTCAATTATTTTATTTGTTTAATTTTTTTCTTCATTTTTTGTGTTTTTTTTTTGTATTTTTTTTTTTAAGTTAATTTTTGACTGTGCCTGCGCGCGTGCCGCCTAGAGCGTCATATGGCGACCGCTGATTAAAGGCAGCGTCATGTTTCCGTTTCGTTTTACTTGTATCAATATATTTTTACAAGGGCCCAAGGAGCTGGGCGGCAACTCCTCCTAAGCCACTAACTGTGTTTATTTTCATTATTATTATTATTATTATTATTATTATTATTCTTTTCTTTTTCTTATTTTGTTTTTGTTTTGATTGTGCGGCGCATATGGACGTTTGACGGCAGTGGCACAGGCACGGGCACTACTTTCTTTTGGCTAAATTTGTTTGTTTGTTGTTTTTGCTTTTGTTTTCGATCTGCTTGAATTATTATTTAGTTAACAAACTATGGGGTTTAAAAACACAAACTTTGTATGTACATACATGTATATCTATATCTATATCTATATATATATATTTAAATATATATATATATATATATATATGAATGGATTTATGGTTATACATATGTGGTAGATATATGCGATACTAAGAACTAGGCCATTGGATTTGACTTACAATTGTTTTATACGTACCATATAGCAATCTACATACGAAGCTTAAGCGCCAGTATGCTTATTTACAATAAATGTTCAATTTGTTTTGTTAACGCATTTATGAAGGCATTTGTTATGCGCCGTTACAATTCGACTTAAACGAATGTTATACTCTGTATCTATTAATATACATATACATAATAGCTTTATGTATGTATATATAGTTGTGTGTATAATATGAATACATGTTTGCCTATGTATATATGTATGTAATTTACAAAATGTTTAACGCTTTATCTCCCTTACACTCTCCACTTTCAATTCGAATTTTCTTATTTTTTTGTTTTGTTTTTGCTTTTGCTCTCTCTGTCTCTCTGTCTGTCTATACACGATTCTTGGGCGGCGGCAACTCTTGTAAAAAATATGGGCGTATTCCAAAGCTTATAAAAAATGTTGTAGACTACAATCTAAATGCTAATCACTTAGTAAATAGTGTACGCCTTACGACTAGCTCCCTAAGTCTAAAATGTATATGTCTAGCATTAATAAATAGCAATTATTAAAATTTCATTATTTCATTAAATTAACATGGTATATTCTGCCTTGGTTGTATCATCTTCATTTGTTTTTAAGATAAATATTTTCAAAGAAAAAAAAAAAAAAAAAAAAAAAAAAAAAAAAACTGTTAAACAAACAAACAAAATTATATTTATAATATTAAGACCGATGTTTTCAATTCTATTATTTGTATTTGTTTTGTTTTCTACTTCTTCATTTCTTTTCTCTTGTTTTTCTTTTTTGTTAGCTATCACAAAATGAAATACTAAATAAATTACGTTAGGTTTTTACAATGGGTGGCAAAACGTGTGTGTGTTGTTGTTGTTGTTGTTGTTATCATCTCTATATAGCAAAACAGCAAAAGAAATCAAAATGTGTTAACGAACTGATGTTGTTATCTATATATGTGTGTATATATATATATATGTATGTAAGGCTTTACTATTTCGAATAAGTTGTACAATTCTAATTGGTTAATGAAAGCATTTGACTATTGCTTTAATTGCTTCAAGTGAGTGTTATTTGGTCGTTGGTGTTATCGGGTTGCAAGTTGCACTTCTACTAATCTTATTGTTGTATGTCAATTGGAAGTTGATATAAAATGGAGCGTTTCTCGGTTTTGGTGTATGTATCTCAAACACATTCCAACATGCATATGCACATATATACATGTATAGAATCGTATACATGTATATATACATACAATCATATATATTATATACATACATATGTATTCATATTCACATATATGCACGCACACATGTTCATGTATATGCTGGTATCTAAATAAAAATATTTCTAAGCGTGTTCCCAATTCAAGCTCCTATAAGGAGCAGTTAATAAACTGACGATCGCCAACAACTAAGCTTTAGAATTGATAGCCATAAAACACTATTACGCATGCGTTTTATATAGTCTATATTCTTTCGATAGTTATGATAGTCCTAACACATGGTTTCTTCTTAATTTTGTTTTTATTATTATTTATAATTATATTAGTTTTGTTTTATTTTGTTGCGTGTCTCTTGATTTAGAATGATATTTTGTGGTTTGCGCTTAAAGTTAGGTAAAAAAATTAATCATTTAAAATAAGAATAAATTAGCTTCAAAACTATTTGCATCGTTGAAATGTTCGATTTAAGACATATAGATAAAATCGCATTTACGTAAAATAGACGACTTAAATAAATAAAATGTACGATAAAAATTGTGTACGTACTAATCTTCATATATATTATTATAAGTATAATATAATATACTATTTTTCAATATTATCTTTTACAATTTTGTTTTGTTTTTCTGGTTTGCTTAATTACTCTCAGCATCTTCAGAGATACATATACATATATACATATATATATATATATATATATATATATATATATATCTCTATACTGTGTTGCATATATTTTGCATACTAAAGAGAAAACATAATTTAACGTTTTACGCTTACAAAATATATATATATATATATATATATATATATATATATATATATTACCCATTTGCCACGTTTGCGAGCGTCTCCTAATCGATTGCACTAAACATTGATAGAAAAGATTTTGAATAATACGTAGATATTACAATAAAAAAAAAAAAAAAACTATACATAACTTTATGTTTATATATAACTATATATATAAATATATATATATATTTATATATATGGGCTACGCTCCTGCGATAATAAGCATATGGTACATAAGAATAATCGTACTGAAAATTGTTGCATGTGCAATTGCATATGCTGTCTGTGCTTTTTTCCAAAACTAAATTTATAATTAAGGGTGTATATTTTGTATATAAACGCGTGATTGCAATCCTCCTTCCGATGCATATTAATGTGCCGATAGCACCACCTGAGGCGCACATCCAAAAATAAACTAAATTACTCAATAGTTGACAGCCGATTGCTGATAGTAAACATATCTCTACATAAGAAAGTACATAACGATTATAACACACAATTTTTTTTCTCTTCTCTTTTTTTTTGTTTTTTTTGTTTTTTTTTTTTTAAGCATTTTCGTATAGCCTACAGAAGAATCAACATAGGAGAAACGCAAACGCCAAGGGCTAACATCAAAAGTAATGGGATGACTGCGGCGGCTGTTGCTGCTGTTGCTTCTGTTCATTGCATATATAGACGTTGTTGTTGTTGTTGCTGTTGCTGTTGTTATTTTTGTTGCGGTTTAGTTTTAGGTTACTGTTGTTACCGTTGAGGTCGCTGCACTAGAGCCTCTCCACAAACTTGCTCAGCTGGTCAGAGGCATCGGGCAGAGAGCCACCAGCATTGCCCACATTGCCGGCATTGACGCCAACGCCGACCCCAACACCGACACCCACTCCACTCACGCCCACATCCTGGGGCACGCCCGGCAGCGGCGACTGATGGTGCATGCCATGATTGTGCAGGCCGTCGTGTGGTCCTTGGGGCGCCGGGGAGTGACTGCTCATGACATGATGCGGCGAGGGCTGCGCCCGAGGCGATGCTGAGGGTCCGCGCGGCGACGGTGCCGAACGCGGCGAGGGCGTTGGCTGTGGCGAGCGTATTGGTGGAGAGGAGCGTGCCGTCTGCATAAGCTGCTGCTGCAGCGTATGCGGCGTGGGTGGACCCATCACATTGGCGCCGGGTCCACTGGGCCCGCCGCCGCCTCCAGGCAACGTGTTCTGCGGATTAGTGCTGCTCATGCCGCCACCACCAGCGGCGACAACCTGCATCATTTGCTGCTGCTGTTGCTGCTGCTGCATGGGCTGTTGCTGCTGCATGCCTGGTGGCATGACGCCCATCTGCTGTTGCTGCTGCTGCTGCTGCTGCGGACCAGGCTTGACACCTGCGCCGCCGCCTCCTTGCTGCTGCTGCAGCATGTTGGACGCAGCTGCATTCGCCATAGAGTATTGATCAGAGCCGGGCCCGGACGCACCGCTGCCCACAGCTGCACCCGCTACTGGTATTCCGCTGACATTTCCTCCGCCGCCGGCGTTAAAGTTGCCACCCGTGCCGCCCGGAAACGGCGGCTGCCCCGCAACGCCCATGTGTGGGCCGCGCTGGCGTTGTGGATACGGCGGCGGATATTGGTTCATTTGCATATAGCGCATTTTATTCCAGTTCTGATTGGGCACCTGTGCGAAAGAAACGGGCATTTAATCAGAAAACCAAATATCAGATGAGGCGAGAGCACCAAGAACAAGTAAGTGATGGTGGTCTGCGGTCTTCAATTCTATTTCAATTTTGACTGATGTTTAAAAAACAGTATTTCCACTCCCAGTTAAGCTAACTGCATCTTAGGCTTACACTCTATTGTATTTACGGACTTTACTAGCAGATGCCCTGAACCTCGAATGCTCTGCGTTTTTTAATAACAAAATAAAGTATAAACTTATAAAAATGCTCGACATATTTCTGTGTCATTCGAGCTTGAATTTGCTGGAGCGCCATCTAGCGTTTCCAAACTAAACTAGTCGCAATTGTGAGGCAGAGAATACGTCAAAACGTAAGCGCTTGAATGTAGGAATATAGGAAGTCTTAGCCAAACGTCTTCTCTCGTAACTTCTGTCTGACTCAAGCGATTTTAATGAAACTTTCAGAACATAATCTAGATATACCACTTAATGATTGCTAATTTTAGAAAACTCATTGCTGACTCATTGACGGCTTTTGTGACAGACATTCAATTGTAAGAAATTTGTAAATATGTTGAGCAGATGTTCAATAAATAAACAGAAATTCAAATTTGAAAATGAAAATGAAATGTCGATTACATATTTAATATATAACATTAAGACGGGAAAAGTCATAGATTTTTTTTAAAACAAATTCGATCTGTACATTATATACATATACATTATATATATATATACATATACAGTCGAGTCTCGATATTCTGTACCCCGCTAAATCGAAAATCGAGGTAAATGGAAAACAAAAAAAATCTATTCTCTTGAAAAAAATTCGTTCTCGATAATTCTCGACAGTTTGAATTTCTGTGTAGATTGAAATCAAATTATCAGACTATGGACTATGCCACGCCTCCAACTGCCTGTTGCAGACATTTGAACAAAACCAATACACGTTCAATTCCCAATTGCAATCGGTGCATCACTTACCATGCCTCCTTGTGAGCCTGGCGGCAAATTGGGCAGCATCATGGCCGTGTTCTGCATGTTAGCCATGCGCTGATGCGGAGGTCCCTGCTGCTGCTGCTGTGCGGCCTGCATTAGGCTCACTTGCTGCTGCTGGCCGGGGCCCATCTGCTGTGGCCCGGGGCCGGGTCCCTGTTGCTGCTGGTTCATCATATGCTGCATCTGCTGCTGCTGCATCACCTGCTGCTGTTGTTGCTGCTGCTGCGGGGTCTGCGGTCCGTTGCCCGCTTGCAGGGCGCCGCCCGGACCACCAGCTCCGCCGGCGGCAGCATTTATTTGGCTCTGTTGGCGCTGCTTTATGATGGCCGCCATAATCTGGGGATTCTGCTTTAGTATGCTGAGTATGTGCTGGTTGCTCTCGTTGGTCGGATTGTTCTTAATCTTCTGCATGATCTGGGCCAGCGTTTGCGTGTTGAGTGGCGGCCCATTGCCCATGTTGGGTCCCGCACCGCCAGCTCCACCTCCGCCCACGCCTTGAGCTCCGGGTGGCCGTACACCGCCGCCAGAGGCTGCGGCGCCGATTTGCGCTCCCAAAGCAATGCTATGGGGCGCTCCACCGCCGCCCATGTTCACTCCACCGCCCACAACGGGCATCTGACCGGCTCCCACTCCGACTCCTACTCCGACGCCCAGCTGATTGGGCGGCATGCCCATCATCTGCTGCTGCTGTTGTATGTTCTGCTGCATCAGCTGGTTGGGCTGCCGCATACCGGGTTGGTTGGGCGCGTTGTTCGCGTAGCGCTGCTGGCCGGGACCGCCGCTGCCGCCCCACTGGTCCAGGGGCAGCAGATTGTTGGCGTTCAGAATATTGTTGCAGTTCGCGCCGCTGGGCAGTTGTCCGCCGCCTGACACCACGCCCACATTACCAGCAAGCTGATTGCCGCCCACATTGCTCACCATGCCGCCCATGCCGCCTTGGTTCGACACGCCCACGCCCATTGGCCGTTGCATGACGGGCGGCGCCATGGGCACACCCTTGCCAAAGCTTCCACCGTGCGGCACCTGTTGCCGGGCTGCCTCCTCCTGCACCTGCTTCACCACTTGCAGCACATTCGGCGACGGCGAGTGACCACCGGGCTTCATGCCAATGCCCGGCTGGTGCGGATGTGGCGATGTCATGCCGGCCATAACAGCTCCAGACACTGGCGATGGCACCGTCACCGTGGACGGACTCATGCCGCCGCCACCGGCTGGCAAAATAGCTGCTTGCCCCGACATCACCTGCTGACTGACTGCCACACCGGACATGCCCACGACCGGGCCACCGACGCCAACAGCGCCACTTGCTACCACTGGCCCGCTAACCGCTGGACCGGGCAACGCAGCGGGCGCTGCGGTTCTCGACATAAGAGCGACACGCCGACGCAATAACTGCTGCTGTTGCAGTCTGTAAAAAACAAGAAGCACGCGAATCATTGTAATGTAGTCTCAATAAACATACATACATGTGCATATATATATTTAGATACTTACTTTTGCTGGAGCTGCTGCTGTTTGAGCTTGTGCTTGATGTTGGCACAGAAAGGCACTGGACACTTCTGCTCCTGACAGTGCTTGGCGTGGTAGCAGCAGAGGGCGATGAGCTGTTTGCATATGGGACAGCCACCGTTGGTCTTCCGCTTGCAGTTCTTGGTGTGCTGGACGATGAACTTCATCTTCTGGCAGGAAGGCAAACGGCAATTGGCATCGCGACACTGGCACGCGTGCACCAGGGATTGGATGCATCGCTGAATGGACTGTTTGCGCGCCTCCTGCGGATTCGCCTGTTTGAGATCGGCCGGCGCCGAGCCATCGTCCAAATCGAATCCCAATTTCTCCATCTTGTGCGGATGTCCAACCTTCTCCTTGCACACCGTACAGAGATCAAAATCCTGCAAACGAACAGAATCGAAATTATTAAGAGTGTTGCTGGCCCGGACTTAAATTATGTTTAGCAGTCGGAAAGTGGAAACTGGAAAACAACAAATTGCAAATTGAACTTACATCACACACGGTACAATGGTACCGCGTTTCAATAGCCGTCTTGCAACTGTTACATGTGTAAACGAACTTATCCTGGCCCTGATTGTGCAGCTCGTACAACATGGATAGCGTGGAGAACTGTGCCCGTCGCAGCGATGAGAACTCGTAGTGCTTGTCGCGGGCAAGTGTCAGGAATGCATCGCGTCCGTCCATCAGGTCACAGGTCAGCAACGGATCCGGATCTTGAATTGGCTGCAAATCGAACGAGATCAATGAATGAATTGAGTCGACTATTTGATAATATGACTTACCGCCAGGCTTGCTGCTGATTGGGCAGAGTGTAAGCGTATGACAAAGAAGACCTCTTTGTGCTTCTCCATGGTCGCATAGATCTTGGCGGACAAATCGTTGCCCGACTGATGCTCATTCGACTTTTTGCTATTCTTACGCTGTGCTGCTTTGGACTTGTTTGACTTTTTGGCCTTCTTTTGGCCTTTCTTTTTGCCATCGCCACTAACCTCGTTATCCTCAATAGAAAAGAGCTGCAGATCATTTGAAAAAAGCTGTTAAGTTACACAAATTATTTTGTTAAGAATTATGTTGAAAAAAAAAAACGAAACGTACGTTAGCTGCGGCAGCTGCTTCGGCTGCCTCCGCCTGTTTGCGCTTCTCCTCCTCCTCCTGGTCGAGCTCCTTGATGCTCTCCTCCAGCACGTTAGGCCAGAAGTCGCCCTCAAAGTAGGGCAGCTCCGCGGCCGAGGTGAGCTTATCTTCCATGGCCTGTTTAAGTATGTCCTTATAGTCCTGTATGATGCGCTCAATCATGCCCTTGTCCAGCATCTTCTTGTACCACTCTTGCAAGCGCTTCGGCTTGGGTATTTTCTGATCCGTCGGATGACAGTGAAATATATAGTCATCGCCCTCGGACGGAGGGCACGCCCAAATGTGCGCCATCGTGTAGCCCAGCTGCTTCACATACTCCATGTAGCCCAGCAGGATCTCGTGGTAGACTGCCGTGCGATACTGGCGTGGCCGAAAGAAATGCACCGAGTCGAGGTAGGCAATATAGACACGCCGCGTATTTGGCGCCGGGCACTCGGACCCATACTCCTGGACGTGCATGCCGAAGAAACAGACGTCGATGCCATCCACTTCTTCAAAGGCAAACAAGGCCTTCGCCCGATATGGAAACTCCTGCATCATCTCACCGCCCTCCACAAACCGCCGTCGCATGCCCGGCTTCACCTCCACGCACTTGTCCGAGGAGGACACCACACGTATGTGCACCTCGCCGGCGCTGGCTTCCTTCTTCTTGAGGAAATTGTTCACGCGCGTCTCGATGTAGACACCCAGTTTGGTGGTGGGCAGGCGCTTGGCATTGAATTTGTTCTCCTTTCGCTTGGAATTCTTCTTCTTTAGACAGTTATCACACACAAAGCCGCCCGGCCATATCGAATCCAGCCAAAGCACACAGATCTGATGCTGTTTGCGTCCGCACTCCTGGCAATCCACAAATGGCTCCAGCTCCAAGTGGTCGTTCTTCATCTCCTTGAATTGGTCCTTTTTGATTTGTCTAAAATGGTTGATAATATGATGATGATAATATGCAGTGTTAGCAGAAGTTGTCTTTGACCTTGAGCTCGGTCTTAATCTCGGTCTTGACTTACGTTTGCGACTGTTGCGGATCCTCGCCCAGCGTAACAGTATCTCCTTGTATGTCATTAAAGCACTTTTGGCAGAACGTGTATCTATTTGAGGCGACACCGTATTCCTTTAGACTGTGGTGATTGATTGATTTGCATGGCAACAATTTACGAATTGATGGCGATGATCAATGGCGATAGGCGATGAACAATTGGACAATTGATATAACACGTACGATATACGAAATGATTGCCAGAGGCAGCATAGGTAAAACAAAAAAAATGTCACACAAACAGCAACAACAATTACATAATATTCCAGGTATTACATGTAGATGTATGTATATGAGCAATATTATTGTTTAATTTGTTGTTGTTGTTGTTGTTGTTGTTTTTGTGGCCAAATACGTATGTGCATTAGCAATTTGGTTATGTTTGAGTGTTTTAATGTTTGTTTGCATGTTATGTATGTTATGTATGTTATGTATGTATTAATAATTCGAGTGTGAGTATTGTTAAAGCAGAATGCAAATTACATGTTGATTATATGTGAAATTAATCAAAAAATGAAAATAAACGAAAAAATAAAGAAAATATTACAAATTAGAATTGTATAACATACAATTATTAAACTATATTCAATACATTTAGATATTGAAAAGCAAATAAAAAAAAATTAAAAAAAAAAAAGAAAAAACTAAAAAATATTCTCTCTGTATGAGATGTGTTTTCATTGTGCCAATGAGCATTGTACACATCGATACACATTTATACATACATAACAGTTTTATCAAACATAGAATAGATACTAACATACATAATATATACTAAGCCAGCCAAATCGAAAGCAAATGAACACAGTTTATTTTATTTAATTTATTTATTAGTATTTTTTAGGGTGTTACACACATAGAAAGTGGATTCTAATAGCACTCAAATCACAGTCATAAGAAGAAGCTTTCGCTTTACAGGCACTCTCTCTTAACAGTTCCGTTGTTTCTTTTCACTTTTCATTATTTGATTCACATCGGTTCTTTGAACCAATAGAAATACTGAACCAGAAAATAGTAGTCTCATTTATTTAAATAAAACAAGTCACATCTACTTTTGTTTTTTTTTTTTTCTTTTCATGTCTTGGCATATGCATATTATACATAATATGTACAGGTGTTGCACATATTACATATTTTTGATTTTATTCAGACAAAACATGCACCAGGCAGACGCGCAGGACAACAAACTTTGTGTGTGTGTGTGTGTGGTTTTTTAAATAATTTTATTTATTTTTTATTTAATTTTCTATTGCTTTGTTTTTGACCAATACAATGCGTGTGTGTGAGCTGGCGAATTGTTGTGGACTGTATATAGAGATATATACAAATGTGACGATGCAACACAAATGGAACGAAAAACATATGCACACGCACACACACACACACAAAGAGACACACATTACGCATCGCTTCGGAGTTAATTTCAGCTAATTTTCTTACTTAATCATAGTGTGCCGAAGAAGCAACTTAATGGTGAATGAGGGGCCGTGTTATGTGCGGTTGTCATCGCTCGATGTGGAAAGCCGTTTTCAGGGCTCAGAGCAGCGTGTCGGTATATGAAGCATATTTTCACTACATTTTGTTATTGTTGTTTTATATTTGATAAATGCATGTCTGTGTGTTCGAGATGCAATCGAAATGCATGAGATATACCAAACCAAAATTGAACTTTATTACAATAGATGGTTATATACCAATTGCCGTTGTTTCAAAGCACAACTTTGACAATATATAAATACTTATATAAATATACCCTCATTCTCTTTCTCTACCCCCAAGCCCAACACCCACACCCACACCCCTTCCCCTCTATTTCTCTATGTCTGTCTTTCTACAGTATTCGATGCAGAAAACAAACAAAAAATCATATTTTGCACCGTTAATTTGTTTAAATTTTAAAGAAAAACACAAAAAATAAAAACTTTTGTGGCTTAAGCACCGCTTGTTATATATTTTAGTTTGTGTATCTGTATATATGTGTCTGTATCTGTATTTACAACTTCTCATCACGGCTGTGAGGATCACTAAATGTGCCAACAAATCAGAATATATATACATATATACAATAAAAAGTGTCAAACATGATGGAAAAATCACATATCACAAAGATTATTTTGCGTCGGACGTCACTCAAATTGAAATCAAATTTCTCTCTTTGAATATATTTTTTATAGAAACATTTATATATATATGTATATATATATATAAATACATATTTCAGTTTCTTGGCACACTTCAGGAGTGGACGACCAAGGATATTAACAACAGCTGTATATGGACGCGTTTGTGTGTGTGTGCGCTGGCTGCTATGTGTGTGAGTGTGTGTGTATGTGTGTTAGTAAGTGTTTATTAGATATGTATGCATTTACAGTTACACAGTGCACTGCTGGCTATTGCACATGGGGAACGCACCTGTTCTGGTAGCTGTAGTATTTGGCGTCGCGCGGTATCGTACACAGCTGCTTGCCGTAGCAGCAGAGCACCTGCGGATTGAACGTGTACTTGCGTCCGCAGCAGTAGCCCAGCGCTTGCATCACGGGATCTATCTCCTGCTCGAACACCTCCGACAGCTGTTTGCAAAGCAGAGGGCAAACCAAGAATAAAAGAGAAAAACATTTTGGTGGAGATGTCGCAATGGAATGGCTTGGATTAGTTTTAATGTGATTTTAGCTTCGATTAATTGATGAGAAATACATGATTCACATATGGTTTTACTTTTAATTGACAACAAATGAGTACTGCACTGGAGAAATTGAAAATCAATTATCTGCAGGTGAGTGATGATTCGCGTTTATCAATTCTCGTTCCGTTTTTTTTTCATTTCATGTTTCTTGTTCACCATTTCTTATTTGTGATTTTAGTTCTTTCGAATTTTACCTTGGTGCAGTACCGATAAACTCGCGAAGTCTTGCGGTTGTAGAGCCACGCATTGTCGAACATCAGCCAGACGTCGTCCACATACTCCCATGGATCACTGTATTTGCCATTCAGTATGTTGCTTCGAATGGTGCCCAGATCCATTGGCTTCTTGACGATCTCGAAGTAGTCGGGTATGGCCAGCGCCTGCGGATCGACGGGATATCGAAATGGCACCGACTCCGGCTCCTGCCGGTACAGCTTCTCCAACGTGGGCATCAGGGCCGTGCGCAGCTCTTCCGGATTGAATTCTACAATGCATAACGGACAAAAGGTATTATTACCTCCTCTAGTTAACTATTTATCTTTGACATCGCAATCCGCAAATCGTAATTTATTTTGACAACACATTGCAAAAACTTAAACCGCTTGTTTTTGCATGCAGAGAGGTAACGGTACCCACTATATTTCGAAGAAAGAGCAAATATTAAAAGTTTGAAGTGAACAAAATGTATTACAGTGATAACTTAACTCATTATTTTTCTATAATCATTTCCGATCATTTGCGTGCGTTACAAAATACATATTTTAATTATGTTAGTTATTTTTCTTGTCCTCTTTATTTGATCATAGTTTTCGATAAATTATGGGCAAACCACGCGATTAGTGAAATCTTTCAAAGTTCAATCGGTCACGTTTACTACCAAATTATCAAAAAATAGAAAACCGATTCTCGATCGGGAAGATCATCCAAAAAAAACCTGTAGAAACCGCCTCATATTGATAACATTTAAATAAAATGTGCGGATTTTCCTAAAAGTCATGTCGATTAAACATAAATACATAAGTGTAAAAACTATCTCAAGTTGGCGAAAGAAGGTCCATTTCTCTACGATATAGAGCTTCCAATACCCTTGATATCACTATAAAATAAACCAAAATGACAACGATTTGCTTAATCCTTCATAGGCAAGCCGCAATTATTCTGGGGACACGTATTATGGATTGTGAATACGTAGTTTCTTTGAGTAGCACGGGTTGGCAAAGAATATTCGCAAAGAAAGTAGGCCTATGTATGTACGAACGGTTGTCACATGGGGAAGAATCGGTAATGCTCTGTAGTTTCCTATGTGTCAATAGCCTCTCCCATCTGATATGAAGGACAACTATTTACGTGTCCTAAATGACCACACATCGAATTCCGGTCACCGGCTTATTGGAAAGTCAATACATTAGATTGGCTACCTCAGAGCCCTCACCTCAATACTATAGAGAAGTTGTAGGCTTATACAAGAGTAAAACGTAGCTTAGACTTATCAAGAACCCCCAAGGCGACTGATAGCTGAGGTTTGAGGACTTTGGCAGAATGTTTCATTAGAAACATTACTAAATTTGGGTAGATCGATCCCAAGACATTTACAGAAGGTCCTTCATGTTAAAGGAATTATTTTTGTTGTTGTTAATATTGCCGTTATTATCATTATTGTTAAGTTTTTCTCTTACTTTATTTAATAATTATTAATATCAAAATACTTTTGTCCAACCAATGAATGAAAATCTGCCTTGCAAATAATTATAGAAAAATAATTAGTTATGTTATCAATGTAATATTTTGGTCACTTCAAGCTTTGAATATTAGCTCTATCTTAAAAATATAATGGATACCATCACCTCTCCCAGCTTGCAGAAATAAGCAGTTTAATGTTGTTGTTATGTGTGTTGTCAAAAAACTTTTGTTCTCCATTGTAAATCCATAAACAACGAGTCCACTATTGCCATCTCTTTCATATTAATGTAGTTCGACAATATATTGCCCGACTACTCTTTCACTCCTAAGCTAACAATCATTACTCGACACTTACGGCATTTCTTCTTCTTGTCTCCAGCATTGGGTGCCAGAGGCTCAGGCACATGCGGCTTCGTTTCGGACTTGATTTTAATGTCCGCCGCGAGTCCCGAGGAAACGCCATCGATAGCACCATTGATGTCGTCCTTGCTATCGACGCCGCTGCCACCTATCGTCCCATCGCCATTGGCGTCGCCGGCAATGCCACTGGAGACGGCCGATTCATCCACGTCCATTGGCTGTGACTTGACCGTCTTCACATCTGCGCCGTCTTCCGTCTTTATTTCGATCTTCAGCATGCTGGTGCCGTCGTTGTTCACGTTCTTGCCCTTGCCGCCTGTGGAGCAGTCCATTTGTGAGCTGTCGCCGTTGCCGCCGCAGCTGTCGTCCATGAACTTCTTCTTGATGTCGTCCTCCTGCTTGATGGAGTCCAGCTTGCCCTTGGATGCCATCCCGCCGCCGCTGCCGCCATTACTTCCGTTCGTATCATTCGCCCCAGCCGGCGACGGCGTCTCATCGTCATTGTCACGCGCCGCCGCCTCCAGTGCCGCCATCTGTGAGGACAGACTGCTCGAGCTGCTCATCACCCGGCCCGGCGCGCTGTTCTCGCTGTTGCTGCGCGCCATCTGCAGCAGGGTGCTGCTCGCCGGCGTCGCGCTACCGTTGCCGCTCGTCGAGGTTGTCGTCGATGTGGGCGTCGCGCCCGACGACGAGGCACAGCTCAGCGGCGTCGTCACCGTCGTCGTCACCGTTGTCGTTGTGACGACAGCCGAGCTACTGGTGCTGCTGATGTTGCTGCCACTGCCGCTGTTGGAGCATGTTGCTGCTGCCGATGCGGGCGTACTGCTGGCCGTCAGGCCCGAAGCGCTCGTCGCCGGCACCGGCGAGGTAGGAATATATGGCGGAGTTGCTGCTCGATTGCTCAGCGGCTGCATCAGACTGCTGACAGAGGGCGGATTGTTCGAGGGCGTGCCGATGGGACCGTTGGACATGAAGCTAGGCGAGGGGCTTGGTGCAGCCACCGTGCCGCCGCCAATGCTGCCGGCACTAGCGCTCGCTGCGCCCGCATTCAGTGCGTCCAAGCTGGTGGGCGTAGGTGGCATATTGTTGAGCACACTGCCAGGAGGCTGGCTCTTCTGCTGCATGGGTGAACTGAAGGCATTCGTTTGCTGTTGCTGCTGCTGTTGTTGTTGTTGTTGTTGTTGCTGCTGCTGCTGCTGTTGCTGCTGCTGTTGTTGTTGCTGTTGCTGCTGGGGCTGTTGAATGGGCGTGGCATTGCTGAAGGGCGACTGCGGCAATAGCATGGCCGCTGCGTTCGTCTGCTGCTGATGTTGCAGCAAGCGCTGCTTCATAATCTCGCTGATCTGAGAATTCTGCGCGCCGGAACTGCCATTCGCATTTATGAACTGCTGCTGCTGCTGTTGTTGCTGCTGCTGCTGCTGCTGTTGACCGGGCACTGGGCTGGTTAAGATACCCGGGCCGCCGCCCACCGCCGTCGCTGACTGCATCGTCTGCTGCGTGTTGAACGGCGACAGGACCGGATTCGCCACCATTCCGCCTGGACTGGGGCCCGGTGGTCCGACCAGCATGTTGCCTTGGCCGGGCTGCTGCTGTTGCGGGAATTGCATGCGCTGCTGCTGCTGAATGGCTAGCATATTGCCGCCGGGCGAGTGACTCCGCATGCTCGCCGCCACAGCGGCCATGTTCGGCTGCCCAGCCGCCGTCTGCTGCTGCTGCTGCTGTCCGACGCCTACACCAACGCCGACGCCTACGCCGACTCCCATGCCAGGCGCTTGCGGACGCATCTGCTGTTGCATCATGCCACTCGGAACAACACCACCCCCACCGCCGCCACCCATCGGACTAATAATGGGACGCACACCCTGGCCTGGCTGCTGCTGCTGCAGTGCGTTGTTGGGCACAGACGTCGGATTGACGACGCCGCTGTTGGGCCCACCTTGCTGCATCTGGAGCAGCTGCTGCTGGTGCTGCTCTTTGCGCTTGAGCCGCTTCTCTTCCAGCTCCTTCTGTATTTTGTAGATCTTCTCGGCCAGAAGGTGGTAGTACTCAGAGCGGTTCTTGGCCATCTCGTACATGTCCTTCTCTACCTTCTCAGCGTAGGTGACCAGATTGTGCATGCGCTTGTCCTGCATCGTGGTCGGATCTGAGGTCGGAAAGATCGCCTGCACCAGCTTGTGCACGAGATGGTTGCGCAGGTCCGCAGTGACCGACTCGCGCCAGTCCTTCTCGCTGTCGCTGCCGTTGCCGGGCGCACCGCCGGCCGCAGCACCTCCCGCTCCAGTGCCCGCCGCATTGGACCCAGCCGACGCGCTGTTGGCGCCGCCTGTCGTGTCCGCCGGCATCAGGACGCTCGCACCGCCAGACGCACTGTTGCCGCTGCCTGGCGCACCGCCAGCCGAGACGACATTGACGTGCGCCTGCGCCTGGGCCTGCAGCTTCAGCTTGGTCATCTGGTCGGACTGGCCAACCAGCTGTTGCTGCTGCTGCTGTTGTTGCTGCTGCTTGTCGCCAACGCCAACGAAATTGGCATTGTTGAAGCCAACGTTGACGGAAAGCGGCGCTGGAATGTTGCCCAATTGCTGTTGCTGCTGCTGCTGCACGCTCTGTTGCTGCGCGTTGGGCTGCTGCTGTTGCTGCTGCTCCACCATGTTGGGGAGCGCCCGTCTGCGGCCACCAGTGCCAGTGTTGCATCCCTGCAGCATCAGCTGTCCACTCTGCTGAGCGGCCTGGGCCGCCTGCTGCTGCTGCAGACTGCCGACGTCGTTGGCGCCGGGCAGAACGTTCTGGCCAGGCACAGGCACTGGTACGGGCACGCCGCCTGACGCCATTGTACCGCCTGGCTGGCCGGGCTGCACACCGAGCACACGCACCGACGGAGCCCCCTGCATCCGTATTCCAGGTGCCATGCCTTGTCCGGGCGCGCCCAGCATACCGGCTGTTACCGGCGCCACTTGACCTATGCTACCGACTCCTTCGAATCGCCGCAGTTCCTGCTGTTGCACCTGCTGGTGTTGCTGCTGCTGTTGTTGCTGCTGTCCCATATCTGTGTTGCCCTTGGGCACGTTGGTTGCGCCAGTCGCTTGCTGTTGCGGCAGAACAATTGCCGTATTTGGGGCGCCGCAAGTCCCAGCGCTCTGCGCCGTTTGTTTGCTGTCCACACCAACTCCGACTCCGACACCGACACCGACACCACCTCCGACTCCGACTCCTACGCCAGATGGATTCTGCGGCACCTGCTGCTGGCCCTGCGGAAGCTGCTGCTGCTGCTGTTGTTGTTGTTGTTGTTGTTGTTGCTGCTGTTGCTGCTGCTGCTGCTGTTGTTGCTGTTGCTGCAACGGTGACGCATTTGTCGCCACAATCGTACCAGGTGCGGCGGCACTTTGAAAGAGCGAATTGTTCTGCCGAAATGGATAGCAAATGATGCAATCGGAGCGCTGGCAGGTCTTGTAGTGGAGCAGTATCTGACGCGACGAGGTGCAGTGCTGCATGGTGCAGTCCTTGCTCTGCTTGCACGTGGCCATGTGCGCCAGGACGGCCTTCATGGCCTTGCAGTAGTTGACGCTGCAGACCTCACGATTGGGATTCATGTTTTCGCGCCGGTTGCACTTGTGCGCGTGCAGCAAAAGCATCAGCTGCTGCTGAATTTGCTTCTTGCGCTCGTCCGACATACTGCTAGCCGCTGGCGCTGGCGCTGCCACGCTAACGGACGACGCCACGCCCGACGCTATTGCTTGCTGTTGCTGAGATGTTCCGGGCTGCTGCTGCTGCTGTTGCTGTTGCTGCTGTTGCTGAGAATGCCCTAGGAGTTGGTTAGGCTGTGGCGCTCGTGGCCCCATGGCGCCTTGTTGCACGCCTGGTGGCTGTTGCTGCTGCTGCTGGGAGTTCATTTGTGCATTTGCCGCGGCCAGCTGCTGTTGCTGTTGCTGCGTGTTGCCAACAAGTCCACCAGTGCCTGGGGGCGCACCATCGCCGCCCAGATTGGACATGGGCGCGACGGTACCAATAGGTCGATTTCCCTGGGGCATGCCGGCGCTCATGTTGGGCGCGACGACGCCACCAACGCCACCGACACCACCAGCGCCCCGTTGTGCCATCTGCTGCGCGAGCAGCTGCGTGTTGTTGCTCCCAGGTGCACCATAGTTGCCGACTCCATAAGGCATATTGTTGATTTGGCCTGCACGAAAGGACAATAATGAAGCTGCCCATTTGGCTAATCTATGTAGGTGGTGGGTGGGGATTATTAGTTGTTCACTTACCCAGCTGCATGTTTGGGTTTTGCATACGGGGGCCGCCGCCGGCTCCCACCACGCCGCCCGGTACATTGCCGCCGCCAGCTCCGCCGCCCATCAGGTGCGGGCCGCGCAGCAAATGCTGCTGCCCAACCATGCGCCCCATCATCGGTCCGTTCTGCATATGCATGCCCTGGCTGGGCGCTGCGCCGGTCACCGAGCTCACGCCCATCGAGCCGGGCACGGTGCTCATCATAGATGCACCGCCTGGCTGCTTCAGTGCGTTGACCAGGGCAGCGCCGCTAATGCCCATGCCGCCGCTATTCGTCAGCACCATGTTGCCTAGATTGCCCTGCGCAATGCTGTTCATGCCTGCCGAGCAAAAGAATTGAATTGCATGTTAATTCCGGCCTGATTTCGATCTGTTCATCTCATCCATGTATCTAGCTCACCTGGTATGGAATTCATGCCATTGTTGCCATTATTCGATATGGACATGGGCATCGAGTTGACCATGCCCATCTGTGTGGCCACCTGCATGCCAGCCGTGTTGGGCGATTGCAGATTGGGCGACTTGCTGCCCAGCTGGTTCATGCCCGGCACCACCATGCCGCCGCCAGCGCCTTTGTTGCCCTGTTGCTGGTGCTGCAGCAACTGTTGCAGATGCTGATGGTGCTGTAGCTGACGCAGTTGACTGCCGGCAGCGCCACTGCTGCCATTACCACTGCCATCGTCACCGCCGCCACCGGCTCCGTTCATCTGTGGTGGCACGACGCCCGGACCAGGTCCCTGAGTAGGTGGTTTGTTTGGTCCACCAGCGCCAACGACGCCGCTGGCTGTGGACACAACGCCGCCAACACCGCCACCAGTGTTTAGCTGATCCGACCAGCCACTGTTGGAGGACACCAGCTCATCGGGCAGATTGTCCTCCAGAAAGTACAGATCCGCTACGAAAAACAGGATTCAATTAATACTTATATCATGACAATACGATCAATAATATGATATATGATCAATCAAAATGTTCTGAATGAATATGGAACTGATAGATCCGAAAGTAATAATAATACATATTATGTATGTGAAATGCAGTAAATAGGAATGTCCTTACTGTTTCTTAATACTACTACCGCCTTCCTCACAATACTCACTTTGATCCATTTTGACCCGCTTCTGTGGCGGTTCGTCCAAATGATCGGCCATCATATATATAATTATTTGCTAGCCTTTAGAGGCAGCAGAACGCGTCCTTGTGAGAATAAATATATGTGTACGTGTTTGTTTGTTTGTGGTGTTGGTTGTGTTATCTTGTCTGCAACGCTTGCACGACTAGCAGTACAAGATGATCCATACAGAAAAAAAAAAAAACAAAAAAAAATTTTTTTGTTCTGTCCAACTCCGAATGACGACGGGTTGTAAGGAGTTGACAGTTTCGGGCTATGGACAACAATTTTTGATTGCTTGCGTTTCTAATGTTTCAACAGTTTTCGCACGGATGTTTGATTTCGTTTCTTTAGCTGTTCGCTTTGCTTTGCTTGGTATTTTCTTTCTTGCTTATCTTCTCCTCTTCGGCTTCTTTTATAAACTTGCAATCTTGGTGGCAGTCAACAACGACGACACTTGCTCAGTAAATTGTTTTAATAAAATTTTGCATAAATTAGCGGGAGTTGTAAATAAATGTTGCAACTCCTTTGTTATTATATGCGTTGTTGCTGCTACTCCTGCTGCTGTTGCTGCAACGTCTTCTTCGTCGTCGTCTTGTTCTTCCTCTTCTCCTGAACTTGCTATCGCCTGCCGCTGCGACGAAGACGTCGACGACGTCGTCCGCGCTATCGTCACCGCGACCGTGCCAGCTGAGCACGTCGCTGACTCCGTTGGCTCGCCGTTGAGATCGTTGTTGTAGCTGCTCCTGCTACTACTGGCGTACCATGCGCCGCCAGTAGACGTCGTTTCTAATGTGCTCCTTTGCTCCAGACGCAACGCTTCCGCTACTGCTTCTGCTACAGCTGACTGCCAAAGCCTTAGATACTTCTGTTGCTCCTCCTCCTGCTGCTGATGCTGCTGCTGCTGTTCTTGCTGTTGCTTTTGCTGTTGTTCCTCTTTCTGCTTGTTCTCCTGCTGTTGCTGCTGCTGGTGCTGCTGCTGGTTGAAGTTGATTCTGGTTGTGTTGTTTGTCATACAGCAGCATGCGCACGAGTGCATTTTGTGGGTAGGCGCCAAATCCACCAAATTGGCCTAATTCGAACACGAATAAGTCGGCCTTGGCTAGGATTCAAAGTGCTTCCTGTCCTCTGCAACAGATGCTGCCAGTGAAACTTCAAGTAAAAGAAGACGGCGTGTAAGAAGAAAGAACACTTAAAGCCAACTAGCAAATGCGTTTGATGTTGCATTTGCCGCTGCCACTGCCACTGCCACTGCTTTTACTGCTATTGCTGCTGCTGTTGCTGTTGCTGTTCCTATTTGTTGTGATTTTGTTTGATTTGCTATTGTTGTTGTGTTGGTGGTAGTGCTGTTTTTGTTTACCGTTTCTATTTCTTGTGCTGTAACATTTTATCGTTGCGAATAGTTGATGTTTCGTTTGACTTGCAACTTGTTTTGGTTTGTTAAAATGTTCAGAGCATTTTATTATTGTTGATCTGTACAAATGCGTTCACATTTCTGCACTTTACTTTTTTCTTTTTTCTTTGAGTGACTGATGCTGTTGTTGTTGATGTGTTTACATTCGCTGTATTCCACATTGCACATAACTGTAAAAATCGAACAAATAATGCTCTCCGATTAGAGTAAAAGTTAGTTACAAACGAACTCACACACACACACACACATATATATACGAACACTGGCGAACATACATAAACACGCACACGTATTAATTAAATGACCTATAAGGTTCACATTTGATACACAAAGTCTCCTCGACACCACGCACATTGGCAAAAGACAAACAATGTATTATAACAACATATTGCAAATGATTTTTATTCAATTTTTTTTTTTTTTTTTTTTCGTTTCGTTTCGAATGCGGCTGCCGTTGCCGTTGCGCCGTTGCTGTTGCCGCTACCGCCTGCTCAACCAAAAACAACTCGCTGTTTTCTGTTTTTAGGTCTTGTTGTTAGTCGTAGTATTCGCCATCTCGCTGATATTTCTCCTCTATCTCCATCTCGCATACGTCTACGTGTTTCACTCGCGCGCTCTCCTTCTCTCTCACACACTCTCACTCACACACACACGCAAACACATAGATGTGTCATAATTAAGTATGCAAGTGTGTGTGCGTGTGTTTCTGTGTGTATGTATGCACACTATTACTTGGCCAACACGCACGCACGAAATGGGCCAGCAGCGTGCACAAGTGCGGCGGCAACCGCTCAAAATTGCGCGCAAAAATTATTGAGCATTGAATTCGAAATCGGCAACTAACAGAAGGTTTAAAATTGGCAATATTTATATGCATAGAGCACTGAGTAGCCTGCAATAGAACATGAAGTCATGTATCGCGCATTCTTCAAAATTCATAATTTGTATTTTCTATTTGACTTCCGCATGTTACCGCTGGCTCATCGTACATGTGAACATCAGTTGCTTTCTGCGCCAAAGATGAGTGGCGAGTAAATAGTCGGAATATACCAGAGGCTCGAAGCACCAGCTGAAGCTTTAAAGCTTTTTCGCGTACGAGCGATTGCCGCTACGATTGCTGTTAGTTAGCTGATTTTTTTTTTTAGCGAGTACATCGCAACACATCGCTCGCTCGCACGCACATGTACATGCAGACGTATTATTTATGTGTATGTGTACTAATTTGTGTGTGTGTCGGTGTATAAATATACACACATGCATACGTCTATACGTATGTATGTATAAACGATTATTTTGAGTCTCGCCCGAGACGCGCGACGTTTTCACTGCACACATGTATAAAATTCAGCGAGACAATAATAATAGCGAGTAGAGAGCGAGAGCACACATTAAACGCTTGCGTTGGTATTGGTATTTTTCACACTGGTGTGCATACACACAGCACGGGCACTGCCAACGAGTGCGAGCAGCATTGGAAAAAGAAAGAAAAACAGACGACAGAAAATATATTCCTTTTTTTTTTTGTCGTTGCTCGTCCGTTTTCTTCTTCATGTCGTATCAAAGTTTTCTATTGCAGAAATTTTGTGTTGTAGGCGTATTTTTGATTTATAGCGTCGTGGAAAAAAATTATTAAATTTTTTGCACTAAATACGAAATTTGCAAAAATTGCAAAGAAAAATATAAAAAAATTGCAGCCAATTTTAAAACTTCGTTTAATAATTTTTGAATAATTTTTTTGCTGCACTTTTAATTTTTAAATATTTTTTAGATTTTTTTTTAATTTCGTATTTTTACCTAAAAATTTTCACATTTTTCGTTGATTTAAGAAAATTTTAACAAATTTTTTCGCAACACTAAAACAAAAATTTTCAGTCCGCTTGTGTTGCAGCAGAAAGTCAACTGATTTCGCGAACGAGTAGCAACAGAACTAGAAAGAAAGACCGAAGCTGAAACGACTGTGACTCTGTGTTGTGTGTTAGTGCCAGACGACGACTACATCGACCATTAACGCCAGCTAGTGAATACAGCGAGTAAGCGTACTCAACAAAGAGCAAGAGCGCACGCTTGCTCACGGAAAGAGGCACCCGTAGCCAGAGTGCGGTGCCCAAGCAAGTGTTTAAGCAATTGGCTGCTTTAGGCGGCACGCGTTAGTATGTGTATGTGTGTGTGTGCGTGAGCGAGAGAGAGAGAGAGAGCGTCGCTAAATAGCAATCTAACGAGAGACCGCAGTGTTGCATAGTGAGAAATGTGAATGTTCATGTTTTTACCCATGGCGGCAACACACGGCGCAGTCTGTATTTCGAAAAAGAATTTTGGTGTCGTCGTATTAGGAAGCGTCACTAGTTCTGTCCTTGTCTGGCAGCTGGGCAGCCGCTAGCAACCCGAGACACAAACAAATCAAATACATATGTAGTATGACAAAATTAAGTGTCAGTAGATAAAATATTCAATTAGCCCAGAATTTATACGCTATTTTATACAACACATATAAAAATTGCGGGCACATAATAATTCATAATTATACAATTTTTTTTTTTTAAATGGTTTCGCGCTGTTGCACACTCGTTCTTATGTACGACTCGTTCTTATGTATACGACAACACAGATGTGAATGAGACAGATAGACTATACACAGAAAGGAGATTAGCTAAGTGAAAGCGGGACAAACCGTGATGGCTTCACTCAACGAGCAGTGCTGCCATTTTGGCCATTTAATAGCAAATCGGGCTATTTTTCAAAGCGATATATGTATTATAAAAATTTCTTAAATGCTACTTGCTATATTAATAGATTTTTTACAAAATATTATTTCAAATTAAAAAAGTACTTGTGTAAAGGAATACAAAGATGAAAAAGGTTATGAGCAAAAGTTCAGAGAAAAAACAGTCGTGGCAATTTAAAGACTATATTCGAAAAGACGAATCGGACAATACGAGATCGAATATTTAATAAATAAATATATATATATATATTAATAACAGTTGAAAAACAAAGCTAAAATTGTCTTGTAGCGGCATGCATTTCCAGGTCATGCAATTTTGCAAAAATATTCGATCTCGTATTGTCCGATTCGTCTTTTCGAATATAGTCTTTAAATTGCCACGACTGTTTTTTTTTTTTTTTCTTTCTTTCTTAAATTTGAGCTATTTTCTGAATTTTGCTATTTTTTCGTCTACAAATCTGGCAGCACTGACGAGAAACTCCAACGAGTGCCCGTGTTCAATGAGTAGTGCATTAGTCATTTTCAAAGCGACATCTACAAGTTCTTAAACGTATACAAACCTATTTGTAAATAATATTGCCTAGGCCTACCGACCATAGCCAGACGCACTGCTTTAATCAAGTAAAATTTATCAATTATAAGAATCATGGACTGGGTCCAATGCGGTGGCACTGGAGCGGGAGCAACGGCAGCGACAGCGAGAAGGACTGGCGCGAGTCGGTCCTGCGCAACCATCTCGTGCACAAGCTGGTGCAGGCGGTCTTTCCGACCTTAGATCCGACCACGATGCAGGACAAGCGCATGCACCATCTGGTCCCCTTCGCTGCGGAGGTGGAGAAGGACATGTACGAGATGGCCAAGAACCGCTCTGAGTACTACCACCTTCTGGCCGAGAAGATCTACAAAATACAGAAGGAGCTGCAAGAGAAGCGGCTCAGGCGCATAGAGCAGCACCAGCAGCAGCTGCTCCAGATGCAGCAAGGTGTGCCCAACAGCGGCGTCGTCAATCCGACGACCGTATCCAATGTACAGCAGAAGCGCAAGCCATTCGCGCCACTGCAGTCGTAAAAATTCTTAAACGTACATATACAAACAAAGCCAAACAAAAGAAACAAAACAAAAAGATTTTAAAGCGATGTGTATGTATATACATACATATGTACATATATGTAAATAAATAAGTTTGAAAAATAAATAGATTTCACCAAAAACAAAAATTGTGCAAATCAGAATTGCAATATGAACAATATTTTATTAATTCCCTATAACAATTTCTTAATTAATTAATAAATATTCAATAATATTCACACTATTCTTAGAGTATGTAACATGTATTAAAAATACTCAGTTTTGCCAATATTTGAATATAAATATGAAAATCAATCAAAATCTCATATCTAAATATAATGTTCAATCAAGAGGAATACATATGTACATATGTATAAATTTAGATGAACTATAGGAAAAACTGCAATTACAAACGTATATTCTTACATTTATAATTTTAACACAAAGTGTTTACTATTGCTATTTCATTATTTGTATAGACGTATACAAAATATTCTGCGAAATCACTGTGTAAGGAAATTATTTTACATGATCTTTGTTACAACATAATTAGTGGATATAATTGCGTTCATTCTGTATAAACACATTGGTGAATTTTTGTTTTGTTTTTTGTTTTTTTTTTTTTTGTAAATATTGTTGGTTGGATTTAAAAATCTATTCAATATATAATAATCATATATTATATATTAATATATTTTAAATATCATTAAACCTAATATATGTATATGTATGAAGAGACAGACTGCCTCAGACACAGTCAAAATACAATATACAATACAAAAAGTCAAAATACAATACCGCATTGTTTGTTAAACCATTTACTTACCTCAAGTATCGATAGAATCGATTATTAATTGCAATAGTTTTCTCTCCCTGCAAAAATATTTCAAAATTGCAAATATGCAGAAAGTAAGTAAATAAGAACTGAGACGGAAAGAAAAACATTTGCTAAAAATCAAATAAACATTTAAATGCGGATCTGCGTTTGCAAACAATTTGATTTGAAATAAAAATTGACAATTATTTTGTAATTAGATTGCTTAAATGTTTATGTGTGTATACTTACATACATATGTATGTGTGAATTGGCGATTTGTATAGATGCATATACATACATACACCTGTAGATGCATGTGCGTTATATACCTTTACCTTTTGTATCTAAACATATATGCACATTCATTGGTATATACATATGTATATACATATGCATGTGAGCATATTTAAAAGTTGCTTCGTTTTTTTTTTTATAATATTATTTAGTTCTTGCTGAAATTCGTTTGTGGTTTAAAGAGTTAGGTTTATAAATGATTTTTCATATACTTACATTGTGTTTAATTATTATATTTTGCAGATATACGCATCGAACGCCGAAGGATTATTTTCTACATCAAGCACTGTTTTTATGGACAATGTGTTGAAACTATTTTCTTCCCAGTAGAAATTTTAATTCATGGTATATGCATACAATATATTGTTTTTGTTTAAATGTGCTGAACAGGCAAAAAGAGTCGCTGCAGAACTCATGCCGGCTCTATCAGAATGAACAACAGATACGAAGTTCAGTTATTTGAGCAGATCTCCAAGCCAACTTTATATACATAAACTAAGGTAGAGCCATACTTCGAGATCGGGCATACACATCATATATGTATGTGTGTATGTATGTATAAAACAAATATTTCTTTTATATTTTGTAAAGTCTTCCATAAGTGAGTTCCATATACTAAATAGCTTTACTCTATAACCAGATGACTAAGATGTCAAAACAAGTTAAGCATAATTTTAACTTCTTAAATTTCTTGATCTATAATAATTCCACACATATTATTTTAATTGTTAACACGCTTTTAAAACGTAGGAATCTCAGTTAAAATTAATAATAATGTTAAAGTTGTATTTGGTTGATACTATATATGAAACAGTTATTTGAATTGTTAACCCATTTTCGAAAGCGTAGAAACCTCGGTAAATTTATTAATTAACAATAAGTATTTGGCTAATATCATCTATGAAACTGTTTCATTTTCCCTAGATTTGTCACTTATTTCTTTAAAATTTACCTAAAACAAAAATTGTTTCTACAAAATTTCGAGTACTAATTTTTTCAGAAAGCAAGAAAGACAGATTGATTTCAATGGATTTTCAAATGTTATGATGACAGCTTATATAAGGAAAGACCTTGAGACATTGAGAATGTTGCGATCAGCCTTATATAAAGCAAATACAGTAGTTCCAGTCGGAAGTACAGTAGAATCCGGTTATTGCGACGAAATTGCTGGTCCCCAAACAAGCTTATATGAGAAAACAGCATCTTCTGGGTATACCGACGGTCCTTCGAGCGTCGGTTTAACCGTATTCTACTGTATTCGAATTTGAGAATTTCCTTTGTCAAGAACTATGTATGAATCAGCTTATATAAGAGACGACATTAAGAAAATTGATCAAACTTATATTACGCAAAGAGAGCAGTTCCAGTCGGAAGTATTCGATTTTGAAATATTCATATGTATGTATGTATATACAAGAACTATCTACAATACAACAGAATTTTAGGACAAACTGCTGATTGTGCGTTAATCCCTCTAGTAGCTCGAAGTACGTAGTACTTAAATTTAATATGCATACAAGACTATAAGTAAATTCGGTCAGTCTAGAAGGAAATGTCATTAAATTGGAATTGCTCTGCTATGAAGCTGTGGCTCGAACGAGCAATAGTTGCTTATTTAATATATAATATGTATTTAATCTGTATTGAAGAAAATTGTAGACGACTCCGGTATGATGTTCCAAGCTGTTATGGCCCTGACTGCTATAATGTTCAAGATAATCGAGTTTATATAAACTATACTTTTGCTTGATACATTCCATTTTCAGGGCCCGTAGATAAGAAACTCTTATCTTGAATGCTGTGCGATTAAAGATTTTGGTTTGGTTTGGTGAGTATTCTACAGAAAGAGAGTAAAATGTATTTGGGATAAGCTAACATAGCAAAAGAAATCTGCGAAATATTCCTTTTTTCCGTCGTAATTTTTACACATTTTCATGAGGTAGTCATTTTATTTATGAGTTAGGTCTGCAAAGATTAGCTGTATCGATAGTTGTTATCGATGGAAGCAAAAATCGCTAAGCATAAGTGTGCCTAAGCCCGCCAACTGGCTGCCTTATAAAATTAAGTCGGCTTTTTATTATTTTGTTATTTTTGATATAATTTCAATTGGAATTAATGGGGTTTATTAAGAAATGGAGTTTAATATATATATATATATACATATAGATATATATGCTTAAAGAAATCATATATTGGAAGCCTTACAAATAGTCATCACATTTAACGCCCTCTGGCGGTTAAAGGATAAATTGATGCACAAATTAATATTGTAAATAATTTATCCAATAATTTGTTCATTTGATGACTTCACTTCACATAGCATGAATTAAGGATATACATATAACGCCATTGACTAACTGTACATGTGTTGTATGGTGAATGATAATGCGAAAATTATATTTAAAATAAAGCGCCACCTGTTGTTACACCAAATTCGTAAAAATCCACATTTACGTTATCACTTTCGCAACAGTCAGCTTTTGTACGCTGAAGCGGGCCATAAAAGTATGGTTCATATTTTCAAATGGAATATTATGTGTTTCTTTATGGTCTTATAAGAATTTTGTATCTAATTTTCTTACCTCTACAGGCGAAGATTTCTACTACTAAAATGACTAAATGAGGAAATGTAAAACACAATTCGAATACCTAATCCTTAAATACAGTTCATTAATACCCTAAAATTCAGTAAAATGGGGCTTAAAACTTGAGATCCAATCTAGTTTCTATACTCATTCACGAAAGTGAAATGAGTATATTGGTTTTGTATCCGTCTTGCTGTCCGGCCGTCTATCCGTATAAACACACAGTTCATTTCGGCGCTGTCGTGTATATCTCCGATTTATAAAGTGTTTCAATTTTCCCGATCCGCCCACTAGGGGCGTGACAAATCGGTTATACATTTACCGATACCAGAAATCATATTAGTTGATGAGCTAAAGAGCTGAAATTTGGAATGTAGATCCGGGTCGACCACCCATGATCACATGTAATGGCGAATATGTCTACGCCTATTGGGGGCGTGAAAAATCGGATAAAACTGTAATCGACTAGAGTTTTAAAGCTAGAACGTTGAAATTTTGCAAGTGAGCTAATGTGATGATTCTATAAAGACTGATGAAAAATTTATATATCTACGCCCACTAGGGGCGTGGCAACTCGGATCTGATGATATAGTGACTTTTCAAATTCTGCTATACTTTGGGCAGTATTGATGCTACAGACCTGACTACCCAAGACCAAAAAGCTATGGCGGATATATGTATGTTCGCCCACAGGGGCGTGGCAAACCGCAAAAGTTTATATCTCTTAAAATATAAGAGCTAGAAGCTTCAAATCTGGATAGTTGAGTTACTGGTCGCCTTCTCGTGGAAGATCGAAAAATATCCAGTAATTTTCACATTTTTGGAGCGTAAGCATCCAAATTTTGCAGTTAGGTTATCGTTAGTTAGTTCTAAAAACTGGTCAAAACTGAGATGTCTAAGAAAATCAAGAAAAACTGCATTTTCTACAGTGTTAGAGCTAAACTTAGCTACCAAATTGATGATGGGATGGAATGAGTATTCCGTAGTCGGTAACGCCCGACTGCAATGTTCTTACTTGTTCTGATAAAAACAAGTAAGAAGGTCCTAGTCGAGTTTGCTCGACTAGGATATACCCTGAACCTTCCAAGCTGATATTTGCATATCTTTTATTCACACATACATACATACATATGTACATATGTACATACACATGCACCCTCACGCACGCATAAGCACGCGCTCTGCTAACTGCGCAGCAAGCAGCGACTGCGCTTGGGCAATAATATGTATTTGTTGAATAATTTTGTTTGTAGATGGACAAGCTTAACGAGACTTTCAGAACGTAATCATAATGTGTAAATGTGTTCAGGGTATAATAATATAAATTGGGCTATGTTAGTTTTATGGTTAAGTATACGGCATACTGTAAATCTATAAAAGAAATGTAAGATCTAGTCATAAAATAATTATGATTTAATATAAGTTTTGCTATAAATATTTATGAAGTGAAGAAAATAAAAGTTATTAAAGTGGGGTTTTTATATAATATGATGAGTGAATATAGAAATCTTTGATAAATATGAAAGTATTTTCTGTATTCTGTCAGGAATGTAATATCTATATTGCAATTGCATGATGCTGCATGGGTAAGGGTAAATAAGAATTAACCGATTTCACAGTTGCGGCAAACAATCCACTAATATTACTTGGTTAATGCCGCCTCTGGGGGACAATTGGGCCGACAAAGGGCCGAGTGAAACGGAACCTGTGTGCGGCAGGTTCTAACGTCGGGGAGAACAAATAGGAACAAAAAAAAAAAAAAAAAAAAAAGTGAACAAAAAATAGTCGCAATTTGTAGTTCGAGCAATTAATGCCATTGTCTTCGTGCTACCTTTTTGATTTGTCGTCCGTCGTCCGGCCACTTGCAGCAGCATTTCGCAAAAAAGAATAGAAGACCGAAAAGGAAAAACGATTTCAATTTACAATTTTCACATAGCCTGCGGCAGCAGCAGCGAGGCTCTCTGCCACGGCCTCTACCACGGTCACTGCCACCGTTTCGCTGCGGCCCAAACAGCGGCAACGGCACAGCGGGGCGTGCGGTGCCAGATGAGAGAAGCCGCCCACTGCGGGGCGCCTAGCTGATTATCATTTCGACACCCAATTCTCTGTGCAGTGGCGTCGGCATTTCGTTCTCTGTTCTCTCTCACTCTCTCTCACTCACTCTCTCTGACTTACTTACTCTCTCTGTCCAATGTCCGACATCTCATGATCTATTTGGTCCAGTGGTCCAGGCGATCAAGTGCACGAGCGAGCTCTTGTTTTTCTTCTCCTCCTTGTTTTTTTTTTTTTTTGATATTTTTGTCAAGTGATTTCCAGGAATGTGTTAGAAAACTTCTTGTTTTCGGCACTCGCAGCAGCATCAGCAGGCATATGGCTGTAAATTAATGCTGTTGACATTTTTAGTGTAAAATACGCATGCTTCGAATCTGAGAAATAGAGTATACCCACAGCCAGCGCTAGAGCTAGAGCTAGAGCTAGACCAACTGTTGTCTAATCATTTGTTCGCGGTTTCTGTTACATCGTTGCGCACTTGTGTCCTTTGCCCATAACCGCAAAAGCAAGAGACAATGAGAAATTAAGATTGTGTGTGTGAGAGAGGGAGACAGATAGATAGCGACCAAGAAAGGGATACCCAGATGTTTAATTTAGTGCATGTTGTAATTAGAATCCATTATCTATTGATTTGATCAACAAATATTTTGCATCATAGATTTTCTAGAAAGTTTCGTACTGCTAGGATCCGGCTCTAGTCGAGACTGCTCGAATAAGAGATACCCTGAACCCGTTATCCATTAAATATATAATGTTTAACATACTATATTATCAATACTACTAAATATAACAGATACCAATGTTTTTCGTCTTAAAGACAATCTTATCCTCTTCACGATTGGAAAATAAGTTTTGCTCTATTTCCAACAACAACAAAAATATGAGTAATTTATTCAAACGGTTGACTTGAGAGATAAGAATAAATTGACCACTATAAATTCGAACGCTGCGTAAGCTTACATTTATCTCTAAAGAAAAGCAAAACAAAGGCAATCAGTGAATCAGAATCACTATCTGCAAATAATATCGCAATATCGTGGTAAGCATATTACAACTGTGTTTGAAATCAGCTCGGGAAAGGATGTCTTGTACTCATATCATCATATTTAGCGATGAAGCAAAATTTGATGTTAATGTCGGCGATACGAGAATACGTGTAATCCGTAAGAGTGCAGAAACCTACAATAAATACACCTTAAAAGAGTAAAGTTCCTACGAGCGTTATGGTATGGGGATGTATTTCTGCCAAAGCATTAGAAAAACTGCATTTCATCGAAGGGACGGTTAATGCAGAAAAATACATTAATATTTAAAAAGATAATAAAGATAACCCAAAATGGCTGGAATCAAATAGAGGTTTAGATTGGCCGTCAAATGGCCCAGAAAATATTTGGTGGCAATTAGCCACTATCATAAAAATAGCAAAACTATTTTTTCCATCGTGAAGAGAATAAAATTCTCTTTAGGACGAAATGCATTGGTATGTGTGATCTTTAGTAGTATTGATAATATAGTGTGTTGAACATTGCGCATAGCAACAAAAAAAAAAAAAAAAAAAAAAAAAAAAACATGCTGTTCGAATTATTAGTGGTTTGGGCTCGTATAACTTCTGAGATCGACGCGATCATAAGGACTATATCGACTCAGCTCATCGCCCTGATAAAGAATATATATACTTTATGGGTCTGCGATGATTCCGGTTGCCCGTTACATACTTTTCACAAAACCATTATACTCTGATTTGCCATTTTCAATGGGTTCAGGGAATAAAAAGGAACGGACGTGAAAAAAAGGGACCCCCACATTGATTGTTGCCTACGGCCCCATTAAGGGTTAATCCGGCCCTGGCTCATGAATATCATTCGAATTATATATAAATTTAAGTTATCTATACAAATTACTCAACTCTGAATCAAATTATAGCCACAGCACGACGGACAAATACCCTGTACGAGACTAATTTAAGCAAGTAACATTAATATAGTGCGTACCTAGTAAAAGTTATTAAAGAAATATATAGAAAATTTAAATATTAAAATACTTAATAAGATTTATGATTTCAATACAAGTCATCTGATGGTCAACAAAATTACCGTTATTGTAATATGGCGACTCCATTAGCTCACGACAATTAAGATATTGGACATCCCTCGTTGTTCCTACTCCTTAGTTGGGCTAACGTTAGTTATCACTGATCGGGGCCGACCGTCGAGCCATCTGAAACAAGGCATGGAAAATCAGTTAAGGCGGGTATTTATGCATATATTATTATTATTAATTACTACATTCATTTAATAATGATCTATCTTTATATACATATAATAAATTAAATTTGATATACAATATTATGGTAAAAGAAGCAATAAATATTAAATAACTCAATAAATCAATTACCAAATGATTTTTCGCTTATTGCAATTTGATAGTCTCAAGCTCTTATTAGGTCACATTCCATCAAATCTGTGTTTCTTCTTCTGGCCACACACCCCTTTAAAAAACAAAAAAAAGTTTCACAATATCCTCGCTCTTAGCTTAACAATCGATACTAGTAATCTATTTTAAATATATCTTTGCTTAATCTTTAATTATAATATATAATAATATCTGTCGAGTAAGTAGCTCTGAATATAGTCTGGATTTTGCTGTCGTTCTGTATTATTAAAAGCACTTGGTGCCCGTTTATAAAATGATATGATCTTACTGCTGAGCCCATTAGAGGAGTGGAAAATTGTGAACAATTACATTTATGGTAGAACATAAGCGCTAGTGCATTGAATTCGAATTCCAAACTCACGTTGACAATCCAAGATCGAAAATAGATATTATATATAATATATATTATCGGGCAAATAATAGTTATAGTTACAAAATCACAAAATTAAACGACGAATCTGTCTATTGAGCTACTCTATTTATTTATCGCTCATCATAAAAGCTCGATGTGTATTAAAGTTTTGGAGCTAGAGTTCCAGTAATTTGATATTGATTCAATCAATATACCAATATTATTAGGTTATACGGCACTATTATACTGTGGAAACTTAATATCTAACCTCTAAATGAATATGACAATGTGAACCAAATAGAGTACTAAATATATATGTATTATATATGTCTATATATGTATTATAAATTGTACTATAATGTAAAGCAATAATTAATATAAAATAATAAGGTATGCACAAGCAATAAAAACTTTAACTATATATAGTTTAAAACTCTTATTAATATTTTAATACATTTTAATAAAAAAAATATCTATCTTAAATTTTAGTTCGAATGAAACTTAAAAAAAAAATATATATATATATATATTCGAAATTCATAATGAGACTAAAAATACTTATATAATATTAAGTACTTTAGAGTAATATTAGAGAATTAGTAAAGTAAAACAAATAATTTCTGTACTTACCATTTACAAGGGTACACTCCAAGAAATTGTACCTAAAATGATAATAAACAATAAATCTTTAGATAAATTAAAAAAAAAAAAAAAAATTTTTTTTTGCTCACCTTCAGCTTTTATGTTTTTAGATATTCTCATTGGTAATATTACCTAACAAGCAAGAATTTCTAGTCGAGAATGCTCGACTAGGAGGTACCCTGAACACTGGGTAAACTGGCTCACAGGTATATCGAATAGCTTTTTTTTATTACCAAATTGTTGAAAACTACTCCCAAACATAGGTCTCTACTCATATCAGTAAAAGGACAAACTCTTTTAGATTTTGACTAAAATTACAAATTACCTTAAAATCATTTTAGATTCCAAAATTAAGGAAATCAAAATATAATATATATTTATAATATATAATATACATGTACATAAAAAATTGACAGCTTAGAGAAGATCTATAATGATCGACTGATTTCAAACGGGATGAGTTTTCGAATATTCAAAGCAAATTTAGTTTGATCGTAATATAGAAAGATCTGAGTAAAAAAAGTCAAGTTGTTAGATGTTGTTGCACACGGACGAACGGATCTACAGACAGATGGACAGGTTTATATCGGCTGTTATTCTTGCTCAAGAGTATATATGTATATAATATATGTGGTGTCCGCCTACTTCGGCCTGTTGCACATATTTCGACAGAGGTTTGACGTGCCGAATGGGATTCTGAAAATAAAATAGCCTTATCTGATCAGGCTTACGAGATGCGAGATGAGGCTCTGTCAAATACTTGGGTATAATTCCGATATCTGAAAGTACTTGAGAGCGGATTACTACTCAAATAGCGTGAAAGTGTTTTAAAAAAAAGTATCTCTACATTTCTATCCTCTGTGTCTAAGTTGAAAAAGTACAAAGGCTTTAGAGCAGAGAGTTAGCACTTCAAGATATCTCATTAACTCATCAATTCGTGTTTTTATTTATGTTTGATATGAAATCGAGAGCTAATACCCTAAGTGATCTAAGGCAAAACTCGTTGTATATGCATGGCTATGTTCGTGGACTTGGTGACTTAGGGACTTGTGCGATTTGGATTTTGATCTGTGTATTCTGACTTTAGGGCTCAAAGGCAATTGCTGTAGAAAAAACCACTAGATTTACGCTGTAATCTTGGAAAGTCTACAGCAGAGCGGGCAAAATATTTGCAGACAGTGAAAGGATTTAAATGTGAAATCCCATAAATCCAATTTACAGAAAGCTGCATATCGGCCAATGCTTGGGAATGGCTAAAGGGTAGTGGCTAGAGGGTAAAGGGTAACGGGTTAGGGTTTCCAGGAGACTAACCCATGAGCGTGCAATGTAAATTTAATGAAATCTCAATTGAAGGCGAACTAAGTTGCTCCTGTTCTACCTGAGATGCTGTTGTCATGGTAGCTGCTGCCTCTGCTGATAGTCATCGGAGAGGGGTGACGGCTAGAGATGCACAACCTTGCTTGCGGATTACCGCAGATCCTTTAAGCCTTTGACTTTTCCTGCTAAGCGATCGTAAAACGTGGGTTATGTATTTATGGCCCCCGCATCCACCCACCCATGGCTGCTGCCCGGTCACAGTTCGAGCAACTTTACCAACCTGGCTGGGTGCGGTTTAATCCGAGACCACCAAAGAGATCATGGCGCACTTATTTAATCTGCTCAGTTGGGTGCAAATTGTTTCTTAAGCGGGTAGCTGACCTCAGCATGCCTTTGGGAAGCGGATAATCCTTGCCATCGCTGCTTGGCGGGATTAGCATATCATTTTGAGTGAAAATCCAAGTAGACCAGCCAGAAGCTTTGTTCGTTTGTTTGGCTGTTGTTGGTAATCGTGGAAAAGTCAAAGGCAAAAGCCAAATGAAACAAAAAAGACTAAAAATAAAATCAAAATCAAAATGAGAGAAATTTACAAAACTTGCACTACCTGTTTACCAACTACCTGGCTTTCGAGTTCGAGTTCGACTTCCAGTAAGTCCGGGACCCCGTTTCGGAAACCGGCTCAAGTTCTTCTACCTTGTGCCAAGGGATTAAGGCGCGCTGTTTGGTGGGCATGTTGTGCTAATCAATTGATTAGCACTGCTTTGGGGATCGATGTGGGAGTGATCGATAATGCTGTAGGAAATATATATATAGAATGAGATATATAAATATGCAGAAGATATGCATAGGTATGTCCTTGCAGAGGGTAAAGATGATGTTTTGTGCAATCAAAATTGCGTTAAGGAAGACAAATTGAAGATAGGTAGCAGAGAGAGGGAGAGCGGGAGGAGAAAATTACTGAAGCGAGATAGAGAGAGAGAGGGGGGGATAAATATAATCATGATAGAGAGAGAGAGAGGGGGGATAAATATAATCATGGGACAGATTGGGATCGGGAGAGAGATTGATTGAGAGAGACTTAGGGACGAGATTAATAAAGAAATAGTGAAATAAAGAAGGATAACGAGACATAGAGAGAGAAGGGGATCGGGAGATAGAGATAGGGGAGAGAGAGGCAAAGAAGAGAACACAGAGACAGAGACAGAGACAGAGACAGAGAGAGAGAGAGTTTTTTTTATTTATTATTATTATTATTTTTTTTTTTTTGAGAGAAATTATAAAAGAGGTGAGAAGGAAAATTGAGACAAAGGAGATAAAATAAAATAAAAAATAATAATAATATATATACATATGTACATATGAACGAAAATATACTAGAAGATATGAATAATTTGAGCGTATTGTCAAATCATTAAGATATTGTTAACTGTAAAAATTTAACTAAGTCTGCTACGAGACCATAAAAAAATATATCTTCATTTTATAAAGGAAAGCGCAGCAAAATATTAAAAAGCTCTTAATCTTAATGAAAATAAAAATAAATATATATAAATATAAATGTACATATATTAAATGGCAAACTAACATTTTCAGCCCACACTAACATTACATTCCAGTATAAGTAAAATCCTTTATATATCATTGATCTACCATAAATTAAATTAATGGGTTAATAACGGCAATTCAAAATATTCTAGTTGTGTATGTGTGAAAGCCTTGTTGATTTTTAGAGGTTATGTTTTGACGTTGAGAAAAGTCAGAGTTATATATAACAGTTGGTCATTGAAGTTTTCAAGAATATTGTATTGTATAAATTCTGGTCTTTCATTTACTATTGATATTAAAGAATAAACTAAAATTATTAAATGAAAGCCACCAAATTTTGTTTGCTGTAAACTATAATTTTTTGGACTAACTTAGAAAATGTTTAAAATTACATAACGAATTACATATATGTAGCTATTGGATATTATAATATGTGTAACATATTTACCTATGCAAAATACCGAAAAATTGTTTCATATTTTTAATGTTCTTTACATTTGAAACTCCGATTTGATTTGAATTGATTTTCCCGCAATATTTTCTGTAAAGCACAACATAGTGTGTCATTCTTGTCAATATCTAATCGAGATAATAGAAATATAAATTTTGCATAAAACACACTTTTTTCATAAATAGTTCACTATGTTCTAATTGCCAAGTACTCACAACAAATTATATGACTTTAAAGCAATTTTATATACATATGTATGTAATAACACTAGTTAAAAGTTCGCGAAGAAAATAAAGCAAAAAAGTTATATGTACATAAATATAAACACAAAGTTTGCTGTTTAAAATTTAGTACATTTCGCGCAAATATAACAAGAGTACGGTGACTTTAGTGTCGCACTGTATGTATGTTTGCCTTGTAAATCGCTCAAGATTCAATTTGAATTAGCTTTGGCTCGTGTGGGCAAAGAATTTGCTAAAGATTAATTGAATGGAAGTTATAGTTAAAATTAAAATACATGTGTATATTTATTATATATGCATATACATGTAATAATATTATAAATTATATATGTAAATATATTTCCAAAAATGCAGCACAGTATGGTGATACTGACTCCGCTTATAGCGTCCGCACGGCTATTGCAAAGAAAATTCTAGACACCAGAAAAACTTACATGTATGTATGTATGTACATGCATACATATGGATTTGAGCAAACTTACACTCATATATACATACATACATACATACATATGCATGTACATTTTGTATGGCCATAAAGTCTTCTCTGGGACCGTCCCCTTGAGCGTCTCTATAAACGGATTCTACTGTATACTCTATGGAGATAAACTTACCGTATTATGGTGATCAAATCAAATTATAACACATTTAAATATACAATTATTTAGATTCACTTTATACAAAGCTTATTAACTACAACACGTGTCTGACACAGCGAAAAACGTAAAAAGTAAGGATGACAATTCAAATTATCTATGGATGAGAAATTCTGTGATTATAGATAATCGAATATATCGATTAGGAACATACATAAGAGTAATGCCAGATCGTCACAACTCTATAAGGCGCGTGCAAAAAAAAATAAATAAGTAAATTAAAAAAATTTAATTGTTTATTATCTTCGCAACAAATTAATTGATCTATTTTCAAGAACAAAAAAAAAAAATTTTTTTTAAATAATAATAATAATTTTAGCTGGCACATTTCGTAGCTGCTCGCTAACACAAATACATACACAACGCAGCCTTCTGGGACTTCAAAGAAGCCAATGCACACGCATACGCACATATACACGCACACACACACGCATAGTATACGAGAGTGTGTTAAGGGCAGTTAGAGCAAGAGCGCGAAAGCAGCTCAGCCGACTTCGTCGTCGTTGTTCTTGTCGCTGTGGTGCTGCGTGGTGGTGTTTGGGCAACGCCCCTTTAAATACAGTTATTTCATTGGGCCGCGACCACAAATTTATTAGTTTTTATTGTTATTGTATTGATATTTGAATTATGCGCGCCGCATTGAGACTTTTCCCTTGGGCTTTTACACGGTGACTTGTGTATGTATGAGTACATGTGTTTTTTTTTTTTTAAACATTTTTGCCTCTTTAAGCGTTTTTATTTATTTATTATTATTATTATTTTTTTTTTTGTATATTTAATGTAGCAAGAACAAAATAAATTGTATTGTAATTGTACAAATTAATAATTATTCTTAGATAGTTAAAATTGATATAATACAAAAATTCAGTACTTTGGTTTACTTACTTAATATCTGTATTTTTTGCTTAATTTACATGTTCTGCGAAAAGAAAAATTAAAACATTATACATATAAGCATTTGGTGTGTATGTGTGTGTGCTAGTTAGTATGTACATTAATACATATGTATGTACATACATATACATTTGCTATGCTTTCAATGATTTTCTCAAGTTCATCGATATGCCTAGACATACATACATATGTACATGCATATGTACATACCTACATACAGACTTAAATGCGTTGCAATAAAAACGCAAAAAATAATCAACAAACTTTAAGAATGTATGAGCATGGATATGTATTAAATGTTCTGTTTACCTACATACATATTGATATGTAGCATCATACCTAAGAAACAGGGTGAAGCCGTAGCCGCAGCCGTATGCGCGTTTCAAGCAAAAATACTTATGAGTAAGGCTCGCCCAATTGCTTTGACACACAAACCCACACATAGAAATTAAAACAAAACGCCTATACAGGCGCTGGTAGAGCTAACAACAACAATAACAGCAACGCATTGCATTGCACATGAACACATACAAATGTGCGCGCGCACAGACGCACACATACATACATACTGGAGAAGAGTATGTGCGCGAATGGGAGCGAGCTAATGAATGCGCGTGTGAGCGAGTGAGACAAAGAGCCGAACGAACGTTTTGTCGATGCATACAGCGGGCAAGCGCGGAGGAAACAACCACCAAGCATGCTGAAGGCGCACGTTGCTGCTGCTAAAAGAGCACAGCACGATTCGCTGCCGGCGTCGCCGCCGCTGCCTGCTGCCGTCATCACTGATTCGTTTTGTACGTTGTTAGACTCTCTCGCTGCGTTTTGAATTCAGTCGACAACGATAATTACCGGTGGTTGTATCTCGAGCGCTGCGACTGAGACCGAATTGACCAAAACAAGCATACGAAGCCCGCGCTCGCGTTTCTCGCCTATCGACCAAAAATACGAACGATTCAGCAACAACAACAACAACAGTTTCACCAATTGTGAGCAGTGAGTGAGTGAGTGTACGAGGAATATAACGAAGCCAAATTCGAATTTGTTGTGCCCGGTTACTTGTGGGTTGCCACTGAACGCAAATTATTATTGACTATAGTGGCGACTTCGATGTCAGCGCACTGTGCAATTATTAAAGAGAAAACAACAACAGCAACAAGCAGTAGCAATAGCAACAGTAGTATTAGCAGCAGCAGCAGCAGCAGTAGCTGCGTTAGCTACAGCAAGAACACAAACAGCAAAGAAATTAATGCAGAGTTGGCGATCGACGCATTAAGGCTATAATTATTTGAAAGCATACGCGTAAGCTGTTGGTGCACCCTATAAAACAATACAAGTGAAAAGCGTGCCATAATAATAACAACAACAGCAGCAACAACAGCAACAGCAGCAACAGCAGCGGCAGCATCAGAAGCAAAACGAGGGCAGTCTAATAACAATAATCAAAAACGCAAACAAAATCAATAAACGGCAATGTGCGAAAATTGCTAAAAACAACAGCAAAAGGAAAACAAAAGAAAGGAAAAGCAAAGCAAAATACATCAGCAGTCAGCTAAATCAGCAACACCAATAACGACAGCAGCCATTAAAATTGCCAACATGATTGACGCCACCTGCAATTATTTGAATCCCTATACGCTGTCCCAGCCAACAGCCATGCAGCAGCAGCAGCAGCAGCATCTCCAACAGCAGCAGCAGCAGCAACTGCAAATACAACAACAGCAGCATCAGCAGCAGCAGCAACATCAACAGCAGCAACAGCAGGAGCAACAGCAACCAAGTCATGATTTCATTAGCGCCACATTGCTGTCCGCCTCGACGTCCACCTCCGCCTCCAACTGCGACTCGACTGCCTCCTCTCCGTTAGCATTTTACGGCAAGCAGGGAAATGCATCGCCGACAGTTTCAGCATCGACCGCATCATCGCATCAGGCGGTGCCGCCAATGAAGCTGGAAATGCAATATCCGCCGCAGGCATCATCCACGGGCAGTGCATCGCCCAACTCCAGTTTGTCACAATCAGCCGCTTCCTCGGCATCGGTGTCGCCCAGCATTTTCCCATCGCCAGCGCAGTCCTTTGCCTCGATATCCACTAGTCCGCCAGCCGCAGCCGGCGGTGGCTCCTCCTCGGCCGCCGCCGCAGCCGTCGCCGCAGCCGCTGCCGCCGACCTGGGCGCCGCGGCTGTGGCTAGCGCCTACAGCTGGAATACAGCTGCCTACACAGCGCTGCCAACAAGGTAGGTTCATTTACCCATCCATCCATCCATCCATCTATCCATTCACCTGATCCATCGATACCCCTATCATTCCCTTTTGCACTCTCCTCTTTGGGCCACGTTTAACACGCTCTAATTTGTTGCCTCCGTTTTGTTTTTCTCTTTTTGCCGTAGAACTCAATTTCCGTATGCTCAGTATGCAACGTACGGAAATGTGGCATCAGTCGGCGTTGCAGCATCGGCGTCAGCCGCGTGGTTCTCGCACCAAGAGCGCCTCTACCAGCCGTGGTCCTCGCAAAGCTATCCGAGCTTCAACTTTGACGACATCGCCTTCCAGACACAGCTCCAGCGTCGCTCCGTGCGCTGCACCTGCCCCAACTGCACCAACGAGATGAGCGGCTTGCCGCCCATTGTCGGGCCGGATGAGCGCGGCCGCAAGCAGCACATCTGCCATATTCCCGGCTGTGAGCGGCTCTACGGAAAGGCCTCACACCTGAAGACCCATCTGCGCTGGCACACAGGCGAGCGTCCGTTTCTCTGTCTGACGTGCGGCAAGCGTTTCTCGCGCTCAGACGAGCTGCAGCGCCACGGACGCACCCACACCAACTACCGGCCCTACGCCTGCCCCATCTGCTCCAAGAAGTTCTCGCGCAGTGATCACCTCAGCAAACACAAGAAGACCCACTTCAAGGACAAGAAAACGAAAAAGGCCCTGACCGCCGAGGCCAAGGAGCAGGCGGCGGCGGCCATCAAGCAGGAGAAGTCCGAGAAGGCGCTCAACGGCAGCAAGAAGGCGCTGAAGAGCACCGCGGCTGCCGTCACGGCGCCAATGCTCGGCGCCAGCAGCACCAGCAACAGCAGCAGCAGCATGCAATTCAAGCAGGAGCAGCCGGACAGCCTAGGCTATGCACCCTACGCGACAGCAGCAGCGGCGGCAGCCGTTGCAGCCAGCAGTCTGCCACCCCCTCTACCGCCTCTATTCCAGCAGAGTGATCCCAATAGCAGCAGCGGCGCCAGCAGCTACGAGCCCTGGTGCACGGCCAGCGCCAGCAGCAGCAGCAATAGCAATAATCGTGCCATGGAACATAACCAAACTACCTCAGCGAACGCCAGACCCACATCGGGTAGTGCACCAACTCTATCCAGCAGCAGCAACAGCAGCAGCACCAGCAACACCAACAACACCAACAACAACGGCAGCAGCAGCACCGGCAGCGGCAGTCATAGCCACAGTCATACGCAGCACTATGCGGCGCTGGCCATGCAGAGCGAATCGCAGCTGGCCTCAGAATACGGACTGACCATGTCCGGATTGGCGAGCGGTGCCAGCGACAGCAGCAGCAGCAGCTGTAATAATCTGAACGGCGGATATTCCGGACTTGTGGGGCCCATGAAGTCCGATTACGTTGGCAACTATCCGGCCGAGTTTGCCAGCGGCTCCGGTTACGGCTATGCGCATCATCATGCTGCCCATGCTCATGCTCATGCCCACGCCCACGCCCACGCGCACGCCCACAATCATCATCATCATCATTATCACAATGCGTGGACCGCCGCCTATCATCCGCATGCAACTGCCTAGACGGAAGAGGAGATCGTTGCGGCCGGGTACCTTAACTAAATCCTTGTTGTTGTGTTGGTTCAATTGTCAAAAACTAAAATCGAACTAATATTTTAGAATATATATATATATATATACACATATATATACATATATTTTTGATTTTTTTTTTTTTTTTTTTAATAGTGCGAAGTATTAAAAACAGCCATAATCCTGCATATATGCAGACCTAATTAATATACACATACATATACACACATACATATATATATATATATATATTGTGTATGGTCACCCTAAGAATTCATTCTAATCAATCCCGAAGTGTACGAACCTCGAAGATATATCCCTAAGTTTTTGTCTCGCTAGTGACCTAAATTGTTGTTGTTAAGCCCATAATAACTAATCTATTTATGTATATATACATATACACAAACAAACGTACACACAAACATACATACGTGTGTGTGTGTATGTGTGCATAAAGCATCAAATTCAATAATACACCTAAGAAACATTTTTTTTTTGCCTAGGCTAAGTGAATTTTTTTTTGCATGTATGTAAATAATCAACCTTAATCCAAAACATCAAAAACTATATTTGAATTATTTGTTAACTGTCTTTAAGATACAGAAAAATGCGTATATATATAAACAAATATATATATACATATATATAAAAGACACAAAACGGAATACCGTAATAAAAAAAAATTTGTTTGAAAGTTGAATTGTTTTTTGTGTATTGGCAATTGGGACATGGGATCGATATAGGTGGGGAAAGAAGGAATCCCGAATCCCGAAGGAATCAAGGCCCAAAAACACTTAAATGTAGTCGTAGCTCTTAAATATCGAATCACTAGCTTAAAAACTGGAAATTATACAGTGCTACTCCTAATAAGCGAGAATTCAAAGCCTTTTTAAGGGCAACTTGATACGAGAATATGTTTCAAGTTTCAAGTCTCCAGCTACAGTAGTTTCAAAACGGTATGAGGGATGGTTGAATATATACAAGAATCAATGAACGCTCAGCAAGATGGATATTACAGAAAACTAATATATATACATATATATATATATGTATGTAATTTTGTTCTTTTATAGAATAGAATTGGCTAGATTAGAAACAGAATTGCCTGAAATCAAATTTAAATATTTAATTTGTGAACAGTTTGTGTGGGTGTGTAGTTTTATATTATATTCCTTATATTTAAAGCCGATCGAATCGTGTATAAAAATCATCTATTTAATGCTGGCAGCCCACATATGTACAGAGCTCTATTTGAAACTTCTTAGATACAAGTTGAGGGATTTGAAATTTGAAATATCTATACTCGTAAATCACACGCAGAACGAGTTAACCTTTTTCTTCAACTACCAATTTTGTGGTCTTTAGGTACTCGGACAATTTACACAATTGAAAAATTTTGAAAAAATGAATTTCTTGTGTAACTGAATAGCTTCTCAAAGGCTTTACGATCGGGCTATAAATAATGAAAGTTATTCATTAAGTGAATTTGCCGTAAACGTGGCCAAAGCGCAGTACAAAAAGTCAGTATGCATGTGTGTGTGTGTTTTTCTTTTGTGGCTATGAACACGTCTAAGAGAAAGTGCGAATATGTGTTTAGTATGTCTACTGACTGAGCAGAGATTTTTGTCTATTTGAAATTACGCCAAAACACTAATTCCAAAAATCATTACGGCCTACAATTTATGTGAGTTTTTTTTATGGCCAGTATTTCGACTTCTCACGGTTTTAGCCAAAGGGCTAGAAGAAGCCTCACATATTTCATCATATCTCACAAATTTTGCCTAGGGAAACTCTCGAAAAATTGGTAGGAAAATATTTTGATTTTCCCAACAGAATACTATAATCTGATAATAATATAATTTTATATAGATTTCTCTCTCTCTCTCTCTCTATATATATATATATATATATATATATATATATATATATATATATATATATATATATATCCTAATATCCAATTAGATAACAAAGAGTTAGAAAGTGTAATAGAGTTAAAATCAGGTAAGACCCACATTGTGAATGACTAAATCATGTTTATGCATATGCTGAATTAGTGCTTCGTGTAAGATAACTTATACGAAAAAAAATTCATACAGACAGTGTGAATGAGCGGTAAACGAGCTGCCACGCCTGTCAGCCCCATAATTAATCATCTACAAAATTGAAATTTGTTGAGCCATTAACTAAACTCAACAAAACCCAACAAAACAGAAAGTCGAAGCTGAAATCTTTACAGCTGGCAAGACAAAGAAATGTTTAAATATATACAATATGATAATATTGAAAATTAAAACAAAAATGAGGCGGAAACAAAGTTTTATAAATGTGTTATATAAATTTATACACATTATATTTATTACTACAACTTGGTTCATCTAGATAGTCATCTATACTAACTTTATTTCTAGATTTCTATTTTTGAAAGAATAGAATAATAGATCTCAGCAGGCATAATTCAAGTAAGTAATATAATATTTAAGTGGTAGTTATGCTACATTATAAAAGACTATAGTTGTGGATTATTTGAAACAAACTTGACGTGCGCGGGTTTAATAAGGATCTATAAAAAATTTAAAGGCTCCAGCTCCTATGGATGCTGCGATCAACGTGTTTATATACTGACAGACGGGCATGGCTATATCGACTTGAATCCCAAAAGCAATATACTCCCCATTTTGATGCGTTCAGAGTATGAACAGTCATATCCTAACAAATCCAGATCATTCATAGAATACTTAAACCTCGGCAAATGAGGAAATTTAGAATGATATTACTGGCTGTAACAATACTAAAACAAAACACTAAAGCAAAATTCTTGCTAACTTCTTTTGGAAAGTCCAACTTTCAGCTGTGTAAGGCTAAGGCTAATTTCAGCCATTGAGTAATTTTACTCATGCAGGCGTGGCATAAGGAGCACATCTGTAAAACTAATATACCCACACGCTAGTAATATTCATATTTAAGGGCAATCTATCATACTTTCTTTTTGGGCTGCGCATCAAGTGCCACTCGCATACGTCTCGAGAGAACCTTCTCAGAATTTGGCGCTAGCTGACACCCCACACTTACAATTGACACATTTAGAGGCTGTCAAGGTACTCTTGAAGACCGTGTCACACGTACTTAGCAAACGGGAGCAGCTCAATATGCATATTGTAGTTGCTGCATGCTCATGGGTCCAGCTCAACTGAACTGGTCCTTGGGCCAGTGCACGAGTGAGACGAGTGATCCGAACGAGCCGCATCGGCTGACCGTGACACGTTTGCTCAAGTGGACTTGAGGGGACTCTGTGCGATCGCTCTAATTTTAATCAAAATTATAAATAATATAAATGTTATACAACCACTTGACAGTTGCCCGGCCGTTCTTTGTGTTTCATCTTTCACAAAACCGTACCGCCCTTTTCCACAGAATCGGGTTTGAAGTTACAGAGAGCATCGTCCAGAGGCCGTGATCCTTGCGGACGATCCTAAACCACTTCAACCTGCAGCATCGGATTATCGCTGCTTAGGCCACAGATCACTTCTAACCGAATACCCCTTAAAGATACTGTGATGCTGGGATGTCATGACTCGTAGAATAAATATGATGAGGCATATCTGAATATGTATATCAAATTTATGCATATAGGAATATAAGAATATAATCTTCTATTCTTTCTTTCCATAGTATATTTTCTAAATTAGTATTATAGATCATATCTATGGATAGTTAGGAATATGATCTTCTATTCTTTATATGCTTCTATTTATATATTTTTAAATCCTATATTCTCTTATTGTTATATTCTTCTATTTTGTATTCTTTTATTCCTGTATCTCATGGCATTTGACTTGCTAAGACTGTTTACAGGGTATCGGCTAATCGGTCCGTCTGGACTGGGACACGCTTACTTGTTCCTAGTTGGGGGTTTTTTAAGGTGGGCGTGTATGACATGGTCATCGGTAATTATTTATTTTTTGTACGCTTTGTTTCTGGTGTTGTTGTTGTTGCTGTTCTCTGCTCTTTTGGCTCTTTTGCTGTTGACGTTGTTTGGTTTTTTGTTCATTAAAAAACTAAAAAAAAAAAAAATGGTTGCAGCATATTGCTCAGTGTGCTTAAGGTTTACATTCCGACCTATGTATGTCGAATACCAACTCTCGCTTGGGCAAACGCTTTGCCAAAGACTTAGGGTTCGGCACTTTCATATTAATATTAATATACCCATAAGAGTTGGCCATGTAATTTGCAGTTGTGGGCTCGTTTATTAAGTTTAAAGAGTATATTAGTTTTATGTGAAGTAACATCTATGATGTTCGGTATACTTGTGGTTGCAGACACGCTATGATCCAGATATGAGATATATATATAGATATAGATATCTAAGTAAAGTTAGATTATTTGATCTCTTATTAAATTTGTACTCTTTCTCTATATATACAATAGAATAATATGAATGTCTAACTATCAAATGACTTCAAAAACCTGCACCGTCTCTTTCTTACAAGAGGACCGCTCAATGGCTTTATAATATCTAGCTTGGGTCTGTTATATTCATTTCAGCCTATTTAGTATGTATTGGAAAATGGATTTCTCGGCACCTCAATCAATCCACCTTCGCTTAGCGGTTATTCCGGTCTCGAGTACGTGACTCAATCAATGCCTTGCACATTTAAGCGTAACAGTCACACTTCAATTGGAAGGATGTCTGTGCATCGAGGAGGGGGCGATCCGGCTGCCTAAGTGGCCAATTGACCAGCAACAACAATAACAACATCTCTATCGAGCAGACAGTAAGTAAATGCTACATTGTTGACATCTGTGGCATACAAATTCAAATATATTTTGTGCCGCTGGCTATTATGGAATTATATTGTTCGACGGGTCCGGCCAACGGCTCAAGAAAACTGTGACATATGTGCAGTCAATAAATTTTTCCGCTTCTTCATGCTGACGGCACACAATGCGGGGCACAGGACCAAAAAGGACGAGCCGCAGCTATGCGCCGCTAATGGCCCCACAATGACTTGGCACCTTTCAGCCAGCTATTTCGCTTCGTTACGCGAGTTAACTGTGCGTGTGTGTATATTCATAGTACGGCGCTACGCACGGAGATCTTGAGTTCCACTCTTTGTTGCACTAAATTTGATTGAATTGTTTTGCGCTTAGCGCATTTGCTTACCCCCACAACTCGGCGATTTGCATTATTAATAGGCTACGCCCATGTCCCAGCCTTCTGTTCATCGCCAACAGAGCTAAATGTCCAAAGCTAACACATACACTGTGCTACAAAATTGGTAAAAACCATTTCATTTAGCACTGTCATGCTTGTGGTTGTTCTCAATAGATAGAAAAGATCAGGTACAATACTTGAACTTCTTTTTTTTTTCTTTTATTTTTTTTTTTTAGATAATCAAAAATTATGCCTTCTTCTTTAAATAAATAAAAATGTTTTAATTAAGAATACAATTATTTTAAAAAGTTTTTTCCTCTTTTTTCAATTCAAGTTTATATTTTATATATAACGTAAGCTTCTTAAACATAGAACTTGGAAATTTAGCCCATGGAAGATGAGATCATATTAAAATAATAATTAATTTTAAATGATCATATATTTTGTCATATAAGTATGTATATGTTATTACAAAAAACCATATGTATATTAAGCTATAGAGCTAAGAAATAACTGATAAATACAGGCAGTCAATAGTGTTTTGATGGCATGATATGATTTTAGCTATTATTAGTCTATGAGAATGTAGTATCTCTGATTTTACATTATTTTATTTATTAGGGCGTCATAGACTGAATGATACCCGTGTGCAATTCCAAAAGATTTCTGTCAGTTTTTCTATATTCAAGAAGAGCACTCAATTAGTTGAACTGTTCCATCTTGGAGCGCTAACTTGGGAAGATATGCAAATTTAGATTTTTATTTTTCATTTCCACACCCTCTATCACGTATGTATATGCATATTTTTTGGTAAATTAATATTAAACTAATAATAGTCGAGAAATTTTGTGTTTCTTATTATAAAACTGTATAAAAGAAAGTTTTTCCCGATTAGCTAGCTCGACAATCGGCTTAGACTATAAGTTAAGACTATTGACAATCTAAGGAGGCTAGAGATTTCAGTCAGACATTCAAGGAGAGAACCTGACCAGTAGAACTGATTTAGTTTAGTTTATATTTGGACTAGACACAGTTCAGACATATTGTTCCAAATTATATAAAATATATTATTTCATTGAACACCAAGTTGTTACATATTCACAAGAACCCAACTCAGCGTCCCCAATCACTAGTACTCTAGTGTGGGTGCGCTTAACTTATATATATCTTTGGTTCATATGAACTGTTTCCTTCTTAGCTTAGGTTGTCAAAGCGAGTATATTCCAAATTTCAAGCACTTTAAATATGTATTAGCCTTTCTATTATATCAGGTATAAGTATTACCCATTTAATTCAATTGAACGAGGGTTCCTTTCAAAGTATGTTCCAATAGTTGAAGCAAGGATTTTACGCTTGGATCATCTATTTTTAGTTAAGTCATTGATGTTTCCTGGAACCAGCCAAACATGGGTTCTTTCCAAACTCTCCCTTCCCCGCTCTCTCTCTCTCAATCCTTCTATTTCTTTCTCTTTTTCATTGTTTTTCCTCTAGTCGTAAATCGATTTGTTGCGCCTGCTTTTCACGTATTCTTATCCTGTATTTATTTTTTCCCCTTTGGCGCCACAAATTCATTTCGCTCTGTGTTTTGGTTAGTTGTGATTCGTTTGTTAGATTGTTGTTGCCTCCATAGTCTAAAATAAGTCTGGCCCTGACGTGTGCACCGATAATTACGCGAATGGCTTTCAGGATCGCAGTACTTCTATACACTTACTATAGCTCCAAGACCTTTCCCACCCGAGTCCAAATGTTTTATTTTTGCTGTTGTTGTATTTTTTGTGACTCGGTTGACATGTGGCCGACAATTCAAAGCATTCTGTGACTGTGTTCTCACTCTGTGTGTGTGCGTGTGTGTGTATGTTTTTTTTTTTTTTGCAATTATTATAAATCAACATTTTGATTTATGCATGTAACAAAAGTTGAGCCACGGCCACGACAGCAACATTGAAGTAGTATATGGTTAAATTTATGGCCAAAACACTTACGAATACAAAGTGTGTGCATGCCAGATATAATGCCGGCGAGATGGTAATGGGCCATAGGTGTCAATAGTGTGGGCTGCGCCGTCTTAGTTTTATACACTTTGCAGACCATAGCGAGGTTTCTAGTTTTCCTGAAATCCGACTTAAAGAGCGGAGATTTGTTAGCTACATAACTTCAAACTTCAAATATTGATATATGTATAATACCTTTGAGTCCATTCAATGTTCTTGCCGAGAATGTGTGTAACAGGCAGAAGGAGGCGTGGCAGATCCCACAAAGTGTATACATTCCTGATCAGGAAGTGCAAAGACGTGAGTGTAGAGGCGTGTCTGTTCGACCATCTAACAGTTTGTACGTCTGTAAGTTTCAGTAAATCTGTCTGCATAACATACTGCCCAGTATGAGCTCTTCAGTTGTTCGATAGCTCATTCCATTGTTGTATTATAAATAATTAAATTATCCAAGCATAGATTTTTTAAAAAGAAAACTTATAGAGTAGTGAGTGAGAAGAGGGTAATATTACAGTTGTTTACTTAATTTTAAATACAGATAAACGCTTATCTATATTTAAATATCTATCCATATAAATACATATATCCTATTATTATTATTATTTTTTTTTTTAATTTTTTAAATTTTTCTGTATAACGATATCACTATTTCAACCTGGATTTACACATACAAATGTACATTTAATTTTATTATATATAGAGCTTGTTCATATAAAGATATAACATATATACAAAAAAAAAAAAAAAAAAAAAAAAAAATGAATAAATAAGCAAACAATATACCCAAGAAGTTGCTTAAGAACCCAATTGACAGTCTTGTATACGGACAAAAGAACATAAAAAAAAGAAGAAGCACTTCCGCTGCATAAGATATTTGCGCAGTTCTTTGTTCTATCTTATATACATAGATAACTTTTCTGAAGTTGTCTAGCAGCATAATTGTTCGATTTATGATCATCAATTTATGTACATAATCATCATATTTACATGTATACACATCTGCATATGTATGTGTATTGTGGCGATCTGGCACCACTCTGATGCTCCTAATCGATATAATCGATAATAAATAATCACACACTTTCTCATCAATAGATAATAAGAATTGTCATCTTTATTTTAAGCTCAATTCGTTATAATTTGATAGCCATCATTATAATTTGTTAGCATCATCTCCATAATATAACATATCTGCGTTTTTTTATTGATTACCTTTAAATGTTGAATAGTTCTTGGCTCATCAGGCTTACACTCAAACTTCGCACACTGCAGGTCAGTAAAAAATGTGGTTCGTTCATGTTGTTTTTGTTTTTTGTTCATGTGTGTTATTTTTTTGGTTTCATGTTTGCTTTTGCCTCTTGTTACCAGGCACTCGAACACAACACTTCAGCACTCGAATAAAAACAAACTACTTGTATGTTGACATACAAAACAATCGTCAATTCATTGAAAAAATGGCCTCGCCTCGCAGCAAAAATTTGCATAAACTTTTTTATATGCACAACAACCAGACAACAACAACAACAACAACGAGAACAGCAAAAAAATGTGGAGGAAAAAAGGTAGCGGAAACGGAAATGGATGCCGCCCGGTCAGCGGCGTGCGCGATAACCAGCACTGACCAGAACTTGGCGCCAATATGCAAACATAACACCAACAGCAACAGCAACAACAACTACAAACAAGAACAACAATGGCAACAAAAAGAAGTGCTCGCTGCATGGCATAAATCACTGCCAATCGAGAGGGTGCTCAATGGGCGGCTGTTCAGGGGTAGGGGGCTGACCGGGGCTGAATACAAACATTTTATTTGAAGAAGCGCGTTTGCATTTTTTATGAACTTGTCGTACATCGTTACAATAAATTCATCTACTCGATATACATAAAAAATGCATAAAAAATGTCAGCGCCCCTTGAGCGGGACAGGCAAAGAACTAAAACTCCATCCGAAAACTACAAAACATCTCGTGTATCGGATGTGATTGAGTAAGACGCACTTAGGCCATATTCGAACTAAATACCGTTACACTAAGATTATATAAAAGAGAATTGGCTGGAAGAATCGTTTGGAGTGTGCATATAAATATATGTATATGTGCATATAAATATATGTATAATAATATAATCTTTTCTAGGGTCTTCTCTAAACTGGAACTGAAAGACAAATTTCGAATGCTGTTAGCTCGAGGACTGAGTAAGCTTTGGCATTATTTTCAACACGGACAACACGATCCCAATGCTGACCCCACTTTCAAGAGCATATGAACGTCGTCAAGTCGCTTTGGTATTACGCAGGACCCTCATGCAAGGAACAGGACGTTTTATGTGTCAAGCCTGGGCTTCCTGGAGCACCACCAAGCGAAGCTGACGGCCGAAAGGCATTTATCATTGTGGGTAGCGGAAAAATTAAACACGCTCATACGCGCCAATATTTGATACGTTTTGCGCAGCGGATATCCCTGACATATCCTGCGATGCCAGGGGGCAGGGGCAGTGGCACTCAAGTAAACACATTGTATTATTGTGCGACAATTGTGTCAAGGAGACACTTTGCTCCGCTTCTATTAGCCAACTCAGCGTGCGACTGAGCGATGAGCGGATACACTCCCTGTGATCCCGCTATCGCTGGCAATCTCCAATCGCATTGATTAGCGTCTGGGCAGCTCTCGAATTTCACGACGAATCGAACACCGCTGCCACACCTGCCGGAAGGCGGTGTATCCGCCAAGAGATGCATGTTTCGAATGCTTTGTGCAAGAGTATTTCATATACACTCATTCACATGTCTGCTCAATCGTAATTGTAGCCGTGATTGAAATCGATTGACATACATATGCGCTGCAATTGTATCCATATGCGCTGCAATTGGATGGATGGATAGTTGCCTGCCTGAGCAGCTGGAAAAATATAATTTGTCACTTCTAATATTTATTATACATATTATAGATTTGCAAATTTTAATATCGTCTTTGTGATTGTGTCTATCAATATGTTTTAGGGGCTCTTCTGCTGTAGCTTCCTGAACAATCTTGGAATGACTTTCTGGATGGACGACCTAAGGGTGTATTCAAAGATCGTGTGTGATCAGCTCAGCTTCTAAGTAAGTAGACGTATATCATATCTCTGACTTCACTAACACTAAAACATGATTTTCGATACTCTTTTCTAGTCCTTACACATCTATCTATTCAAGGGCCAACACGTGCCATAGCATAAGAAACTAATCATGGCATAGATTTCGTTAAGTGATATGCATAGCCTCGAACTCGTTCTTAATCCAGTTTCAATACTCGACCGGGTCAGGCGCAAAGGAAATGACTTTCTCAAATGCAACTTCACCCCTGTTTCCAATTGTATTAGGACGCGATCACTTAAGCGAGATCGATATCAGCACAACAAAGTAAAGCAGCTGGAAACTCATCAAAACTCTAAAGGAGGTGGATCTATATAAACAGTTGATCGCAGCGCAGAGTCCAAGGCCAAGGCAGTTTTGCCACGTGCGCGACGTTGCAGTTGTGGAAATGTAATTCTATATGAGTTTTATCTCTGCCAAACATTGATTAATATAGTTAATGCATAAAACTGATGAATATTTTTCGCTTACAGTATATTAAGGGTATTTCATTATTATTAGTTTTATCAATAATTATCGGAATGCGGGTCTTATAATCCATGTATATGTACATATATGTTGATTCAGTATTTGCTTTTCTTCCAATACATAACGATGACTTTGGGAAATACATAAGTCTTCATAAGATCCCTAGTCAATCCCCACACACCCTCGCGATTCTAGCGATAGTAAACATTAGCCCTTTCAACTGTCTGTAGTAAATTTACTTTGGAATGGGTTTGTATTCCCTGTCAACTTTAACGTTTAAGTGCAGCATAGGGAGAAGCTGGAAAAGGCTGAAAAATTCCTTTAAGCAATTCATCATGGCCATTGTGAACAATGCTCTTTAGATATTCATAGTTGCTGCTCTTATGTTATTTTACAGAATTTACAGCTTTTGGGACTGCCAACTCGATCCCCAAATTTAGTCGCCACTTACGACAGACAAATCGATTGACCATCGACTTAAAGAATTTTGAAGGAATGTATAATGAATGATGCGTAAAATATTTTAAAACTATAAGAGCAATACATAGTAAATATGGTTTCTTTATTAAACATATTATTTAATGAAATCAATTTTATTTCAGATATTCATTGCGACTTAGTTCGATCAACTTGTTCCATATTCATAAATTACCTGTTCGACAGCAACTGTATTACAATAATAGCATGCGAATATCCTAAAATAATATACAGCTGAAGGTCAAGAATTATCGGCTCTTTTTGGCCTAAACAAATTGGGATAAGTATCTACAGGACAAACAGCTGACAGAACTGGAATATAAATTCAAGATATTATCTGAGAAGTTGGTCAGCCACAATTTTTCTTGTGCACATGGTCAGGTATTTTTCAAGGTATTTTTAGCTAAATAAAAATAAATGAAAAAAAAAAAATACAGTAGAATCCGGTTATAACGACTCCGCTTAAAGCGTCCAACCGGTTATGTCGACGAAAATTCGATATCTTGGTTGGTCCCCATACAAACTTATATGAAAGAGCCTCCGCTTAGTACGTCTCCGCTTTTAACGACAATCCGCATATGCCGACTATTTTTTTAATATTTTTGAGTCATTTACCGGTTCTTACGACGTGACAAACAAAAAATCGCGAAATAATGTCAACAAATTTCAGCATAAAAAGACTCTGTTAGAAATGTATACATGTATGTGTTGATCAGTGATCAGTACCCTTGCTTGTGTGCGTAGCAACGCCCTAAATGCTGCCGTGACAGAGAGAGGGAGAGCGACAAAGTACAATGCCGACGTCACATAAAGGTTTCTAAGCCATGTTATTGAAATAAATTTATAAAAAGTCTTAGTTTTGATTAAACATTTACATTTTTTAATGTTAAAAGCTATTATAAACACGGCAGCCGTAAAAAAATGTAAAAAATATTTTTTTTCTCCTTCTGGTTAAAGCGTCCTCCGGGTATAGCGACGTAAAATCGACGGTCCCTTGAATGTCGCTATAACCGGATTCTACTGTATATATATATGTATATATATATAAATAAATAAAATAAAGGTTATTTTTATTTAAAAAAAAAAAAAAATTGAATATAAGAGTTATGATTTGATTTTTAAACGAAGACTGATCTGTAGTAATTATTATACTCATTCACGAAAGTGAAATGAGTATATTGGTTTTGTGCAATGTCCGTTTTGCCGTCCGTCCGCTTGTCCGTATGAACGCAGTTCATTTCGGCGCTATTGAAGCTAGAGACTTGAAATTTAGAACACATACTCGTGTATAGATTCCATTTAAGTGTTCAAATTTTCCCGATCCGCCCACTAGGGGCGTGACAAATCGGAAAATGCATTTTCCGATTTACCAGAAATCATATTAGGTGATGAGCTAGAAAGCTGAAATTTGGAATGTAGATCCGGGTCGATCACCCAACATCACATGCTATGGCGAATGTCTCTGCGCCCATTGGGGGCGTGGCGAATCGGATAAAACTGTATTTCCTAGAGTTTTAAAGCTAGAACGTTGAAATTTTGCACGCAAGCTAATATTTTGATTCTATAAAGACTGAATGTTATTTCTACGCCCACTAGGGGCGTGGCAAATTGGGCCTGAAGATATAGTGATTTTCCCGATTTTGCTATATTTTAGGCACTATTGATGCTAGAGAATTGAAATTTGGTATATATACGCGGGTCGACCACCCAAGTCCAACGTGCTATGGTGGATATATCTCCGCCTAAAGGGGGCGTGGCAAACCGCAAAAGTTTATATCACTTAAAGTATAAAAACTAGAAGCTTCAAATTTGGATAGTTGAGTTACTGGTAACCTCCTCTAGCGATGTCTCAAAAATTATTGTTACGCTTTTTTAGGGGCGTGGCATATCGAAAAATACCCTGTAATTTTCACATTTTTGGAGCGTAAGCATTGAAATTTGGCAGTTAGGTTACCGTTAGCCTGTTTTAAGAACTGGTCAAAAATGAGGTGTCTACGCCCAGTAGGGCTTGGCAACTCGTAAAAAACTGAATTTTCTACAGTGTTAGAGCTAAACTTAGTTACCAAATTGCTGATGGGATGTGAATGAGTATTCCGCAGTCGGTAACGTCCGACTGCAACGTTCTTACTTGTTTTTTATTTTATTATACAGACAGACAGACGGTCGGACGGATATGGCTACATCGAAAATTACATATGTATTTAGTAAATTGTTTTATAACATTCATGGCATGCCAACTCGGGCTGAAGCTTTGTATCGGGTCGAACGAAAAGTCAAACTTTCAGTAGGCTGGTTTTTATACGGTGCATAAAAATTTCTGTGGCAATTGTAAACCTTTGAAAATTCGTAAAAACAACTATTTCCGTTAAATAAACAAATTTGATCCATTTATACATTCGTGGACTACTACCACAGCTGTCGTGCATTCAATGAAACGTTGAAAGTTCTTTTTTGGCGACTGCTCGCATTCGGCGAATACGAGGGTCGCAGCTCTATCGAGCAAAATTTGTAGAGCGCTTGCAGCAAGTGCAAACATCAAATCGGCTCAGGCAGATGAAAAAATTCAAAAGGCGTAAATTCGACGGATATCATCATTTTGAAACAAAAGACAAAAATGTTTCTGGGTGCACTGTTGGAGAAATTAAACCCTTTTGCAAAGCAGTCGATCAAGCTAAGCAACGTGGGCAATGTGAGTAGGAACCATATTGTTAAAGAAAAATTGCCTCTATTGACGGCAGAACGCTCCCGTATCGAGTGGGAGCAAGAGGAATTCCTAGAGAAGCTTCGAGTATGCTGCACTTTATTTGACTTTAGGGATGTATCGTCGAATCTGATGGGCAAGGATGCCAAGTTGAAAGCACTTAATGAAGTAATGAGGCGCATAGATGAGGGGAAAACAATGCTAACGGATTTAATCTATGTGGAAATTGTTAAAATGGTTGCAATCAACATCTTTCGCACTTTTCCGCCCAACACACTTTCACCATTCAATACAGATGTAGATGAGCAACTGTTGGACGCAACCTGGGTCCATCTGGAGGTGGTCTACAATGTCTTCATCGGTATCCTCGACTCCCGAGAGTTTATGCCCAGCGTTGCCAAGGGCGCCATTGATGAAAAGTTTGCTTTGCAGCTGCTGATGCTACTCAATTCGGTAGATCCCCGGGAACGTGGCTTCCTCAAGTGGGTCATTTTGCGTATTTACAGTAAAATCTATGGCCTTCGTAGCTACATACGAACCCAGATCTTTAACATATTTTATCAGTTTATCTATATTGTGGAAGACTTTAACGGCATTGCTGAGTTGCTGTGGGTCCAAACCACCATATTCGAAAACACCTTTAACGCAGCTTTGAAGGCCGAGCATGAAGAGTACTTGGATAAGATTCTGATGCCGCTGCACAAGGTGAAGAGACTGCCGACCTTTCACAACCAGCTGCAGCAAAGCCTCACTCAGTATCTGGTGAGGGATAGCAAATACATCGAAAATATTGTGCGTGGCCTCATCAAGTTCTGGCCCAAGACTTCTACTCAGAAGGAGATACTGTTTCTGGACGAAATCGATAGTTACGCCAATGGAATTGCACATGAGCAGTTCCTTGCCATACAGAAGCCACTGTTAACTCAACTAGCCACGTGCGTGCGCAGTCCTCACACAGAGGTGGCTGAGCACGCCCTCAATATTTTGAACAACAAACACATGATATCGCTTTTTGAACCAAACACGGCTGTTGTTATGCCGATCATCTGCCCGGCACTACTTAGCATCTCGAAGGGGCATTGGAATCAGACAATTCTGAGGCGCGGCTATGCCGCACTGCAGATATTAGTGCAGATGAATCCTGTCTTGTTTAACGAACTGTTGACCAACTATTCTGGCGAAAAGGAGAGAGTCAAGCAGCGCCAGCGCGAGCGCGAGCTGGCTTGGAAGAAAGTCAACGAGTTGGTCGTAAAACGTCGTAAACTAGATACCGAGTGTCTGCCATCACCAAAGTCATCGAGCGAAGGCAACATCGCAAACTCGGAATAAACGACAAAGTGAATTCGCAGGAACGGAAAGGGGCTCCGATATAGCCCCATTTGAGTTAAATACAAAATTTTATGATATAACCGATGAAAACAAAAATATTCTTCGACCTATGAGCGTATAGCTCGCGCTGAGCTCAACACAGACACAGACACAGCACACATACTCAGGGTCACACAAATTTACTTTACCTACGTAGCAGATACTCTATCGAAGTTCATCTTTTAAGTATTTTGTGTATTTTCCAACCAAAATCTAAATGTGAATTATCTCCCTCTATCTATATATTTTTTTATAAATATCTATATTTTAAGATACCGCAATTTATGTACGTTGACCAAAAAAAAAATGAAAGCATAAAAATAAATTATTTTTGGTAGACGTTGCGTCTTTCGATGTCATTTTAGTTCTTTACACACACTCACACACTGTTACACAGTCTCACACACTCTCACACACTCATTGACACACTCACCACACACACTGACATACATATGTACATGTACATACATCACATAGGCAACCACCCGAAGACGCACACACAAGCATATGGGCTGCATGTGAGCTTCATTGTTTAATAACTCCTCTTATAGATTGATCATACTCAATCGCAATAAGGCAGAAGGGTCTAGTAGACGGACAGGGCTAAATCGACTCAGCTCGTCGCCCTGATCAAGAATATATGGGTTGTCCATATCCGACGAACTTATCTTCCAGCCCTATATCTTTTGACTGAGACGGGCACTATACGCCGTACAAGCTCAAGGCGGTTATTTGAGAAGTACCATATTCAAAACAATGTCAACAAATCTACTTGAACCAAATAATGCGAGTATTATCGTCTGCATCAACAAAATTGTGTTTTTTTTTTTTTCATAAAAAAAAAAACCATTTCATAAAACAATCGTCGTATATAGGGAGCCTTGTAAGGTTGCCAAGTGGGTCCGTCAAATATGGACAACCCTGTATTTTATATATATTTTACATACATTTAACAAAACCATTATACCCTGATCTCCTCTGTTTCAATGGGTTCAGAGTATACGAAATGAATATATGTATACATACATATGTACAGGTGTATGATACATAATATGTATATTGACTTGGCTTTTCCAATTGTCTTCACCTTTTCTTTAAGAACTTCTGCGTTATTTAACGGATTTCAAAGAAACTTGCAGCATATTATCTACATTATATGTTTGAGTATCAGATAGATATGGTCGAGATAAAAACTTGTTCAAATATTGGCCTAACCTGGGAAAGTTGGAGTCAATATCTAAAATCTAAAAAATTGCATGTAAGGAAACATTTGCTTTTAAGATGTACAAAATCAATTTATTGATATAATTTAGAAATTATTTGAGCTCTAAGTTTTATAGGGTGTTCAGAATAAGAAGACTGACTGATAAACATGCGGACGGACGGACAGTCGAACGTAAGAACAGGATTAGATCGATTCAACTTGTTCAACTTGATCCATAATCTGTTTGGAATCTGAGTACAAAAACGACTGTGCTTAGATTTGCTATTTAGAAAGGGTTTTGTAAAAGAATAGCTGACCAATAGACATAAACTTGTTATTCTGATCTCTTCTGATTCAGGTATAGATTCCATTATTGAGCATAGTATATCACCATGTTCTGCCATTATATCTGTATAAACCCATTTAGCAATTTTCAATGATTTCTTAATTCAACTCAAATGATTCCCAAAAATTCCTACAAAAGTCTATTAGGATACGTAGAGATACACCCTGAATTGGCATAAGGAAAGTGAACTTGGCCCAGTCAGTTGCTCATTAATTAGACTATATTATGGTCAGCTTGATAGAGAATAAATCGACCTTAAATAGAGCGGATGACTGGAAAGAGACCAACATTACCCCATCCGACAAGCGCCCGACTCACTGGTTGGCTGACTATGGCAATATGCCTTTAATCAAGCCAAAAAACACAAAGTAATTCAAATTTTCAAATTATTTCCACTAAAATGGTTGACAGTGATGATGCGATGATGATGATGAAGATGATGATGGTGCTGATAATATTGGGGTATGCGATACTAATGAAATGGGTGGTTGAAGGACTACTGCCTCACACACACACATACATTCAGGCAATAAACTGTTGAGCAGAGTCGGTGTACTAAAATTTACTTCCAAGTATATGTAGATATATACATATTTAAATGAAGCGCACATAAAGCCAATGAGGGATTTAGTTGAATTGCCAACAATTGAATAAATTTTCCAATTGCCTGCGTTTTCGTATTAGCATTAGAAGGATGCCTCTGCTTATACAACACACGCACGTCCCCTCTGTCCCTGTGTGTGTGTGTTTGTGTGCGTGTGTGTGTGTGGGTTGGTTAAAGGAAGTGACGGCAACGCGAATACTCATACAAATCGCAAAATCAGTCAGTGGCGTCTATGCTGATGTTATCCTCGTCCTCGTCGTCGCTCCCCATGCTCCTTTGGCCGCTGCTCGTCGTCGCCATTCATTCAAATGAGGTTGACGACGTCGACCAACAATTTGAACCCTTTCGTGCAGCACAATTGACTGCCGGCCGAGCAAATGAGACAGTGGTAGTGGCATAGCACCCAAACAGCGCTCGCAGTCGTCGCCCTCCGTTGGTTGTTTCAGCTTTTGGCAAGCCTTTGAAGTTCTGTTCTGGTCTCTCGTTTCTCGTTTCAGCTTTCTGGTTTTTAACGGCCGTTCGCCGCCACACCGCAAAATGAATGTTTGTTTCATCATATGTTGACACCCATTTTTCAGCTAACTTTTAATATATATTATATAGAGCTATATACAGCAATTCGAATCAATCGAAAGAACACCTTTATTAGCTCAGAGTTTGACCTTACTTATTGCTTATTAAATTGGGAATACCGAGGAATCGTTTGGCATTCCTGATTTTTTTTATTTTATTTTAACAACGATTTGAGCAATTGAAATTCGATTGCTTAATCTTAGTCATAGTCCTAATATTATCCTTTCTAAGATAATCTCTATTCATATATGTATGTATTTTTGATCAGCTTCTATAGTCCGTCCGTCTCGATTATTGCCCGTCTGTTTCCTTGGATACTAATCAATTGGCCTTAAAGCTATCGTCACGATGGGCTCCCGGTCTTTGATTGCGTGTCAGCCTCGAACGGCTCAACTTAGCATATATAACTGTTATAGCAATTATCAAAAAAAAAAAAAAAAAAGTCAGAAGTTTTTGTGATTTATATTTTTGACGTTCCTAGAGTGTGGCCAGAGAGAATCTCGTTCTTCGTGGCCTTTACCAACACTGGTTGATGAGAGCCAATCTGTTGGCAAATGAAATACTTCTCAGTTGAAGACAATGTATCGGTCTGGCGTATCCTCAAATGAAGCTTTAGGCTAGTCCCGAATCTCAACATTAATACAGCTTCTAAGCTTTCAGTTCTTTATACTCGCTTGCTTTTTGGCCACTCGACTTCTCACATTTGGTACGAAATGAAAGCGCGTGCACCAAAAAGGGAGTTGTCTGTCTGTCTGACTGGCTCCACCACCTTTTTACCCTTTCTATGTGTGGCATTGAGTGAGCAGACATGAATCGAATACAAAAGGGTTGCGCTTTTTTATAAGTTCCCAGTTCTTATATCTCGATTCACTTGGTTGCATTCTTGCCATGGATTTGTGGCAAAATGTGTTGAGGCAAACAATGTTAGAAAAGTGGGTGTTTTATTTAGAGTCGAGCGCATGAGTGCGAAAAGGCCACTGAGCCTGATTGAGACTGAGGCTGAGACCGACACTGGAGCAGGGACTGCGACTTTGACTGAGTCTGGCACTGGGACCAGGACCGTCAGTGGGTTGCTTCGCAAGCCTATCAAAGCGAACTCCGCTGGGCTAACCCAGTGTCGGTTTCGGATTGCGCCGGGGCGCGCTGGGCGGTTAAGGCGGAGGAGACACGCCCAAATGGTTTTTATTTCTTAGAAATAAGTGGCATTGATGTTGCCTTCCTCTTTGATTTTTGTATGCCAATTTATGTCTGTTGTTTTCTTTATTTCTTTTTTTGTTCGCAATTGTTGCTGTTTATTGTTGCATTGATTAGCTTAATTATACCCTGAACCCATTGAAAATGGGAAATCAGGGTATAATGGTTTTGTGAAAAGTATGTAACAGGCAGAAGGAATCATCGCAGACCCCATAAAGTATATATATTCTTGATCAGGACGATGAGCTGAGTCGATATAGCCCTGTCCGTCTGTCCGTCCGTCTGTCCGTCCGTCCGTCCGTCCGTCCGTCCGTCTGTCCGTCCGTCCGTCCGTCCGTATGAGTGCGTCGATCTCAGAAGTTATAAGAGCTAGAGAGCTAATTTCAACACTTTTAGACATAGAGTCTTCAGATTTGTTGTGTATATACATTTGATGGATACACACATTTTGCCATTTACAGATTTTGGATACCACGCCCCCTTCGCCCCCAATTCATAAAAAACGTATTTCAAGTACTAGAGACTTGTGCTTTGGAGTGTACACAAATTTACACATTATGATTACGTTCTGAAAGTTTCATTAAGATCATACGTCTACAAAAGAAATTATTCAACAAATAAATTCGCATAATGTGGCCCACACTGCAGCGCTGCCCAAGCGCAGTCGCTGCTTACTGCGTAGTTAGCAGAGCGCGGTCTTATGCGTGTGGGTGGATGCATGTGTATGTACATATGTATGCATGAAAGAAGTGCAGAATGATTAGAATATCAGATTGGAGGGTTCAGGGTATCTCCTAGTCGAGCAGTCTCGACTAGAGCCTTCTTACTTGTTTTAATTTGGTTTTTAGTGTTTTTCCAGCGAATCATGAAAACAAAATAATTATTTGAAATCTTCAAATATTATAGCTATCTATACTATAACCACATATAATCATTTTCTAAATATATCTTTACTTTCTTCATATACTTTTACATCATAACGTGTGTGTGTTGCTTTTTCTCTCCTTCCATTTTGCTTTTTCTCCTATTTCCAGCTCATTGTGCAGTTTCGCTACTTTTCATCTTCTTATTTCTCTACATTTTCTAAAAGTTTTTATATTGATTTGTTGTTAGCAAAATACTATTTAAAGTTGCCTTTCTACTTTGCTGCAACTGATGTCAGGGGCTATAAATAGACTTTTAGCTGTCCTAACATCTAAAATACTCAAAGTTTCCCCAATATTATATTAATTTATTATTATTAATATATTATATAATAAATGCTCTCTGTTAATGTTGAATATTTAGCTTATTTATTTTGTAATTTATTGAATTTCGTGTTGGACTGAAATGAGAAAAATAGATTTTAATAAAAATTATTTTATTTGTATTTCTTGTGTTTTCTTTAATTCAATTTAAAATATTGTACTATTATATTAAACAAGAAAAATCATTTGTTTTCTTTCATAGTTAAATGTAAAATTTTTAGCATTTATTTAAATGATGTGCTAAATCTATTTTATAATTTACTATAATTATAGTTGTCAAATTGCGTGATTCATTATGTTTTGGAGTTAATTTTTCGTTCCCCACTGAAAACATTAAAGTTTTCAATTTGATAATTAAAGCTTCTTTTGATGCGTTTATCTGCGCTGCTCTAAAATTGTTCCGTAATGTAAAGCCAATTCATAAAATCTTCTTGATTGACCTTGGCTTAAGCTCTACCTATACCCATTTCCATACATTCGGTCTTAATGATTATGACGGCATTGGCAGCGGCTCAGCGTCGGCATCGGCATCAGCACCGGTATCGGCATCAGCATCGGCATCGGTTGATCTTACAGCGATAAGCCGTAAAAGGCTGAGCCGCAACTTGTGTTACTTTAACTTGACATCAATCACGTGAGATGCGAAAAGAGCTGAGGTTCCAGGCTGCTTTGTAGTAGATATAGACGTTGGCTTCTGTTAAAGACGCACTTAAAATGCTTTTAGCTTTTGCTAAGTATTTATAAGAGCACCCTGGGCAATTGGAATACCACTGATAGGGTATATAAACTGTGTTGACAAATATAGGATAGGTCAACATATAGATGCTCAAATATTTTCAGCTATTCACGATTTGCATCACTCTTTCAATCCATATACATATATGAAATTGATATCTGAGAATGTATCTGATATAGTTATGTACAGAGTATCCTTCCATCGGGTTGGCTACGCAAACTTTAGCTGTTTCTGTTCAGTGGCAGTTGCTGGCGCTGTTACAAGCGCAAAAATAAGTTGCTGATGTAAAGATGACCGAACAATAATTTTTGTGGGATTTCTGAAGAGCATGATTGTATGTGTGTCTGCGTCGTACTGCATTGTGAATGGTAATTTAATATCAAAGAGGCCCCGCATGAATAGGGAATTATGCACAGGTGCATGCCGGCCGCGTTTGCCACTGCATATGCAACACCTACCATTGAGGCCGACGATCAACGACTTAAATGCCCCCAAATGAATAGACTGCTGAAAATTGTAGCGCCGCGGCGCTTTCTTTATATCCGTGTATCGTCTGGCTTAATTAAATGTCAGCCGGCTCTGGCTGCTCGCTCAATTGAATGCTCAATTGATCGCGTGAACGATCAGCGATCAACAATCATTCGATCTTAATCGATTACGCATTCAGTGATTAGGGCTCGATGCTATAATCGATGGTTATCGATTGGGGCACAGAGAAGTGTGAAAGACAGAGGGAAAGAGAGAGAAAGAGAAAGAGAAAGACAGAGAGAGAGAAAGATATGTATATAGACAGAAAGAAACCTACATAGAGGGATCTCAGACAGAGATCCCACAGGGTGAAGGAGAAAGAGATAGCTGAGAAAGAATAGGTGGAAGGATAAAGTGAGAAATAATGAAAGAAAAAGAAAGTGTTGAGGGGCAAGTGAGAGGGTGAGGACAGAAAAAGAGAGAGTCATGAAAAAAAAAAACATTGGAAAAGACAAGCACATATAGAGCGAGATATAGGCAGCCAAAGGTAGTACCAGAATAAAATGCAGAGAGAGAGTGAAGGCGAGAGAAAGAACGTTAAAAAAAGAGATACACTAATGAAATCAGAAACTATATTCAGAGAGAATTGAGAGACAGGCATAGAGAGAGGCCATGAAGGAGAATGACATGTAGAGAGAGTACTGACAGAGAGAATGAACGGAGAGGGAGAAAGAGAGATTCAGAATCAGAGAGACTCAAAGATAGAGCGAGGGAGAGAGAGATAGAAAGAGAGCGAGATAAAGTGACAGAGAGATAAAGAAAGAAGGAAAGAGAACGTGATAAAGAGAACGATTGAAAGAATTCTGGATTAATTTATAGTTCTCAGATAGCTAGCTTGCTCTTTATTTATGTGTAGAGAATGTGATATATGTATATGAATAAAAAGTTTATAAATAATAATCAATTTCATAATATATATGTATAGTTTGGTAAGAAAGTTTAGTGAGTTCAAGCATGTGCCTCTATATGAATATCTATGCAAATCGTAAAAGTTATTCTAAAATGTCCCACTTCATTCCCCCAAGCTGCCTATGCTTTATATTATTGTGATGCTATTCAACCGCAAGACTCTTGACGTCTAGGCCAATAAGTCTCTAGAATGCGAATACATTTTTTAATTAATTTCCCATAGAGTGGGCTTAAGGAAAATGTAATGGGTCCGCTTCACTCAGGTGCTAAGCAGGTGGCGTCGTGTGCAGGATAGCTTTTCAATCGAGCTCTGTTAAGTAAGGCAGTTTTTCTCGTTTGTTGCCATTGCAGTTTTCCATTGACTTGCGATGCATTAACTCAGCAAAAGCATCTCATAACTTTAGTGGAACATCTCGTAGTTCGTAGCGATGTTGCTAGCCGTGCGCCTTGATGCAGACAGGCCACATACTTATAAGCAAGACCTCAAGTCTTTTTAAACATAACCAGATAAAAATCTAATAAAGTGCAGACCGCCAACAAAATGCATACAGCAGAGCCGCAGCTCGAGCCAAGCCGAGTCAACTGCATTGCCGCCATGCAATGTGCTTGAGCTTGGCTTGTTTTTTCTCATTTTTTTTTTTTTTTGTTATGAACTTTGTTTGGCGTTACGCTATGTTTTGTTGTTGCATTGAAGCAATTTCTTGAAATTATTTTTCAATAATTTTTTTCTGTTTTATTATTATTTTTTTCTTTTTTGTTTTTTGTAAGTTTTTTAGCCCGGTCGCTGCGCTGTTGCAGCATGTTTGCGGCACACTTTACACTATCGAATCATGCGGATCTGTCGACAATGTCGATTCCGCTGGCTGGCGACGTGGCTGCCTCGTCTCGTCTCGTCTCCGGCTGTTGCAGCCATGACACTTGCAGGTGTGTCTCCCCCCAGCCAATCGGGCGGCGGTTGGTGTGCGGCGCGGGGCTATGGGGGCGTGTCGGTGCTGTGGTGCTGCGGTTCTGCTTGCAGATGTGCTGAGCAAAACACGTCGCAAAATTAATTTCATTTTACATACTGCCTGGGAAGAAAAAAGAATAAGGAATTTTTAATTAACTTACATGGCGTATAAGTAATATTAAATTATTGCAAAAGGCGCAAGTAAAAGTGATCCAATCGGGTGTGCTCAGCGTGCAGACACCGCGTAAATAGCTGTGCGATTTGGAACATTCAAGCGAATACCCAAAGTCAGTGAGAGTCAAGGTAAGCCGGTGAATAGCGACTGTGATTGATTTAGATTAAAATTTACTAGCATAGCATATAAATAGCATTCAATTACTGCGAAATGCCCAAGGAAAAGGATTCCATTGGGTGTGCTCAACGCGCAGATACTGCGTAAGTAGTTATGAGAAGAGCTAATGGAATAGAAGTCGTGAATTGGGGTTCTCTAAGAGCTTTGTGTGATTATGTTCCTCAGCATATCCATTAAATGGATGTCTATGAAAATCAGAGTAATTACTTTAGATCAATTAATACTTGGAGTCTAAATCGGGTATGCTCAACGAGCAGATACCGCGTAAGAAGTTATTAAATGAAGAACTTAAGAACTCTTGGAAATTGTCATGCCTTCCTATTCTGATCATCTAGAATACAACAGATTATTGTTATTATTATTCTATAAAAATTTGATGAGCTAATTGAAATACCCAATGAGAGTAAAGGCAAGCTGATTAATAGAGACTTTTTTAAAGTAAAGGAATGATCAATTAATAGACAAACTGTTATCTGTTGATTATATCCAACTTAAAATTCGGACAGGGTATTCAAATGCGTTCTAAAAGTGGCGCAACCACCGAAAAGCTATTTCGCATTGAACACGTTGTGTTGGCGCATCTCTGCCAAATTGTGTCCTTCCTGTGCTCATAAAGCAGCAGGCAGCAGACAGAAGTCAGCAGTCAGCAGCCTGCAGCTAGATGGCAGAAGTCGGGCCCGGCGTTGCGGGGTTCTGCTGGAAGCATTAATACAATTTGCGCTCGTTACGCGGTTCGCAACCCTCGCTGTTTGTGAATCTCAGCGTTGAATCACCCCCGCCTGGCTCCACTGCCAGTTGCCCCGCCCCCTCATTGTGTGTTGGTTGTGTTTTGTCATTAGTTTCATTTTATAATTTATTAACGTCAACATTGTAGCACAATTTAAACAAGAAGGCAAGTGAAGTGAAGATTTCTCAACTGTTTTTGAAAAGCGTACATGATGTGCGGCCCGATCACGTGCTGGCGCTTGCCTGTGTATGTGTGTGTGTGCGTACGCTCTAGTTAGGGTGTTGAAGTTATTGCCAACATTTTTGGCTTTAAATGACCAACGAAGCGGATGCACTTTAATTTGACAACAATTGCGTAAATTGCCTCGTCATGCTGTTTGTCCTTTGACTTGCCACAGCTTCGTGTGCTGCATGTGTGTGCGTGTGTGCGTGTATGCGTGTGTGAACTGCTCGACTTTCGATTTAAATGGATGCATCTCCCAGACAACAACTGACACAAATGTCGCAAAGGTCACGTGTCATTCGTTTGCGGCAATTCTAGATTTATCTAGCAGCTTAAAACTTGAAAGTGTCTGTGGGCGTTTGTCCCCTGTCTCTCACTCACTCACTAGCCCTGTCTCCCTCTCTCTCTTTCAATGCGTGTGTGTGTGTGCACGTCGCTAATTGTCATTGCTTGATAAATTTGTTGAATGCGTTGAAATAATTACAGATAATCTATTAGTGCATATCAAACGGTTTAGCTTGACAGACTGCCGGACAGATTGACTGATTAATTGTCTAACTGACTGATATGAACAATACACAGTTCACGCCATGCGCGCTTCGTTTCTAACTCTTTCATCATTATCATAAGTAATTCTCTATTGAAAAGGAAAAAAATTGGCTTCTTCTTCTTTAATGGCTTGTCCGTCCCAGTAAGGATAATGAGAATACTATTCAAATTTTGGTTGTGTCCCAGTTAGTTCAGCTAAAGGTTTTATGAAACACTCTGAAATTGAGCCCCAATTGATTATCTTTTATAAGCAGGCTGAGAATTGTATTCAATTTCACGAACTGAAAATGGTTTTTGCGAATTTTCACCGTGTAGTTCATGCCAAACCCTTTCCGTCCGTTCGTATTCCTAAAAAGTACTTAGTCCTAGTCCCAGTCCTCTTAATATTTTACTCATGTGTTTGGTAAATTGAATATATAAGATCTTGAAATATAGGCGGTCATAATTATTGATCATAAGATATAAGAGTTTGTAGTTCCGTTATTCTTAACTATTTCTAAGGATTTTGCGCCAGTTAAATATCGATGCCCAGTGATCGGAATACCTGAATAAATTTCTGTATGGGTTTAATCATATGTTAGGCACTCTCCTTGACTTGCTTCCTGCTTCAAAAAACCCTCATTCTTGGGTTGCCTCCCACCTTGAGGAAAACTACTAACCCGCATTAAACTTTATGCCGGAGTCCTCTTATAGCTTAGCACTGTCATCCTTGTTTCAAGATCGAATCTAAGGTGTTATAGCTCTCAAACAGTGAATTGCAAACAAAGACTGTCAAACCTCTAGGGTGTGGTCTGGCAATAATTTATATGTAGTTTATTTGTAGAATATGTAGATGATAGCTTGTGAGATATACCGTATAGCTTCTAATTTGTAGCTTCACAATGTGTGTTAGCAAGGGCTTAGAAAATAAATAATTTACATTTTACATTTTGTGAACTGAACGCTTCACAGCCTCTAAAAGTTTTTAATGAGCGAAAAATAGATGTTTATCTAACTGAAGGCTCAAGGTCGTAGAACTATAACATGTACGTATCACAATTCAGTAACTTAAGTGAGGGTCTTTCGGGTTAACTATCAAGTTTTATTTTAAGTAATCCTAAGGTAAACGTCTTGAAAACATTCATTCCAAATGATTAATCAATGTATAGAGAAACAAATAAGACAACTGACCGCAAAAGTCATAAAACTTCTATTGTATTTGGGAGAGAGTGAAATGGGAGTAAGAGAGAGCGAGAGAGATTGACTTCTTAATATCAAAGTTGAGCACATGTGGCCGGTCGTATGTCCATGAATAAGTAGTGCTCGGTGCGGATGAATACATTGAGTACATTCGAAGTAAATGAAAGATAATTTACTATCCACACCTTGTTTATATGAAATTAATGACTGCATTAGATAAATTACATTCGGAGGCGCCGAGGCTGCCTTTCATTAGCTGCGACATATTGCAGTCACTGCGTGAGTGTGTGTGCGTGTGTATTATTACAGTCGCGATACTATATACTTAATAACAAGTGCCGGCGTGGACTGGAACAACTTAGCCATTGACAGGGACAGGAGCTGTCCGCAAACTGACATGGCACAAAGGGACAAAAACTGTCTACAAACAGTCACTAAATAATCAGAGACCATCGATGTCAGTCGGGAGGGCTAATGTCTAGAAGCTTGGAGCCAACCAGGACACTCGAATGGAGTAAGAAACAGACGTCTTGCTAATGACACTTCGTGGCTACTGGCTGCTCTCCCTCTCTCTCTCTATCTCTCTCCCTCTCACTCTCACCCACTCTCTCGTCTCGCTCTGCTTTGTTATTGTAATTAGCTTGGGCCCCTTTGGAACGCCTGGCAGCGAACTTCTATTCAGCCAGGGTGGTACATTAAAATATGATTAACTTTCTGGGTTATACCGTTGTCGTGTCTATTTAATTAAAAGGGAATTTCGCGCTCAAACTTTCTCCATATACCCTAGCAAAGGATACATGGACAATAAAGAGGAGAAAGTTCAGACCAAGAGAACTTGCTGCGCTGTTGTGATGTTCTTATTATACCCTGAACCCATTGAAAATGGGAAATCAGGGTATAATGGTTTTGTTAAAATGTATGTAACAGGCAGAAGGAGGCGTGGCAGACCCCACAAAGTATATATATTCTTGATCAGGGCGACGAGATAAGTTGATTTAGCCCTGTCCGTCTGTCTGTCCGTCCGTCTGTCCGTCCGTCCGTCCGTCCGTCTGTCCGTATGTTTGAACGCGTCGATTTCCGAAGATACAATAGCTAGAGACTTCAACTTTTTTTTAAAATGTCCGTATATAGCACGCGCATATCGAGTTTATCACATAATTTCGATAACTTATCCGATTATTTTTTTATCGATGAAAAACCTTATCGAATGTCAATTATTAAATTATATCTCCTACATCTTTTGAGCTAGAGTCTCCAAATTTTAAACGTAGACTTATATATACTTTCTAGAATTTCGGTTTTTGTTATAATTCACCCCCCACCCCTATATCCACCCCCTCACCCTCACCTTTGTAAAATGCGTATTTCAAATACTAGAGACTTGAGATTCGGCACATACACGCATAGTAATGATATAATCACAATCTAAAAGTTTCATGAAGAACGTACGTCCACAAAAAAAGTTATTAAATAATTAAGTTTCAATGAGAAGCCCACACTGCAGCCCATGCGTGTTGATGCGTGCGTGCCTATATGTGTCTATGTATGTGTGTGTGTGTTTCTTTTGTAAGCAAAAAGACGGGTTCAGGGGATTTCGTAGTCGAGCAGTCTCGACTAGAGCTTTCTTACTTGTTTTTGTTATGTTATCATTCAATGTTAAGTAACATTGTTCAGCTGACACTTCTCACTCTTCTTTAACACATAGGTCGAGAAGAAATATCGATGTTGACATACATATATACTGTTTGTAAAAGATAATAGCAATCTCCACTCATCTCAATTTATTAGCTTAACAATATCAGTTATGTTATTATGTTAGCCTCAATATTAACTGGCAAGTAAGACTTTAAAAGAAGTATTGCCAGTTAATATTCATCACATTTCATATCTATAAATTCCATTTTATTTCCATTTCTATAATTTCTAATTTATAGATTAGATTATAGATAAAACACTGCACTGTTATTATGTTAATATACTATGCTTAGTAACATTCTAATTGGTCCCTCTTTTCATATATAAATCGCTCTTAGCACAGGGCTAGGTAGAGTAGAAAGACTTCGGTTTGCTGAGTCGTATCGACTCATAGAATCGCCACCCTCGTTTTTTATTTCGGGAGTCGTATAGCACACACCGTATATCCAGCGCTAACTAATGACACTTAGACGAGTTTCGTTTTGGGGCTGACAAAAGGCGCTAATCTATATTTTACGTGTTTAGCGTTTACGCTTTTCTTTGCGGCCCCCAAGTAGCTGGCCGATCTAATCATAATTATGTGATTTCAATTGTTGTACAATAATTGTATTAAAATGGCGGTCCTTAAGCCATTCCAACCTGCCAGCACACACACACACACATACACACACACTGTCTTGGACCGCGTCTGTTGTTGTTCGGCATTTTGTTAAAAGGTGACAATTAATTTGTCAATAATGAAAATTGTCAACGGAGTAGGGCCGCACCAGCTAGGTAAGGCTAATTGGAATACCAGACTATACCCTCGATGTTGTTATCTGTCTCTCTTTCTCTCTCTCACTTGCTTTCTTTCTCGCTCTGTCTCTGTCTCTGTCACCGTATTCGTGCTCGTGCCACATTTTTGCCATTATGCTTTTGGCCGTGCTTCGTTTTTGGTCGTACTTCTTGCGCAGCGGCGTCATATCGTTATACTAATGATATATAGTCTAGCTGACGGGTCGGTACACTTGGTAATTTTAATTATTTAGTCATTTGTATAAATTAAAATATGTTTGTTGCTAGCGCATTTTTATTGTCGCTAGCCACAAAAAGGGTTAAACGCTGTCACTGTCTCTCTGCTGGCTCTGCTTGAAACTGGCGCTTGGCGCCCAATGCTCACATCATGTATCACGTATTGATTAATGATTATTTGGCCGTTGGCTTTAATAGGCGCTGTGACAACTCAATTTAGTTACATGTGCGAACAAATAACTTAAGGGCTGAACTTCAAACATATTCATATTGAAATTTAAATGTCAAATCAATTGCAAGAAGTGGGAAAATCGATAGATATAGATATAGATATAGATATAGATATAGATATAGATATAGATATAGATATAGATATAGATATAGATATATAGATATAGATATAGATATAGATATAGATATAGATATAGATATAGATATAGATATAGATATAGATATAGATATAGATATAGATATAGATATATAGATATAGATATAGATATAGATATAGATATAGATATAGATATAGATATAGATATAGATATAGATATAGATATAGATATAGATATAGATATAGATATAGATATAGATATAGATATAGATATAGATATAGATATAGATATAGATATAGATATAGATATAGATATAGATATAGATATAGATATAGATATAGATATAGATATAGATATAGATATAGATATAGATATAGATATAGATATAGATATAGATATAGATATAGATATAGATATAGATATAGATATAGATATAGATATAGATATAGATATAGATATAGATATAGATATAGATATAGATATAGATATAGATATAGATATAGATATAGATATAGATATAGATATAGATATAGATATAGATATAGATATAGATATAGATATAGATATAGATATAGATATAGATATAGATATAGATATAGATATAGATATAGATATAGATATAGATATAGATATAGATATAGATATAGATATAGATATAGATATAGATATAGATATAGATATAGATATAGATATAGATATAGATATAGATATAGATATAGATATAGATATAGATATAGATATAGATATAGATATAGATATAGATATAGATATAGATATAGATATAGATATAGATATAGATATAGATATAGATATAGATATAGATATAGATATAGATATAGATATAGATATAGATATAGATATAGATATAGATATAGATATAGATATAGATATAGATATAGATATAGATATAGATATAGATATAGATATAGATATAGATATAGATATAGATATAGATATAGATATAGATATAGATATAGATATAGATATAGATATAGATATAGATATAGATATAGATATAGATATAGATATAGATATAGATATAGATATAGATATAGATATAGATATAGATATAGATATAGATATAGATATAGATATAGATATAGATATAGATATAGATATAGATATAGATATAGATATAGATATAGATATAGATATAGATATAGATATAGATATAGATATAGATATAGATATAGATACACTTTTCATAATACTCTATATATTTGATGTCTCCTGAAGTGCGACGGAATTTGCTGGTAAAAGAAATTGTAAATAAAAATGGCCGAACAGAACACCAATGCAATAAAAAAGAAAGAAAATTAATTGAGAAGTGATGGACTAATAGATATCCCGTATTAACTTACTTTATAATATCCAACTTTCAGTCCCTATTTAGTCTCCCTTTTTATGTATTTGACCTATAAAATAAATATACATATGTCTTATTTCATCGGCCGAGATTTTGTGAATCAATTCATCCCTTTGGTACCTGATAAATATAGGGTATACCAAGCACAAACATACACTACCACAAAAAAAGAAACTACATTTTGGCTGATACTGAGTTGGCAGGTCGCGCGGTCGAGTCGCAACGTCAAAATTGCTATGGCAAAATGGCCATGGACTTGAATTTGAGTTGGATTTGGAAACTTAGGAATTTGCGCCAGCAGCTGAAGGCCCCAACACATACACAAAACAAAAAGATACGAACAGTCCACGGACATGGACGGGGGCCCAGAGTCAGACTTAAAGTCAGACAAGTTGGCAATGGCAACGGCAGCAGCAGCAGCGTCTGTGGCTAATTACAGGGCTGCCAGTAACAGAAACAGAAGCAGAAGCAACAACATCAGAAACAGCAACAGCAAAGGCAACAGCAACAGCAATGATATATATAAGCCTTAGAGTGCCTTCTTCTGCTTCTTTTATTTGCAAATCCGCATTCGGACTTTGCCATACTGCTGAAATGGAGCCATAAGAGCTGCATAAGAGATGGGTTAGCTCTCCTTCTATCATCTTTATTATCATTATGTACATTCAGAACAAGTATTAAAAGGGTTAAGTATTTGTATATAGCCAAAACATATTGTGTTGTTGGTGTATACCAAAAACTTGTAATGCTTAAGCAATATAAATACATGTATTATGATTTAGCATTCTAATTAGGCATTATAGATAGATTGTGACTATTGATATGCATATCACCATCTTTTTACACACTTGATTAGCATTACGAGGACTCAAATGAGAAGATTAACATTTACATATAAAAATATATGTATGTATTTAGTAATATCGAAAGCTTTCTTTTCCTGAATCAATTGGCTTTCTCTTTTATTAATCTATAATCAAGTAATGCTGTTATTTATCTGAGAATCATTATTTTGCATACACAAATCCAATCTCATTATATGGGAAACATATTTCAAAATTTAAAAAATTATCAAAAATTCTATTTATTATTTTCATAATGTTAAGTATGGGAATTAGAATAAATATGCCTCTTGTATTATGTATGGTATGTAAGTTCGACTACAATTATAATATTGAAATATGTCATAAAAGAATTAAAAACTAGATAAATCATTAATATCGGTTTCATCTTGTGTGAATTTTTGAGATACCCCTAAGGGGAATATCGTAAAAGTCTTAGTACTTTATCAGGCGCAGGTATGTATGCTCAAAATTTTTCTCGTTTCAAAAGTTGCGATATGGTTTGCATTCATACGGATAGACGTCGGATGGACATCAATATAGACTTTGCATAAAATCAATATACACATTTTACCATCGTTAATAAGTATAAAAACTAATAAATCTTTTCAGATATCATTATGGATATCATTATTTATATATATTCTTAATCTGTGGAAATTTATCATCTTAAGCACGTACCGAATCAGATCCCATTCTCTGTTTCCATTCTTAAGTCTATCTTCTAAATTTGTCTACTCTAGCTTCAAAAGCATTAAAGATAATTTCTTTTCTTGTTCTTTTCAAATTCATATACTCAAATAAGAGCTTTAATAATGCCGACAAAAATTGATTCACACAGGGAACCAAACTGAAGTGACCCCTGTGAACGATATACATATATGAAATATATGTTGGTATGTATTTATATATGTTATGTATGTATGTATATAAATATCGATTAATGTACTCGCTGTCTGCCTAAGACTTTGGTGGATTCGCTGTTCATTTAAAGGAAAACAATTTATCTTTTCGCACATTTTAATCATGCTCAATCATTTTGCTGGTATTCTATGCTCAAAGTCTGGTTGCCGAGCGCCTTTTCCATCGAGTCAGTCTGATCGAGCCCTTTAGTGTGGGACTTGTGGAGCTCAACAGGTCCCACACCAAAAAGGCTCAACTTTTGAGGTCGGCTACGCAGGTTGCAGCGCATCAATGCAAAAACCTACACAGACGCACACACACACATACCCGCCGACACACACACGCTCACATAAATACACTCTATTTCGTTACAGTTTCCAATGTTGCCTCCTTTGTCTGGGGTGCTTTGTAGTTTGCCGCATTTTTGATTTAGTTTTTGACTTCATAAATGGTTATTTTTTCGTTGCTTTGAAAACAGATTTCGACCTGGCTTCGAGTTGGTGTTCGACACTTTACGGGCCCATGAGGTTCTTTGTTTGCTTAATCATGGGCCAGCCTTGTGGCGCCAGTTCTAAATGGTTGTATTTCTCATTTTTTTTTGTTTTCTGGTTACTTTCTAGACCGAAGATCTAGCGGCTCGTTCACAAATTTATTAAGTCGGCCGTGTTTAATTTTCATCGTTTATTAATCGATTTTCACTTTTGAGGCAGCAGCGAATATCAATTATGGTTATTACTATTTTAATAAGTACTTAATAAACTTTGAATAGTTTTACAATAAAATTAATTTTCACACGCCACATTAGAAAGTACTCGATGCCAGAAAGAAGCCTGGGCAAACTTCATGCGTCGCAGCTTCAAGTTAATGGATCGTGAGCTGCTCAATAATTATATTTTTGGTGTCTAACGTGCCAGCGATGTGTTAAGGAAATACTCTAGACAACAGCATAAAGCATGAAATACCCTACAGTGATACAGATACAGATACAGATACAGATACAGATACAGATACAGATACAGATACAGATACAGATACAGATACAGATACAGATACAGATACAGATACAGATACAGATACAGATACAGATACAGATACAGATACAGATACAGATACAGATACAGATACAGATACAGATACAGATACAGATACAGATACAGATACAGATACAGATACAGATACAGATACAGATACAGATACAGATACAGATACAGATACAGATACAGATACAGATACAGATACAGATACAGATACAGATACAGATACAGATACAGATACAGATACAGATACAGATACAGATACAGATACAGATACAGATACAGATACAGATACAGATACAGATACAGATACAGATACAGATACAGATACAGATACAGATACAGATACAGATACAGATACAGATACAGATACAGATACAGATACAGATACAGATACAGATACAGATACAGATACAGATACAGATACAGATACAGATACAGATACAGATACAGATACAGATACAGATACAGATACAGATACAGATACAGATACAGATACAGATACAGATACAGATACAGATACAGATACAGATACAGATACAGATACAGATACAGATACAGATACAGATACAGATACAGATACAGATACAGATACAGATACAGATACAGATACAGATACAGATACAGATACAGATACAGATACAGATACAGATACAGATACAGATACAGATACAGATACAGATACAGATACAGATACAGATACAGATACAGATACAGATACAGATACAGATACAGATACAGATACAGATACAGATACAGATACAGATACAGATACAGATACAGATACAGATACAGATACAGATACAGATACAGATACAGATACAGATACAGATACAGATACAGATACAGATACAGATACAGATACAGATACAGATACAGATACAGATACAGATACAGATACACTGCTAATCTATTACGAAACAATTTGTACAGGGAATCCTTTAGTCGCACACTCTCGATTATCGCACTCTTACTTGTTTCAATTTTTAGAAGTTTTTAGCAAGGCGACGCCTAGTTCCAGTCTCAGTCTCAGTCCAAGTCCCAGTCCAAGTCTCAGTCTCAGTCGCAGTCCGAGTCAGACGTTGTGTCAAAGACGCATAATTATGGGTTACCGGGCAGTTCGGAAAAAATAAACCGAACGAATGTAGAACGAAGAAGCGAGCAGCAGAGAGAAAAAAAGATAATTTATATGAAAGATGAGCACAGACAAGTTGTTGTTTGTTTGTTAGGGGCCCACGGTTGTGAAAGAGGTCGAGAGCATTTTGGAGCTGATGTTAATGTTGCTTGAGGTCAGACATTGCGCAATGATGAATTATTTGTAGACTGTAACGGGTAAAGAAGTCGGGTCTGAGGCAGCCAGGAGTTTGGCGCGGCGACTGCCTCGACCGCATGACAAACAGGTGTCAAAAGGTTGCTGGAGGCTGCCAGTGTTTGCCTCTCCTTACCTAAGCCTGTGCCTGCAACATTCGCACGCATTTTCTCTATTCCGTTGCTGGGCTGCGTTTTTCTAATCAAGCCGGACGGCTGTTCGGCTGGTCGGCTGGCCGGCCTAATTGCCGGCAGGACCGGTATCAGACTTCGCTCCTGACAAGGACCATCTCTACAAACATTTATTAAATTTGAATGCCCAATCATGGGCGTTGTCCAAACTGGAGCAAGTTGAATTTAATTCATTACAAAAATTATTTCTTGCTGGCAGCCCAACAATTTATCATAGGCCGATTGAAGACGACTTCAATGCATTCTTCTACAGTTGCACGTCCCGTTGCTACCTCCTGAACGCCGGACTAAGCCTAATTAAAGCAGACAGCAGTAAGAGCACCAAGAGCAGACAGAGCAGCAGCAGCAGTCAGTGCCAACTGGGAATGAATGGTTCCTAGTCTCCGTTTGAGCCGCAAAGCTGAAAGCCGAAAGCCGAAATTTGGGTTTGCGACCTACACTTGCATGTAATTAGTGCAATTGCTGAATGAATTACCCGTGCAGTTTCTGGAATTTCGTCCTGATGTGCTCTGTTCGCCTCCTTTGAAGGTGCATTGTAGTAGGTGCACCTACACACAGAAGGAAAAAAAAAACTATTTATAATTCTGGTGCCTTGATAAATGACAAGTTCTAAACAGCTGTAAGTAATTGGTGCACGAGTGCTACCTAATGAATCGTCGGCCTAACCAAAGAGCACAATTCATTTGCGACTCCTGCATTGTTGTTGTTGCTTTTTGCCTTTGTGCAATTAAATATATAAAATGCGCCGAGTCTAGTCTTAGATATTTAAAAACTTTCTATTCATGAAAAGAGTGCTCTAGTTGGAGCTGCCCGTCTAACAGATACCCTGGAGACTGCAATAAATCGTATTATTATTTTATTCATTCCCAGCCTTCTCTATTTCAGATAGAAATAGAAGAAGGAGGCATGCATAATCGGAAATATGCAAATTCTGTGTATTAATTATAGAAAAATTGGATGTCTCCATTTATTGTACTATTCAAGCTATACCTAAAAAAAATGAAATTGCAAGATCGATTTTTATCGATAATATGGAAAATGGGACTAATTATCGAACAATAATATAAGCAAATATAGTATTTCATATATATACATATATATATATATATATAAACATATATAAGATAATAAATCTTTACTCCTTGTGAAGTACATGATACACAGACGGACAGATATTAGCCTGAATTTCTGAAGAGCCAGCTCCGATTAGCTCGTCGCCCCTGATCAAGAATCGATACAGTTCATGGGGCCTGGTATTTTTCTATATTATATATACCTCGAATGCTCACTTTCAATGGATTGGGGGTGTGAAATGCAAAGTTGTTAACAACAGTTAAAGTGCTTTGACGAATGGATATACATTCTATATGTATATAGTATGAATAATCACAGCTCAGGTCACACTTTTACCTGCGCTAATTGAATATATATTTTGCAGCGCATCTAATCGATAATTGTTGACTCGTAACGCCATCTACGTATAGATATTTATATAGCTTTTGTCAAATAATTTAGTGGCAAACGCTTTAGAGTGAAATATGGCAACTCGTGCTTTCTGTTAACGGCAATTTATGTGTGGGCAGTCGGTGGGCGTGGCTGTTGTTGGCTTGTGAGAACATTTTTCCAGTTGATCAAATAGAGGTCAGCTAAACAATTGAGATGCGCTGGACGCTTCGGCTATGGCTGCGGCTGCGGCTGTAAATCTTGAAATGGCCGTCATAATCCGAAGGCGATGCGTGACAGGCCGAGCCGAACTTGGTTAGAGATTTGGAACAGCGTTTGGCGGCGTCGGCTGCGGCTGTGGCTGTTGCTGTGGCTAAGCAGACACAGGGGAAAAAAAATAATTCACAAATTATGCGAATTAAATTTTTAATAATTCTCATGGCAGCGCTAAATAAATGAGCGCGAAAGGTAAATGCAAGCTGAACTGCCTCAACTCCAGACTCGACAAAAGTCCCAAATGGCTGCATCGCCGGTTCTCGCGGCTGACCGTCCGTCCTTCCATGCGACCGCCCGCTCCTCTTTAGTTTGTCTTTTGTCTGGCCCAATGTGGCCAAAGAGTGGGATGATACAAAATATTTAACGCGTCAGGCATATCTGGTCATGAAGCTGCAACAGCTAGTCAGCCGCGCTGAGCTGAGCCGAGACAGTAGGTCCGTCAGTCAGTCGGTCCGTCTGTCTGCCCGTGGGCCACTGAAACTTGCGCAGAACTCAAGTCAAAATCATCAAAGTCAAATCATCAAGTCGCAGTCATCGTGGCTCAGAGCACTGACTGCTTTCCATCGCGCTCAAATTCAGGCAGGTGGTGTGTTGGCAGGCACTGATAAATGTCGACTTAGCCATATTGATATTGCAGACGAGGTGCCAAGTAACCAACGGCAAAGACTTTGGCTTTTGAGCTTTTGAGCTTTGCCATTTGGCTGTTCTGAGAGCTCTGAGAGCTTTGTAGACACATTGATCTCTGGGCCCATGTCAGAATTTCAAAAGCAAAACTAAAATATTAAGAGTTATAGTAACCATATGTATATATGTATATGTATATGTATATATATAAAGTGAAGTAGGATAGAATATAGATTCTAATTGCTTTATATACTTTCATTCTATGTGTGTTTATCTAAACAGATATGTATTTTGATCTTAAGACTACAACCATATAGTAATTTCTATATACGCGATATCAAAGGCAGGTAAATCTTGTTTTTCCCCAATGCGAAACAATATCTCAAGATATATCAGTAAATTATATTTACAGTTATAAAATTGTTGTATTTTAAAACAGCAGTTTCTATAATGCTTATATGCAAAATCTTAATGTCAAGCGATGGAATAGTTATTAGCTCTAATCATTTTAAAAATGGATCTAAAGACAACTGATCTTTTTAAGCATTTTCTGTTCGTTGCTAGAGGCATGAGACTTAGAACACATGCTAAATTATCGAAAGTTTATATAGTGGACACGCCTACTAGGGGCTTGATAAGTATTGAAATAGTGTATCCATCTACAGTTTTATAGTTGCAGACTTCAAATATGAATGATCTGCTCCATTAACCACCAAAAAGTAATATTCGTCCTTTCGGGTAAAAGAATAATTGGAAAACTATGACCAGAGAGTAATAGTTCTAAAATTTTACATTTGTGTTAGTCAGACAGCATAGCAAATCGAAAAATTCGATATTTATCATATATGTAATTAATAAATATTTATTTAAAGTCTACATATATAAATTTTGAATAGTCCATTCTACACAAGTAGAGAGACCTCAAAGAGTTGAAATTGAATACTGGAAGAGAATTAAAACAATTACATAGGACTCGCATACAGTTTGGAGTAAGTTAATGAAATGCGTACAAATTATTTAGGCCATTCGGGAGATTAAATGCAATCAAAAAGGGATATCTCGCTGCTTGACCGTTAAGAGAGAAGGAACTACAAAGTGTATTTTGTTAACAAAGTGTAATTAAGCTTGACGCTAATTAAAAGTCCAACAAAATAGAAATGATTTCAGTTAGACTGTTATTGCGTTCGTACTCGCACTGGCACTCTCACTTGCTCTCTCTCTCTCTCTCTCTCTCTCTCTCTCTCTAACTCTCCCTCTCACTCACTGTGGCACGTGCTCTAATTTCAGACTGCGGCTGGGAACTTGTCAAAGAGCTGTCACAACAATTCAGATTGTTTGGTGGGCTCGATGCTGTGCCTGGTATTGCTCTTTTTACTCGGCTGCTGTGACATTTTTATTAGCTGCCAAAGGGGTTGGCGCTGCCGCTCGGCATTTTGATAGGCGGCCCGGGAACTCGAGCTCGTCTCCGCAATACTGCTGACAGTGTAATAAAAATTAATTGAGTAGCTGCAGCTTAGCGAAGCAACATATCTAGCTGCTCCTTGCAGCAGTTGTTGTTTGATTGTGCCCCAACTCCGTCCACCCACACGGCAGCTCCAGCTAGAGCGAGCTACCCCCCGGTAAGGGCCCGTTTAATCCGCAAAGTCTGGCTGATGTTTGTTGTTAGACCCGCTTGTTTGTTTATTGCACGATGGTGGTTGAGTTGTCACCCCCGCCCCCCTGTCCGCCGCCCCCACCTCTGGTTAGCTGGCAGTCCGCAACAATCAACATTGCCGTCCTCCTTCTTGTACGGCTCCCCCTTTAATGCGTGCATTTCTCTGAGTGTTGTTGTTGTCAACGGCAAAGGCCACGCCTTTTTTGCGTTAATTTCAATGGGGAAAATTGCTGCACTATTCCCACAACAGGCACCAAGCCCAGCCAAACGTAAGCCCAACCTAAAAACAGCCCAACCCAACTAAAACCAGGCCAATCCAAAACCCAATCCATGCACATCCAGAGTTTTCCCCCTCGCTCTCCCTCTCTCTTTCTCTCTCACTCTCACTCTCACTCCGGATCCGCTCTTGTTCGCCCCTTCTACCTTTTTTTGTAGCGTTTTATTTGTATCGCTTTTTCTTTTCTTCCTCTTTTACTTGTCTTTTTTGTCATTTTCATCGCTGTCGTTGTCTGTTTATTTCATTATTTGATTTTTATATGCTGCATACATATACATATTTAATTTAGATTTAGAGCTCTAACGATCCTATAAAGTACAATATATAAAGTTATTGCATCTTGGGAACAGTAGATGATCCAGTTCAACGAGTAAACTTGGAAAAATTTATGTGTGAATGTAGGTCTATGTGTGTATATCGAAACCTTATCCTTGAAAGCGTTTTCCGCCATGCTGCATATACATTGGGTCAAAGTGTTTGGACCTAAAAGGAAATCAATCCAAAATGAGCTACATTAAAAAATATCATCTTTTATTATATCGTTTATCTCAGTACCTATGTATCTACAAATATATTTTAAGATATTTGCTTACATTCCATACAGATCCAAAGCAAATAAATTTAAAAATATTTTAATGCATTTTTAGTTATTTTATTTAATATAATATACAATCATATTTTAAGATAAAATCCCATATGTAGGAGTAGTAATATCTTTTAATTAGCTTCTGGGTATATAGAGAATAAATAGAATGAACGATTTCTCGGCAATATAGAGATATACATTTTTTTGTTTGTTTTTTTTTTTTTCGATAACAATGGCTTTCTTAATACTTGAAGATACACTCAGTGAAAATTCAAAGCATAAAGAAATGTGGAGAATGGCAAACTGAAAGAGTGCTGAATATAGAACGGATGTCTTTGGAATTCTTAAATAGTTGGGGTCTTTCGTAGTGTCCAGTCCAATTTGGACGCCACCAAAGACCGATTTTTCTTTCTTTTCTTTTGCTTTTTATTTTTCTGTTTCTGCTTCGTTTTTGTTTTTGTTTAAGTTAATTTGTCCGCATACGTTGGTATTAAATTTATCATCTGTATAACAATTTTTGTGCTGCCTGATTACATGACAAGATAATGCCTAAGATATATGCGCCTTGTCAGACAACAAATGCAAGCTGCAAAGCAACATGCAACAACAAAAACAACAAAAAAGATTACAAAACACAATGCAAAAAGAGAAATACATAAAATACTAATAAAAATAATTTCAGCACTAAAAATTGTTGGTGCAACAGGAAAAAGAAACAAAACAAGTTGAATTGCACTATTCAAAAGTGCACGGCTATCAGATACTCTGTTTTATGATTTTATATTTTGGATGCTGGTCCCAAATCGAACCCCTTCCCTCTAATTTTGCAAAAATCGTATTTCAAATATTACAGTTCTTTCCTTTGGCAAATACACACATTTTAATGATATTATTACGATCCTAATTTTGAATGAAAATACTCGATCTACAGATCAATTCATTTAACAATAAATCTCACAGCAGTCGAGGAGTTTAGGAGGAGGAGAGGAGTTTTGACTAAACCCTTCTTATTGGTTTTATATATCTGTTTAACCTAAAGCTCAATATACTGAATTTTATATGTTTCTTTTGAAGATTTCAGAGGTTAAGACAAGGGTTCATACTCTTAAAGCTAAAAAAAACTATCCCTGATGCGCAAAATATCGCAAAATTAAATACAGTAGAATCCGGTTATAACGACTCCGCTTAAAGCGTCCAACCGGTTATGTCGACGAAAATTCGATGTCTTGGTTGGTCCCCATACAAACTTATATGAAAGAGCCTCCGCTTAGTACGTCTCCGCTTTTAACGACAATCCGCTTATGCCGACGTTTTTTTCCATATTTTTGAGTCATTTACCGGTTATTACGTCGTGACAAACAAAAAATTGCAAAATAATAACAAAAAATTTCAGCATAAAAAGACTCTGTTAGAAATGTATACATGTAAGTGTTGATCAGTGATCAGTACCCTTGCTTGTGTGCGTAGCAACGCCCTAAATGCTTTCAAGACAGAGAGAGAGGGAGAGCGACAAAGTACAATGGTGACGTCACATAAATGTTTCTAAGCCAAGTTATAAAAAATGTTTGTTTTTACTAAAAATTTAAATTGTTTTATGTTAAAAGCTACTACGAACATGGCACCCGTAAAAAAATGAAAAAAACATATTTTTTTGCTCCTTCTGGTTAAAGCGTCCGCCGGGTATAGCGACGTAAAATCGACGGTCCCTTGAATGTCGCTATAACCGGATTCTACTGTAATTGTATGCCTAATATATAAAAGATAGGTCAAATTACTCCTATCCTTTAGAGTAGAAAATTATTATCTTTTTACTGAAATACTTTTTGCTTAAATGTTTCGACAGCCACTTCATATATGTTACATCCGTTGGCAGAGCATCATTATACCATTTTCCTGGGTACAGGGTACAAAAATGTATGCGGCTGGACGGACAGTTTGCCGCGTTCCGCCGAAGCTGACCAAGTTGGTAACGGCGGCAAAAAAAAAAAAAAAAAAAACAACCACAAAAAAATTTATTAATTCACAATAATAAATTTTAGTGTCTTTCGTTTTCGATTTGTATCGAATGATAATTACAGGTTGCGCTGTAAGAAGAAAAATGCCTCAGTTGCCGTTCCCAAGCCGAGTTAGTTGCTCGCGCCTGCCTTTGGATCTCCAGCTCTGCACCTTTGCAGCTCGCCAGATCTGCAGCGCCACGCTCTAGTCCTGGTTTTGGCTTTGCCGACTTTTTGGCGCTGCTGAGCACAATAATTAATTGTGCGGATGAGGCCATATGAAACAGCTGTGTGCAAGCTCGAGAGCATTCTGCTGCTGTCTTGAATGGAACCACTTCAAGTTTTGTCTCCCTAGAAAAGCGAATACCAATGTGTGCATGAAGCATACTGAACTATAGTAATCAGAATCAGAATCAGAGTTAGAGTCAGAATCAGAGTCAGAGTCAGAGTCAGAGTCAGAGTCAGAGTCAGAGTCAGAGTCAGAGTCAGAGTCAGAGTCAGAGTCAGAGTCAGAGCACAGCTTTGAGATCTATAATTCGTTGATTACCTTCCTGTTAATTGAATCACTATTCAAACACATAAATATTAAACTGCTCCATCAAGTCACCTGAATGAATATTCGCATTTCTTGCTCGATTTGATTTATATTGATTTATTGTCGTCACACTCAATTGCATTCATTTAGCTTTGTCAACTGGCACGCTATAATTATGGTTTATTATGCAATTAAAATGCGACACCGCGGCCAAATTCTGGTTGTGGCTGTAAGGGGCGTTAGGCTCGAAAGCTAGGAGTCATCATATCGATGGCGCTTCGTAAATACAGAGCCACAGACAGGGACAGAGACAGGGATAGAGAGAGTAAAGCAAAAAATCAGAACCAAGCTAAGGGAAAGACGCGTGGAAGTTGAGAGAGGGGAGAACGAAAGAGTTGATATGAAGTCAGTAGCGACCAGGCTGATTGACTGGTTAAGCATTAAGTCTAATTATGATAATTTTGCTAAGCGCCTGGAGCTGCAATCGATCAATTATAAGGCACAGAGGTGAGAGGTGCATCTCTCTCGCTTGGGTATCCTGTCTGCGGTCTTCCTGTGGCCGCCCAGCCGACGCGCAGTTGATTTAAACAATTTACACATTCGACATTTCGTCAACATGTTGCTCAACATCTCATCAAAACAATATAAAAATAATAAATAACAATAATTAAGTGCAATGAAGCCGCAACGGCACAGACAGAGGCAGAGGTAGAGGCAGAGGCAGAGGTAGAGGCAGAGGCAAAGGCAACAGCAAAGGTGGCTCACGTAGCTACAAGCACATGGAGTGCCAAGTGATGGGCAGGAGCAGCGCTGCGAGAAGTAGTTCCTTGGGGTGTGCGTCAGCCAAAGTACTGCAAGTATGTATATGTATATACTGCCGGCCCCTGCAAGTTGGCACCCTTTTCAGCGTAAACACAGGTTTTGGACCATGCCAGCAGAAGCAGCAGCAGCAGCAACCGCAGCCAGCCGGCAGTAACACCCTCAACTTGCCACAGTCGGCGTCAGAGTCAGAGTCAGAGTCAAGCACCAGCGAGAGTGTGTAATCAAGGTAGGTAGTCATTATATAGTAAACTCCACGGTCTTAGCCTGGGATTAATGTAGAGCTTTATACGATTTGCTGGCACTGATGCGCTGATTTAAATAGCTCAATTAGTTAAATAATATTTCAACTAACTGCAAGTTCACATTAATTGTACTTAACAGCAAAAGAGTTATTATAATACGATACAATAAGATTTCAAATATATCGACATGACTTAAGTTTAATGCTTGCAGATGGAAGGATTTAATTATTTATACTATTTTATATATGCTTCAACAGTAACTCAAACTGAAACTTGAAACTTTAGACGATATAGATTTTACGTATTGGCGTGGTTGTAGATGGTTCTACTATATACCTTTGCTCAAAGTCTGATCAAGTAATTGGCAATGGAAATAGTAAAGTTTCCCACCCCTAGAGAGTGTGTAGGGAAATTCTTTATGATATATACTTGTGGGTACGTCGACTGATAAAATATCAGTCGACGTACCCACAAGTATATATCATAAATTTCAAGTCTTCAAGCTTTTATATGGAGCGACGGACGGACACTGCACAGATCCTCTTTCACGTCGTGAATGAATATAAATTATATAAAGCCAAATCGGAAAAGTTACTGCTGATGTTCGCTGCTGTACTTTCGGATCTGCAGTCGTTAGAGAATAGTAAATAGACAAACCTCTCCAATAAACTGTCTAGATTATGGATAAACCAACAGTAGCAGGGAAATTCGAAAATATGTATTTCTGAAGAGCTCCTCTCAAGGTAATTTCGAATATCAACAAATTGATTGGATAGATCAATTAAAGTTTATAGCAAATTGTGATCGTGTATTAGGCAGCTGCAGCATCCTTACTTGTCTCTTGATGCAATTCAGAGTTTCGAGAGGGTCTTTAACGATTGGCAATAAGGTGATGAACGTCATGGTGTTATGATGATTCACAGTTTTTGAGGCTTAAGGTCGATGCTCAAAATTTGATTGATTCGCGTTTACGATCGATTTAAAGCGTATTGTTGTTGTTGTTGGTGCTTAGACACATTATCGCTACTGTGTGTCAGGACAAGCAGCGCCTAGCGTGATTTTTCCTGTCGCTGCGGGGCATCGAGGGGTCGTCCAACCGAAGCTTCAACTGGCCCTGGCCCTGGACGTGAATGGTAGATGCTGGTCGATGGCCTAGTGTCTGTTACTGTTCGTCTTGTTGTTGTTGTTGTTGTTGTTGTTCTTACTGTTGTTGTTGTTGCTGTTGCCATTTGTTGTATTAGCGTAAGTTTCGAACGCCGCTTGAACGTCTACGACCCACTTCAAAGTGATTTACGATTTTGTGACACGCCCTCGCCTAGCAATTTGGAGAGCGAGTCCCCTTTCGGAAAAAGAATACCCGTATAACCAAGCCACACCACACACGTACACATTTATTCATACATATGTATATTTAGACATATTCTATCACATGTGCATATATAGATACATGTGTGCATGTGTATTTGTGTCTTTGTACTTACATACTTAGCAGACGGCTGCGTACGGACTGCGGTTGGCTGGTGGCTTTTGGCTACTGCTTTGTTATTCTTATTACTCAACTAGAACTTTTACCTACATATATAGGTTCCCACAAATAAACAGATTATTTTTTGCATTTGCTTAAGGTCCTGCACCTGGGCCATTGCACGTTCAAATAAGGGTTCGAATAGTGTTTGAATTAGTTTAGTTCGGGTTTGTTTCTATCTATAAAGTGTACACTTATACAGTTTATATAATAGCTGTCTCTTTTGCGAATTATTTTATGGCACCTTTCCACAAATTTTAAATCAAATTTTCACTCGGCCGCCGGCTAGCTTGTCGAAAGTGCTCAGGGGAGGTCGAAATAAGGCGAAGAAGGTATTTGGGTTAAAAACTCTCCATTAACAACACAACTAATAGAAGAAGGTATACCCTTATTATACTCTAAACGACTCTTATTATACTTTATGCTAATTTAGATGTATCAAAATATCAAAATATCATCTAAGCCAAATACCTATCACAGGTGCAGCAGAATCTCAGAACTAAGAAAAAACTAATCGGATATATCATAAACAATCCATATCTTATCAGTATCAACTGTTTGGCCAGGCTGAATATAAAAATAAATTAAACGATTCAGACGACTTGATTAACCATACCACTTGACATTAAAATAATTCACCTCATCTTAAAGTCATCTCTTATTCTTCAAAACTCTAGTATGTAGATGTGGCTGTATAGAAATAGTAAAACTAGAATTTGAGCTAGGAAAATATTTTCAAATTCAATTCATATAATGAGTTCAATCATGTAAAAAAAAAAAAAAAATTTCGATACGGCTTAACATGGGCTAAAATTTCGTTATTTTAAAACCTTAATTTAAGTTAAGAACTTCTGATTCCAAGTGTTAGGAGTCAAGTGCTCAGGACTCTTCAAATATTTAGAGATTTTTTAGGCAGAATATCATATTACAAATTTTAAATAGGTGAATCTCAGTGACGAATAGATATTATTAAAATACTGTATTACAAATAATGCAATTCATTTCAGGAACAATTACTAACTTTTAACTTGATAACTTTGATTGGCCAAATCGGGTTGGACACCTGTTAATTGGTTGGCATATCTGCCCGTTCAGGTGGGCGGAAAAAAAGTTCAGTTCGAGAACTTAATAAAAATAAAAATTATATAATAATAATAATAAAAAATGGCAAAAAGTCAATTAACGGAAAGCATATTTAGCGAAATACATTGTTCAATTTAGGGCGTGACCAGCCGGCGTGGGCGTGTCCAGGTGTTTTCTTTGATTGGGAAACTTTCCGTGCAGCAACTTGTGCAAATTGCAAATGGTTTAATTAAGCGCAACAATAAGAGTGTCATTATAATCGTTGACAGCCATAATAATAAGGGCAAGCGCTAAACGTCGAAGGGAGCATTTGCTCCAGTTTGTGGGCGCGACACGCCCAACTTTAAGTTGAAGTCCGATTGCAGACGGTTTGCATTGAATAATTAAAATTGTAAGTAAACGGATGGCAGGGCCAGCAAATGGCTGTGATGCGCAAATGGCTGTGATGAGCTTGACTAACGAGGCGAAAAATACATTTGAATGATTGCCAAGAGGTAAAAGTTTGGAACTCGATCGAAATGATGAACATATATTATTATTTATATATCTCAATCATTCATTGTGGAAACTGTACCAGAGTTTTATAGTCTAAAAAACATTGTTGTGTTTGACTGTATTGGACGAGGGGCTTTGGGTTAGGCCAGGCCATTGGAGGCTCTTCAATATTTTAAACACCCTCCGTTGAGTCAGTGAAAGAAAAAGCGAGACAGAGACGGAGCTGCAAAGAGTACATGACGTTGATTCGTCTAAATAAAGGCGTGCGTCGTACGCACATGCAGCCACCCACTCACACCCAGTCACGCCCGCCCGCCCCGGTGGGCGGCTGTCGGTCAGCTAATGAGACCCGAGCGCTGCGGCACCAAATCAGCAACTGGCGGCGCCTCAAATTCTGCCTCTTTGCCGTGCAGTCATTTGGCAATGTCGCAAGATGTGGGCACCCCGAGTCAGGCCTCATCTCGGCCCGTGGGCAAGCGTAATCTGAGGGAATCTGGAGCTGAGGCATGTGCTGCCGTGCACACTTTCAGCTTGCCCCATGGCTTGCTGGCTCTTTGTTTGGCCAGGCAGCGGCGCTGCAGCTAGATTCAAATGCAGCAGCTGCCACTTGGGGTGTGGCTCAATTACAACAACATCGAGGAACATGTGCGGCGAGAGGCATGCGGCATGCGGCATGCAGCTCTCTTGAATAGAAAACAACCGAGGCAAAAGTGTTTCGGCACTTTCTACACATTTTGTTGTTGGGCTCGTGTTTGTTTGGATATTTGGAAAACATATTGTAGCATTATACTATATATACAAAGCAGCTGATGAACATGAACACTTTTGTAAATGAATTAAACTATTATCTAAACAATTTAATTATTAACTATACTCGAGTTTGCAGAGTAATCAAATTTTAGTCAATTGCTAGCAATTATGCCATACTCTCTCTCTCCACTTCTCCTAGAATACTCTATAAAAACATAAAAGTAGATTTGCTAGATTTGTTTTTGATGCATAGAATATATTACAACTGCCTTGGGCAGTTACACGCACACAGACACACATGAATGTACATATATGTGTGTCTGCACATTGGCATAACAGGAAATACATATAGACACGTTTAGCGCCTGCTAAACCGTGTTTGGAGAGGGTCTCTATTGACACCCCGTGAACGTCTGGGCACTATGATGATTCACAATTTGAGACTGTAGTTCTCTGCCGAAATTTGATTGATTCGCCATGCACTCAAAGTGCATTGTTATTGTTATTATTTCTTAAGGACATAAGGGATTGTGAGTAATTGGTAAAACATAAGGTAGTATATATATTTATCTATCTTATTGCAATACACATAACATGTAGCTAGGCTATACAAGTTAAGGAAACACAAGTAGGAGTATTCCAGTCAGGACTATCCGAATAGGAAATCCGATGAGCCCAGCAGTTATTTAATTATATTTGATTTACAAACAAAACATAAACCTCTTTAAGAACCGAAAAAAACAGCTACTTTTACGATAGTTAAGATATGGAAAGAGTTATCGAAAAAATAGTCTGTAACTAGTGTGGTATTCAGGAAAATATAAATATATAAAATCTAACATATGACTTATGAGATCTCTGGGTTCATACGAATGGACAGACGGATGGGGATGATACTTTTTACACTATAAATAGGATTTATTACCTTTCCAGTTTGTATAAAATCTTTAATATTCTTATTAAAATACCTCATAGTCAAATAGGAATTGCTCGTTCAACTCAACTCAATTCAACTATTTGTGTTTAGTTCCGAGACGAAAATATTACTTCCTGTCTGTTCTATATTTATGTATATACATACATATATATTTTTTTAGATTTTATTGTATTCTATATATTTCTATAAATGTACATATATAATTTTTTTTAGACTTTAATTGTATTCTTAAAAAAAAGGGAGAAATAATAAATTGTCCGTTTTGGCCAGGAATCCAGTTGCATTAATTTCGAATTGAAATACATTTCGTATAAAAAAACAAGACAAACCAGAAAAAAAGTAACCCTAAGACACATACAATTCCATTCACAAATATAATACATGCATATGTATGCACATACATATGAATTCTTCCACAGGGGTTGTGGTTCCATTTTATTTAGTTTCAAATGATGGAAAACACAGAATACTTGAATGACTTTTTTGTAGTGATATTTATGACACTCTACTGTGAACATATACTGAAATGAAAGGTTATTCTTCTTGTATCTAAGTTAAAACTAATATAAATATATGAGCTGATAAGGTTTATTAAAGTAGACTGCGTTTGATTTGTTTCTGATTGCTCAAGCTGTTGACACTGACACACTATACCTATGCATTGCCAAGATAATTCATGATGAAAATAATTTTCGGACATGCTCCTCCGTTCAGCATCGCATTACCTTACTCGTAACTTCAGTAAATAAAAGCACACAGCGAATAAAAAGAAAATACAAAACACAAACATTGCTGCAGCTCCAACTCTCGTATAACTTTTATGGGTTCTCTCTGATAAAAAAAAAAAACAAAAAAACAACAAAAATATTACTTTTATTCTGGGTGCGGACGGAAGGAAAGAAAAGAAAAGGAAAGCAAAAGATATAAACTATTTGCTATGGCTACATACCCTATTCATTTGTTTTCAATGGATGAAGGGATAAAATAAATTAATGGGATCCATAGGATAAAAATGCGCAACATTTTGGCGTATGCACGCGATGGGATTCCAGTGCAGGCAGCTACTAAGGGCTAGAAGTTGAGGTTGCGCTCTCTCTGCTCTCCCGATAGAGAGGAGCAGAGCGCTATAGCGCCAGCCAGAGTGACAGGGTGCGCTAGCGCGAGCACGCGCGTGCCAATTGTATAGCCATCTCTGTCGCACAGCGGCCATTGCTCTAATTATAGGTTAGGGCAAGCACAGCATAAGACAATGCTCGGATTGGTCGTTGCAATCGCGTCGGCGCGCAGCACGCACGCAACGGGGCGTCGCCAAACGAAACTCGTTTTGAGCGCGTGCTTGCTTGCTTTTATGAATGAACCGAACCAGCAACAAAAAACACACGCAGAGAGCGACAGAGAGAAGGAGAGCGAGAGAGAGAGTAGCGGCGCCCTCTGCTCGCCGGCTAGCTAATACATCATCATCAGCAGCGCCGGCACAAGCAGCAAACAGCAAACAGCAACAGCAACAGCAAACAGCAACAGCAACAGCAACGGCAACAGCAACTGTGATGATCATAAACGTAGCTCGCATTCGGTGGTGGCTCGTTTTATTGCTGTCTCTTTTGTGCGCTCACACATACAAGAGCTGCGCCAATGTTAGGTGTAACTGCGTCATGATGAATGGGAATGGCTGCTGCTTTGGCAGCGAGAGAGCGTAGCGTCGACGAGGCTGCGGTTTTCGATTGCTTGCTTGCTGGCTGGCTGAGTGCAGTCGCTGTCGCTGTCGCTGTCTCAGTTTGCCAGCGCCGCACACAGTCGCACAAGCGGAACACACAAATACAACAATTGCAAATCGCGCTCTCTCTTGTTTTGACGCGCCCTCTGCTGTTTGCTGTTGCTGTTGCTGTAGCTATAGCTGAACGACGACGACAACGCCTTCGCCTGACGTTGACGGAGCAGTCGCCGCCAACGACAAAACGGGAATGGGCCCAAGCTTTTTGTTTGCGCTGGCATCGCGTGAAACAGTTGCAAGCCTTTGAACGATCAGCGACGACGCTAAAAACTTTTGCGCGGATATATTTTGTTTGTTAGTGCAGACGCCTCCTTGTCGCCAACGTCGCCGCCGACGCCTTAGCACAACGCAATATCAGCAACGACATCGACATCGACATCAACATCGATAACAAACAATAACACTAATAATAACAACAACAATAATATCAACAGCAACAACAACAACAACAATCACATACAGTTTGAAGTGCGTCTTAGTGCTTTTAAATTCAACTTCTGCTTATTTTTTTTTTCTGTTGTAAGTTGGTTGGCCCACGCGGTTTATTGTTTTGCTTCAGTTCTAACTGTATTCGCATCTCTTACATTTGATTCGATCGCGTTGCCTGTGACGATCAGAGGCTGGCGCCAGCGTGTTGCAGTCACAGATGAAAGCGTGACAGTTACAGTGACGGTGACAGTGACAGTGACAATAACAGTTGCGGAAATAAGTATTTGCACAGCATATATTAATGAGCTACAACAACAACAACAAGAATTAAAAGAAAGAGTAAATGCAAATCTCTCCGAATAACAGTGAAAAGTGCAAGTCGAATCCTTAAGAGAATATTATTTTTTTTGTTGCATATTTTTTATTGTTTGCGACTAGCGCGCGTGTTTCTCTCTGTGTGATTCTCTCTCTCACTCTGTGTGTGGTTCTTTCGAGATTGTGTCCTCGTCTTTGGGCGACTTTGAACAGCGAGCGACTTTGTTTTATGTGTGCTTTGTTTGGAATAATCTAGGTTCCTAGGCAAATCCCTTTGCGCGCACGCCTCAAAATTACAACGCCAACAGGAAGAAAGACAGCAGCAGCCGAAGCAGCAGCAGCCGCAGCAGCCGCCGCAGCAGCAGCAGCAGCCACTGTCGCCGCAGCAGCAGCCGCAGCTAAAATGTTAACGGACATGACACCAACCGCCGGCCAATTGTACGGTTCACAGATTCCGGCTATGGCGGGCATGAACATCACCAACATTGCGACACATTTGCAGAAACCACAGGTAAATCCGGTAAGTGCTACCAGCAATACCAATACAATCTAATTGGCAACTTCTTCTTCTTCCTCGAACTTATGCCGCTATATCTTGACTGATTGAATATTTAGGAACCTCTTTGCTAATAAACTTTTCTCTGCAGGCAGTTTTAGTAGCTCCTCTTAGCTATAAATGCAATTGGCCCAGAGCAAATGTCTCAATGCACACCAGTTAACTACATACTTGAACTAACCAAGTCGAATTCATGAGCTTTTGAATAGCTTACACTTCGTTTGCCCAACTCTCTACATCACATTTTATCAAAGCTTCCAGTTTTATTTATATGAGTATTTCTCTGTATGCGAATGAATCTACGTGAAATTGGGAATCGTGTCTGGTATAAGAAAATGTCTGAGAACATCAAAGCGAAGTATTGTCGCTAGTATTTGAAGCATACACTGTTTAATTAGTTAATAGAAGTAGAATCCAGCTATGAGAATAAAAAGTCTTTAATATATGTATATTACTTTGAGTGTTATATAGACAAGCCCACTGTATGTATGCAACAAAATTTAAATACATTCCTCTCAATATTGAATCAAAAACATTTCGTTGTCATTCAATGAGCGAGGAGACTATCTAGATAGATAGACTATCGCATAATACAATGATATACATATATGTACATGTATATTATATATAAAGAATGTGTATCTAAATACGCAAGCAGTTCACTTAAAATGAGCGCATTTGCTTATGTTCAAGTTGCTTTTTCATTTCGAAAATTAAATTTCATATCAAAGCTAAACCAAATATGCTTCATATGCATTTATTTTATATGTGTATAAATTTAAATATAAAATATATGTATGTATACAAATTCTGTATCTAAGCACACAAAAGGCAACCATCTTAATACACTCGTATCATATAATATATGCTTCGCGTGCATCTACTATATACATCTCGATATCTCTAACTTATAGATAGTATATATTTATATATAGCGCTCAAAGATATTTATTTATCTTGACATGATTCGATCAAGTTCGTACGCCTGTTTTGCATGTCATGCACAAATTAGCCTTCATAGAAAAGTGTCCCATTCACCTAATGCATATTAATACACGATGCATACACACATACATACATAAATACATACACAAGAATGTTTGTCTACAACTATTTAATTATGTATGTGTATAATTGTGCATACACACGTTTCTTATAAAATGTGATGATATTTTTAACTTTATCATAATGACTCTGACGCGGGCACAGATATAATCGAGCTTTAATTAATTAGATTACATAGTTTTAATGGCCATTGCGATGGCAGATAAAGCGGCTCAGGTGTTGAAGCAGACAAATACATGTATTATTATTTACAATACTTTGATGTTTACTGTTTACTGTTTGTTGTTTGTTGTTGCTTTGCTATGTTATCGCATTTGCATTGGCATTTGTCAGTTGTTTGTCAGAGTTTGTCTCAGCGAGTTTGTGGCAAATCAACCACTTACACGGCAATGAGCCTTACAATACCTTAGACAATGGCAATATTTTCTATTTTGTTGTTGTTGCTTTTTGGCAACAATGCCGCAGCGGCAGCAAACGCCGTTAAACGCCATGGCAATTGCCGGGATGCCGCCAGGTACGAGAGCGCTGAAAGGGCCACGCCAGGGCAGGCCAGCAAGGCAGGCGCTGGAAAACTCAGTCACCCATGAGGGGCAGGGCTTCCTTTGTTGTCTCTCTGAGCGCCGATCAACGAGACTCCATGAATTAAACAAAAAACAAAAAAAGAACATGTATCTAATGCTGCTGATGAGTCGCTGAGTCCCTGTTTGAGTGTGAGTTGAAGTCAGTTTCGAAATTGATTTGATGCGGCTTGTTCAACGCGTCGCGCTCTGTGTGCAAACGAATTTCACGCTACGGCTTAGTAGCTACGCACATCACAGATACTGCTACAGATACAGATACAGATACAGATACACACACAGTTACAGTTACAGTTGCAGATACAGGTAGGCGATACATGGCAATTATGTGGGCACTCAGGTATGCGCTGCTTCTGAAATCAATTATTCGAGCTCACTTAGGTGACTCGAGGTGCCAAAGTCAAAGTTGATGTGATTTGCATCTGCGATCGAATGGCGACAAAGGCTGATCGGAGATATGGACCAAGGCGTAGACTCGGGGTTCCATCAGGTCAATCGCTAATGCTAGCTCAGCTGAACGTATCTGCTCAATCTGCAGCTACACTCTGCTCTTCCTCTGACAGGCATTAATGATGATTTTGCCAAATGCTCATAGTCGATAGTTAACAAACTGCTTTGATCGCGCCGCCATTGAAACGTAAACATAAATCGAAACTAAGGCAATGCTACTTGAACGAAATCAATTTCAAAATTCCTAATGATGATGATGATGATTATAGAGAAAAGACCCACACACACACACACACATACATACACACAGCTCCCATGCAGATTATATATATTTTAGTGATATTTAGAGCAGTTTTCACAACTAAAAATTACTTAAGAAATTAACGAACTTTACAAATTATTTAAATTAATAAATTTGATGGAATGTTTTATATTTAAATTTTATATTTTTATCCTCTAAATTCAATCATGATTCAAGCATTAGAACTTATCTGAAAAAAAAGTAAAAATGCTTCATTTACTTCTACCAGAATCAAAGCCGAGTCTCTCAGTCGACTGCAGTCTCTCTTTTATAATATTGCCCATACATCTATCGTATATATCATAGGAAGACGAAATTTAGAAAGATTTTCACAGTTTTTGAAAGTGAAAATAAATCTAGCAAGGATTTCATTGTTTAGAACGGTTACAGTTGATATCGAGCTGGTAATACAAGAGGCATTGAATAAATAATAATAATATTATACATATGTATATGTTAAATGTTAATTAAATCGACTTTTTTCAAGCCTTCAATATATTTTGGGCACTTTAGCTGAACTATAGTTAAATAGAATACATAAGTTTGCTTTATAAGTTAACTATAGCAAGATCTTCATTTAGTTATACTTTTGGTGTACGGTGTTTTCAGTACACTACTCTTGTAACGTATGGAAAAACTTAGTAAAATAATATTCATGAAAAAATCAAGTTTGCTCAATCGAAACTTTAATATGTATCATAAAAACTAATTTATCATCTTAGCAAAAAAATAAAAAAAAGTCAAAAAACCTCAGATTGTAAAAATAATAGTTGACAAATAATTAAATTGAATACAATTTTAAGGTTATTTTAGTCAATCTAAATCAAGTTTACTAGTTTGAGTTGACTGAAAGTTGATTTTTGCTGTTGTCTATAAGAGTCCTACAGATCAGATCATAAACTTAGGTTCAATAGAGTTAGAAATGAAAGATAAGTTAATATTAATATTGAGTTTTCATTCAATATTTGGTGCAATATTGGTTTAAAGGGTGAGGTTAGTTCACATTCGATATAAACTTGAGAATCTTTCCTTCTAGTAGAGGGAGAGCTGGTACTACACATTTATTTCTTGAGCTCTCTTCGTAGGCCCAAAGTTGAATATATTTATAGATGAATAGAGAAAGGTAAAGCCAGAGAAATTATCTGTAAAAATCGAAGCATCACATTTAATATCTTTACTTGGCATATGCCTCTGAGTGCATCCAGCTGCAGTTGCATACGATCGCAAGTCATTTGAGGACTCCTGCTGACCGAAATTGATAAAGTTTTTAGCCCGGCTGGCAGGCTGGCCTAATTGCATAACACTTTCAATAGAGTTGGCAACGTCCAATAATGGCCATTAACCATCCGGTCAAATAGGCGCAAAATTGTTGGGAACTCGACTAAGCTGCCGTGCCGCTCGCACTGTGCGACTACCTACAATATGATGCCTCACTGAAGTGAAGTGTGTTGCATGGGGAATGGGGAATGGGGCATGGGGCATGGGGCATGGCCGGGCTGTGCCACAAGCAAAAAGTGTAAACGCCACGAAACTACGTGCGTCATTCAAAATGTACAGCCGCCGAAGAAAATGTTCTAAACGGGGCTAGAACGAGCTGTAGCTGTAGCTGGCTGCTCGCTCGGTATCGAGCTGGGGCCCCGATATGCATATTGATGGAGCGGGCAGGCGCTTATTAAAATTAATACCACATCAATCATTTTACAAACGTGCTGTCGGCCAAGTTCAAAGCCAGCGCTCGGCTAGACTCAACTCTAGACTCCGCAGCGGCCCTGCTCGGCGCTCTAATCTTAGGCTCTGTTTAAGAAAGTTACACATGCGCATTGGTTTTAATTAAAGGCGTTTAAAGACGCGACGCGAAATACAGAAAAAATATTGAAAAGAAAAAAAATATGATAAATTACCAAGACAAACTGAAATTAACATTTATGCTTGAAACAAAGCACAACATGTGTTTCAGTCGAAGATTCAGAGAGTCAGACAGCCGGACGGCCGGACAGTTGGACACTCGGACGGAGTCTGGCTGCAGAGGCAAAGCGGTAAAACGGTACGCGTCCAAGTTGAGGCTGTTAAATTATTGAAAATCATGCAATGCTGTTGCTGTTTTTCCCATGAACATCTCTTGGACTTGACTCGAACCACTCTCTGAACTTGGGCCTGGCTACGTTTACGGGTACGGGTACGGGAATGGGAATGGGTATGTGTATGGGTATGGGTATGGACTTGGGCACTGTCTGTCGGCATAATCAGCATAACAAAAGAAATTAAGCAATAATATATTAATGAAAATACAAATGCACAGCGAGCTGTGAGCCAGCTGGAGCAAGATCGCCGCGTCATTGACTAATTTGTTGTGTTTTCAACACGGTTAGGCGCCAGGGCGTCGCTCAGCGGCAGGGCATCGGTAGCCCTGACTGCCCCGAACAGCAGGCGCCGTCAGCAGATACCCACTCAGTCAGCCAGCCAGTCAGTCAGTTTATATATTGTATTTCATTCGACTCGTCTATTGTGTACACAGCGAGAAATTATTTCAATACAAACAGCTCAAATAATGCGTAATTGATTTTCAGTTTATACAATTTTATTTAGAGCTCTGCGATTCCCATAAGAGACCTATTTGAAAATTGAATATGAATTGGTGTTACGCATCGGAGCTGCTTAGATCTACCTGAAAATTGAATGGAATCTTCCTTTTCTGATTGAGTAAATGCTTATGCATAAGTCTTCTCTGCAAATATGAGTAGCTTTAAGCAAAAATATTATATATACATATATGTTTTATATAAAAACAAATACTATATATGTATGCATATCTTAAAGTAATACTTGGTCCTATAAAAGTTTATCCTTTTTTTGAATTCGCCATACAAAAAAAATCCTTATGTGTGTTTTCCTCTCTCTTCTTGGGAATTCTTTTGAGCCTCAATTTTTTTAAATGCGTAACACCTATTTGCGGTCCTTGGTTCTAAGGCTATGAAGACTGTGAATACAAATTGATACGCCTAACCAATCGGCTCTAAAAATGATTAATTTCGACAACAATATCTTTTTGCAATAAGAATTCAGAGTCATCGGTAAAAAAAAGATTCAGAGGCTGTAGCCAAAATCGATTCCACATTTCAAATTTTCGATTTCATTTTTCACTTAAAAAAGTTCAACTTCCACTGAATCAATTCCGAATCTTTCTTGATTTTCATTCAAAATTTCTTTCAGTATTGGCGTGGTGGTTCGCCCTATGGAGGGCCCGACTTTTAGCTTATTTCCTCTTCAGTTCTGCTCGACATATTTACCTCATATTATTGGGCTTAATGAATGCGCCTCGCTTTGTGCAACTGTCCGACCATTTTCACCTTTGACAATGGGCTGTGGCAGCGGCAGCGGCAGCGCAATTAACTTGCGTCATCTAGAAATTTAGGTGGCATGATGCTGCTAAAAAGTCAAAGGCAGGCATATCAAAAGGAACAAAGTGCAGTGTGGAAGCGAGAGCGCAGTACAAGGTCGCTCATTCCTCGGCTCATCAAAGGCGCCGCTCTCGAGCGTTTTTCAATTGGTTTTCCAAGCCGTCGCTGCTGCTGCTGCTGTTGCTGACTTGCAGCTCGTCACCGTCAGTTGCCACCGCGTAAAACGTCACTGCGGCTCGGGCAATTTGACGCTGACAGGCGGCTGGCAATCGCGGCGTATACGCAACGCATAATGGAATTAATCAGATTTGTTGAAAGCCCTGTGACAGTCAAGTGAAGCAATTTAACTGACGGCAGCAAGTAAACTCTGTGTATTTGTTTTTTTTTTTTTTTTTTGCTAACTCTCTCAGCAAACGATAAGTATCGATCGGCAGTTAAGGCTTTCAGTGAATTGAAGGAGAGATAAGCAAAAGTAAGTTGACAAAAAGGAATACGGTGAAAATTGAAGCTGGCATTAAATTGCAATAAAATTAATTTGCAAAAGCTATCAATATAGTATTTATAATAGGTTTTATTTTGTTTACTTCTCTTACAATCTTCATCATCTTAAAGCTATGAATATTTTTTCAAAAAAAAAAAAATCGTAGTCAAAGGATATACTGCTTGATGCTGTTTAATATTCAGCTTAATTTAGTACAGCTGATTCTCTTAGTCCCATGTTTATCCTAGACTTTTCCCTAAGTATATATTTTATTAAATAATGCATACAGAAAATATTTGAAATATATCATATTGGTATATAAGATTTTCCGATTAGAGTCCCAAACAATTAATAGTATGACTCGCAACAACGTCTCTCCACTTCTCATACACTCCGTAAAGAATTGTTAAACATATCTCATATTTTCAAATGCAATTCGAGCTAAAAAAACAGGAAAAACTAAAGGATTGCAAAGACTGGTTATAACAAATGTCACTTAATAGCTAAAGTGCATAATTTAGATATGCCAAGCAATTACAAATGGCAACGGCAGCAACGTAGCTACAGCTATGTCATGATATATGGACAGAGTGGACTTTTAATTAAACACGCTCGTCGAGCTGACGACGTGTACGCTTTATGGTGCCAGCCAGAGTGGCAAATAGTTTGGTTTGAACATGCTGAATGGGCCCCAGCGGAGTTCAGTTCAGAGCCCTGCGCCGTGGTCGTTGCACCTTGGACTCGCCTTCTATGCTTTTCTCCATTCATTATATATTTAGTGCTCATTTGACCTGACATCGCACTGCCTGCGCTGCTTGCAGTTGACAACGCCTCACAGGTGATAAAGTGCCACCACCAACAAATTATGAATATATATATATATATATATAGAATATAGAATATAGTTAAGCCAATGTCTAAGGGTTCTGATTCTACGACCTTGCCAAATGTTTTTTTTTTTTTTTTCAATATTTTCAGTCAATTACTTTTACGTGTGGAATTTCATCATTCATCCTTTCAAAAAAAGAAAAATAATAAATAAATAAAAAAAGCTGAAGAATTTGTATTGACTACTAAACTTAAAAATCATGCTACATAATCTTTAATGGATACTTTTTAGAAATCATATAATATAATACAATAATTATTTCAATATTCTTAAGAATTTTCCATGTTTTATATATAGTGTTGTACTTAGAGAGCTAAAATCCGATTCACATATCCGTATTAAAATAAATTTGAAAAAATTTTAAGTTTTGACATTGAATTAGATTCGTGCTACACTTTATTAAAGACCTGGGCCTGAGAGAATCATAATTTATTCAGCTTCGAGATAGGCTTCACTTGTGATACTAATGATATTCCAAACTATTATAAATTCTTACTTGATCTTTTCGCTATTCTAAATGTAGGTCCAAACGTTTGTCTTGGTATTGCTTCTGTCCATATTAATTCCAAGTATTTTTCTTAAATTCATAAAGTCAGAGCCTTAAGTCTAAGAGCAGCATAATGTGAATTACAAATCAAAGCATGAAAATATTTGTACACATTTTGTTTGCTGTCAATGTTTCCAGAGAAATTTGTAAAATTTTCTCTGAGAGCTACACTTATGCTCCGTAAATTTTATACATCACTTTGCCGGGGCCTTGGTTTAAGTACTTCCTTTATTCGTATTTTCGTGTCGACATCTGAGCAACTTTCTCAGAGCCGTCCGGGCCAGGCTGAAGGCAAGCGATTTCTGGCAATTTTCATGTTGACCCGTGCGACGATTGCAGGCAACCGAATGCCAAGCGGCCAATGCATCAACAATTTATTGACGCGAAGTCAAAGCGTTTGTCAGCGTTAATTTGAATGCAAGTTCATAAGTTAATCAATATATATGTAGGTATGTATATATACAGCTCGACAGATCGAATGGAGGAGGTGAGGTGGTTAGGTGGTGAGGTGGAGGGCCAGAGTGTCCGTGGCGGGCAATCAATTGACGGAGTCAAATGCGAAACAGCTTTTTGAATTGTTTGATCGTGCTGTAAATTTGCTTTTCGACTTGGTGACGACGATGTCGGCGAGCTGCCTTATATGGCAAAGCCAAGGCAATGCAGCTTAGTTAGCCAACCAGCCAACCAGTCAGCCAGTTGGTAAATGTATCTATATATACATATAAACATATATATGTATGTATATGCATCTATTCGCTGTATTACTCGATCAAAAAGGCAACTGCAACATCAACAGCTAAGCAAGATTGGGTTACGTTAAAACGTTTGCTGCAGAATAAAATGATTTATGGTCTGAATTGCAGATAATTGTGATAATCATACCGCAAGGGCGCAGTCGCAGTCGCAGGTTTTGTTTTTGTTCGAAATCGATATAAAATCGAGATGGGCACTGGCTGCCTGGTTCGGGCGGGTCTGTCGAGTCCGTTGGGTCTGGCGGGACTGTCTGTCTGCTCGGGATGCGTGTCTAAAATGCATAACCGTTTTTTGGTTTCTTAAGTTCTTATACCCTTTACGAGCTGATTGAATGGCATTCATGGTATTTATGGTTGGTGTTTTGGCCCCATGTTACACAGTTACAAGTAAACAATTTCAATTTCATTTCGCTTTTGCTGTATATCTTGTAGTTGTTTGGCTAGTCAATTGATCGCTTTAACTAAATTGTGAATATAACTTGTACTTAAGTACGAAATATCTATTAATCAGCTGAGCTATGCTAAAGTAACTCCGAAACTCTTATGTTTGAGTTGATATTTAAGTTATGTGGGAGCTTCCCTGCCTCTAGTTTATATATCATACAATATTGTTAATAGAATTTAGCAGCTTTTATATTATTTTAAAATATTGAATATTGAAAATTTTGATACAAGTACATAAAGTATAATATAAGTCTATATACTGGATAAAGCCAACACTATGACTTGGAAACTGACAGCTCAGCAGGCAGCATAGACTCAATATTTATATAAGGAAAACTGTATAGGAATCGTCTTCCTTTGTGCATCACTAACCAATTACAATTTTCATAATTTCTTATATATTTTGTACACTCTTAATGATAGAGAGACAAGAAACAAGACGCAGAGACACACACAGAGCGAACTGTAACAGAAATAGAGTCGCCTTCAGTTTGATGCAGTTGGCTCCTATTGCAAAGGGGCTTAGAGAGGATCTGCTGCGTGTTAAGCGGCTCAGGCGACCTACATGACGGACAGTGTTCACTGTAGGTGTCATTGTGTTGATGTGATGCAGTTTGTTTGTCATAACGGATTTGGCTTTGTTGCTGTTATTCTGTTTATGTGCGCAGCTCTGTGGGCTTATTTGCTTAGGCGGCTTAGATGCCTTTATGCTCTTCCCTCTATGGACGCACCACGGGCCATGGGCCATGGGCCATGGGCCATGGGCCACAGGCCGAGGGCTACACTGAATCCAAGTTAGATTCTTATGGATTTATTTAAGTGGCTCGCTGTACATTTCATGTCATTTTATGTGGCCATATTTCTGGTAGGTGCTGAAGTCTGTTGACGGAAGAGACAGACTAAATGTCGAGGCGAGCAGACGTGAGGAGCAAAAGAACGAGCGCGACGGATGCTCGTAAAAGTTGTTGCTTGTTGGCTGTTGTTTGTTGTTTTCTTGCTTGTTTAGTGTTGTTCGTTGGCTTTCCGCATGCTTGCAAATATTTTACAAATGTCATATACGCATAGTGTTTAAATATCTCCAAGTTTTTATATTTATTAACTGTGAATAGGATTTCTTGTTGTACGTTTCTCCTTTCCTTGTTAAGTAAGTTGCATTTGTTATGACTCTGCTCCAGCTGATTTGTTGACCGAAAATGCAATGATTTATTTGTGAGGGAACCAACTGCGCTTGCTCTCGTCGTACATACATACATATGTATATACATACACACATACATGTTTGTATTGATTTATGGCCTATAAAAAGCGGCACTGTGACGAGCAGTTGCTAAGAGAAATGGGTTCTGCGTGACGACAGAGCTCGAGTGACAAATCATATGTTGTTTATATGCTATACTTATACTTATACATTTATATGTATTTGTATTTGTACTCATACTTATACTTGTACTTATACTTATGCTTATACTTATACTTAAGCTTATACTTGTACTAATACTAAACCTTATAATACAAAAACTTATACTTATACAAATACGTATACTTCTACTAATATACATACTTATACTAATACTTATAATTATACTTATACTTATAATAATACTTATACTTATACTAATACTAATAATAATACTCACTTTGTCTACTAATACTCATACTTCTACTTCTACTTTTACTTCTAATTCTACTTCTACTTCTACTTCTACTTCTACTTCTTCTTCTACTTCTACTTCTACTTCTACTTCTACTTCTACTTCTACTTCTACTTCTACTTCTACTTCTACTTCTACTTCTACTTCTACTTCTACTTCTACTTCTACTTCTACTTCTACTTCTACTTCTACTTCTACTTCTACTTCTACTTCTACTTCTACTTCTACTTCTACTTCTACTTCTACTTCTACTTCTAATTCTACTTCCACTTCCACTCTGTCTTGTTGCCACTCCCGCTCCTATCTTAAGTATCCATGTAGCATCTATCATTCTTTTTACATGCAGCTGAACTTCCGATTTCTGTTCAAATAACTCATCAATGAGCAACAAAAATGTTGTGACCCACTTTACGGTTTATAGCTTTCAACGCATTGTCACTTGCAGCAACAGCAACATGCACAGCAGGAGCAGTAGCAGAAATCCGTGAAGTAGCAATATATATTGCTCTGGCTGCAGCGATGACAGTTGTAAATATTATGTTAAACACTAAATGAAGTCGTTAAAATCATTTAATAATGTACTCTTTGAGTGCGTCGCGCTGACAAGTGAAGCGATCCTCAACGCCGACGTTTTTGCTTTTAGCTCGGCTGCTGTCGCTGGGGTTGCCTGCCGCCTGCTGCTTGCTGCCGTTTGCAGTTGCAACGCTGCGTTGCACTCTAGCGAGCCATGCAAATGGCTGCCGGCCAGACATGTGGCATGACATTTGCTCAGCGCTGCGTCTGCAGCGGCGGCTCTTGTCAAACAAAATTGAAAGGATGTTTGATGACATGCTAAATTGACAAATGCATGCACAAGCGCTTGGTAGCTGCCGCTTTGCATGCGCGACTCATTATTCATAGCTAGTCAAAATTGCATGCTGCATGCCACACGCTCTCGCTATCTCACTTATTCATTCTCTGTCTGTCTCTCTCTCTCTCTCTCTCTCTCTCTCTGTTTCTCTGTGGCGTATCTAATTGAATTTGTTATTTTATCAATTGAATTTTGATAAAGATTTGTTAAAACAACTCACTTTGTCTACAACTTCTCTAGCCGTTGCAAATTCCCTTCGCAAATATGCCACATTTTCGGCTCATCAGCAGCAGCATCAGCAGCAGCAACAGCAACAGCAAGTGCATGACTTGGCAAGTTAAAATCTAATGCCTGAGCGTAGTCATAAGGTCAGGCTGGGCGCATTATCAACGCCAGCAACAGCAACAACAACAACAGCAACATTTTTGCTGGCTGCAAGCGATTCGTGCATCAAGCAAGGCGAGACTCCAGCGACATGGCTGCAACAGCACAATACATGAGTCGTCTTGCCTTTGGTGTTGCTGTTGCCGTTGCTCTTGTTGCTGTTACGCCTGCTGGTTGAGATGTATGTGCAGTGATTACCACCAGGCGAGCGTATACTTTAGCATTTTATATGCTTTTTTTTCTGCAACTTTTTTTTATTTTTATTTTTGGGTCACGTTGTCCTTGTGCACAAGTCGCAACATTGAGCTTGGAGCCGCAGTTGACTGCGCTCGATTCAAGTTAAGTCTTACGCCCGAAATTAGGTTTCGTTTTTAGCACAAGGCGCGCGTTGAAATGGCGTTGATGATGTTCATGTTTCATGTTTGCAGCCTGATGAAGCGCACCGATTATCCCCAGCATCAGCAACAGCAACAACAACAACAACAACAACAACATCAGCAACAGCAGAAATATGCCAAGATAGCCCGTAAATTGATTGATTTGCCACGGCACGAAGCTGGACTAAAGCTGCAAGGCAACTACATATAATGCAGCGAGCCAAGAGCAACAGCAACAGCAACAGCAACGCAAAGGCAACGGCAACAGCAACAACATCAAAACTCGTTTCAGTTTCAATTTCATTTTAAAGGCACTTTGGTAACGACAAAAATTGCCATGAGTGGGGGGCAAAAGTGGGCGTTGTTGTTGCTGTTGCAACGTGGCAGCCGTTGCAGTTGCCATTGCTGCTGCTGCTCCTGCTGCTGTCGATGATGTTGTTGTAGGCAGCAGCATTGCTGGCATGCCAGAATCTATCAATGTGTACACATTTATGCGCGCTATTTTCAAATGACGGCGACAATATATGCAGCAAATGCAATTGAAACGTAACGAAATGTTGTGCAACGCCCACTATTGGCTGCAAGCCAAGTGAAGCAGTTGCTGCCAAGTTGCTGCTGCTGTCTCTGCTGCTGTCGCTGCGGTTATAGTTCCTGATGGGCACGTCGCTGCGACTGCCACATAACTATTTCTCAATTGAAATCCGTACGTGAAAATTGTCGTTGTTGTTGCTACTGCTGCTGCTCGTTTGAAAAAATTCAATTGCATGCAAAAAGAGCCAAAGCAGCAACAGCAGCAATTGCTACTGCAGCAGCAATTTGTATGCAATGAATTAAATTCCAGCGCAGAGCGTTTACTCCATCGGCTCGCCATTGAGGAAAATCACAGGAAAACCTCTGACCCGCCATGCTGTTTGTCAAGTGCGTCTGACAGCAATCGCTGCCGTGCTCATGTTGACATGACAAATTTGGCTGGCAATCAGCGCTGACGGCAATCGCAATTGCAGCTGCTTACGGACTCTGATTCGATTAAGTCTAGAAGCCTTGCTTAATAGTGTAAGCCAAGTTCAGGGTAAATGAGTCTGCAACCAGAGAGTTCATATTGAGCCTTAAGCTAGCTCTCTCTATCAATAGATAATTCTTGATATCTATATATCGAACCTCCTTAGATCGCAGCCAATAGCCACGCTTTGTTGCACAGTGTATAGAAATGTGAAAAGTATTTTTGAACTCGTCGCCAGCGATCTTCCCACATTCGTTAGAGCCGTCAGAGAACATGGCCTGCAGATTGGCTGATGCAGCGAGTTCGGCCCGGCATTTGCAGCCCAAAATGAAAGCCTAAACGGTGTTCTACAGCTTCTTCTGCTGCTGCCCCATCTTCTCCCTCTGCTCGCTGTCGTGGTCTGGAACACTGTCAGTAATTTTTGGGGCCCGGCAAGCGGTTTGGCTGGCTGCTTGTCGCTCTCCAGTTTCGAGCTTCGAGTTTCGAGTTTCGGATCTTAAGTCGTTTGCTGGGTCCCAGGCCTCTGGGCTCTGCTTACATAAGCTTTGCCGTGTGTGCAGGTTGTAATTTTCCACTTTGCGCCTAAACAAAAAAAAAACATTAAACATCTATAAAGTACTGAGCATAGAAAGCACTGCAAACGATAAGTTTTGGGCCAAAGTATGACGTAGTTTTGCAGCTCGCGATCGCCCTCACAATCATTATCGGCCCCCAGCTCCAGGTGGCCTAGCCAACACTGAGAGCTAGTCATCAAATATGGCTAACTGCAATGAAAAGCTTAACACGATTTACACGATTTACACACTGAATATACCTGAGAGAGTCTAGCAAGACAGGTAGTATGGGCAGTCCGTAGTTGAGTGGATTGAATCGTTGATCTTTGCATCAATTCCTAGGGTATCTGCTAGTCCGTGCGAGTGCTTAGCCAGCGCCCTTTAGACTCGTTCATACAATGTTTTATGGGCAATTTTCGGCTTTTCGTGCTGGCGGCTGTCGTGTACGGAATTCAATCAGAAATTATCATTGATGGCGCCTTTTTATGGCTTGTTTTGCACTTTCCATAAAAATATACATCCATCTATCTTAATGTGCTTGCCGCGACCAGCTAATTGATGTTGTCTGTCTATCGCCGCTTGCCGTCTGCCGTGCTTTTGCGTTTTGTTAATAAGCCATTAAATGCTCAATAAAACAACAATAGCGACACCAAACGCCAAACGCCAAACGCCAGCCACAATGGCAATAGATAGTCACAGTCCGCGAAACAATATGGCAAACACACATTTTTAATTCATTGAGTCATTAAACAGCATTCATAACTCCCTTGCTTAGCATTTCCCAATGGCCAGCTAACGATTTATGTTGATTTCTTGACGGTGCCACAGGCTGCCACCGGCTGCTGGGGAAGGTCGTCAGTTGTGGACAGAGGCAAGCGTCAATTTGTGATCTTCTTCAAGCGAGCAGCAGCTTGATTTATTAATCATTGTCGGCTTTCATTTCAATTTGAATCGAAGTCATGCAGACAGCTTTTATTAGTTGCTCAAACTGTAGAACAAATATTGACTAAACTAAAAGGCACAAAATTCCAATTTAAAATTAAATGAGATTTTTTATTAGTGCTGATACAACTGCTGTGTGGCGATCTGGCAACACTCTTATGCTGTTTATCGATATAATCGATTACATATAATCACTCACATTCTCGTCAATAGATAATAAGAATTTCCATCTTTACTTTTTGGGCATTGCACAATTAATTTACGTACATACATACATACATATTTACCTAGTCAAAACAATTTGAGATATAAATATGTTATAATTTGATAGCCATCACCATAAGAATTTTATATCTGATTATATCATATAATTTAAATGCTGTAGAATGAATATTTTATATTCAACTAAACTAAATATTTATTTTTAGTGACACATACTTATATTTATAATTAAAATCGATTTTTATTTTTAAATCTGAGTTTGAGTATCGCAATATATTACAACAAAAAGTAAAAATAAAATTTAATTTAATCTGCATATCAACTTAATAAATTATTAACACAACATTATAGACAAAATTCAAATTAAAATTAATTGTATAAAAATTCATATTCAAATTGATTGTTTAAAAAAAAACTTAATTTTATATTTTTTTTTTCATTTATTTATATTTTTTATTATGCTATACAAACTACCAAGCTGTTATAAAATATTAACTTAATTGATATTCTCATTGATATCTAACGGTAGCTATGTATACATACAAAATATTAATTAATAATTAATTATGATAATAACATATTCATTTAATTTGAGCTTTATTAAAAAGATTACAAAGTGAAAAAAAATAAATATATTTTCCTTATAAACTTAAAAGTATATAATATACAAATATATTATAAAAAAAAAAAGTAAATAAATCGCTATCTCGAATAGTCAAATTTATTACAACCAATCCGAATTATTTTATATATTTTAATAATTTCTTATACAAAAATCAATAAATTAAAAATAATTGACAGTTAAATTTGAAAATTTAAACTTAGATATTCTAAAAAATTTCATATTTAATGGAACGAATATTTTACATGTGATTTGATTGCATTAAAATTTTTGGCATGTTATTTTGAAATATCTATATTTATAAAGTAAATAAATTTTTTATAATCGTTCATTGAACAAATATTGAAAATTATGAAATAGACAAAAAATCTAAAAATATAATTAATAGACACGCAGCTCTTGCTTTGTCACACGGCCATTAATCAAATTCAACAGCTGGCGACGAACATTGCTTTTTGGTGGTCAGTGTGCATAGTGTGGACGACTATCAACGACTGAGCAAATACACTGTGCAGAGTGCCAAAAATGAAAATGAGATTTGACAATTTATGGCATTTACATTTCGTGTTTAGTTTATGTAAGCAATATACACTCTTTGATTACTTTGTGAATTGGCTATAAAATTGAATAACCCAAGCCGATCGAGTTCCCTTTTGTATGCACATACGTATGCATGTGTTTAATTATTTATTATTAAACGAATTGGTGCAACCTTAACTGCCAGGTAATTGGCTACTGGTGTTCTGCCGACTACCACTCTAAATGAATATGCAAAAGAGGCCCCAGCACCGCAGCACCGCAGCACCAGCGGGCCCAAGCCAGAGACTGAGACAGAGACAGAGACACACAGACAGCGGCAGAGCAACAAACAAAATCCACAGCGTTTTGCGTATTGACCAAAGCAACTGGACAGCGCGCAGCGGGGCGCGTTGACCAAGTCGAGAGTCCGAGATCCAGTTCAAGCTCCCATATATTCATGTGGCCAAATCAAATAAGCTCGAGGTAGGCATGTGCGCAGACAATCGGACGGACAGTCAAAGTGTCTGTTGTGTTGTCTTTCTTGCTGCTGCTGCTGCTGTGATAGTGGCAGTGGCAGTGACAGCAGCAACAGCAGCAACAGCAGCAGCAACAGCAGCAGTAGTAATATCAGTTACTGGTTTTATGATGCAGCGTTCTGCAATTTATCAGCAAGTTAAACCCGGCTCTGCGTTGATTTGAATATCCAATTATAAACACATTCGGCTGCTGCAGACGACGCCTTCGATCCTTGCCTGCTGCCCGCGCATCCGCGTCGATTGTTGATTGTGGATTGTGGATTGGGGATTGGCTACTGTTGGCTTAACACACATTGTCGCACGTTTAGCACAATGATGCACAATGTTTTGTTGTGGCGACAGGCCGGGGCGTGACAGTGTGACAAATGTGATACGCATTTATATGGCAATGACACGAAGCTGGCTAAAAATGTGATTAGCTGCATAATCGCAGCCTGCGCCGGTTGCAGATTTATTTTAATAACTCCGGGTAAATAGGAGCGAACAGAGCAACAATGCGGCGATATTATTGCGGCTGATTTATGGATATGTATTATGGCTGCAGTCACGCAACGATCGGGCATAAATGAATTGGCCATTCTGTTGTGTTGGCCCCAAAACGCAAGCCTTTCAATACCCCTTCAGCCCGTATGCAATAGGGCTGCATCGACTTGAAGACTCGTAGGCGATCGTGCCGTGCCTGCATGCATACATGCATACATACATATGTAAGTTTTTGGACAGACCTATCACTTAGTAAATACTTGTCACTTTTAATTTAAAGCCCAACTCGAAACGCAAAAGCCGAGCTATACGCCGCACTGTGGCCCGTTTGGTTGGGGATTTTCGTTGACTTGGTCGAGGGGCTGCAGCTGCATGCCACAGCAATTTGCAATTACCACAAACACGCGGTTGCGGACTGACTGTCAGCCAGTCAGCCAGTCAGCCAGCCTTACTGCAATAACAAGAGCCAGGCCTCACCTCACCTCACCTCACCTCACTTCAGCTTGCCGCGCCTCAGCTCGACTGGCATGGCAAAAGTTTTACAATTAGAACACTTTCGCGTGGCTTTAATGATAACGGGACTCGGCTGCAGTGGGGTCGGCGATATACATATAGTATATATAGTAAGCCACTCCAGTCGGCCCGCCAATTCCGATGTATGATATAGGGGGCGTGTCAGGAAACTAGCTTTTAAGTGCGTCTGCGCCTGCCTGCGCCACTGGAGATTGAAGTGAAAAACGTTTAACGATTTTCGGCTTGTTGAGAATATACATATATGTATATGGGTGCATATATGTATGTATGTACATATATAGGAATATCGAAATTTGCCAGAATTGCGGATAGAAATTTTCGACTCATGCCTGTTTATTGTCTCTGCTGCTGTTGCTGTTGCTGTTGTTTTAGGCCCATGCAACTATGCCAGCGTAGTTTGGTTGTTTATTTAAGAATATGTCGGCTATTGTTGCCATTCTGCTGGCCACGGCTGGTCAAGTGGCAGGGGATAATGGCCATTGTGTGGCATGTTTGTCGAGGCTCCGGCCTGTATGAGGTACTTGACCGAAATCGCTCATTAGGCTGCAGATTTAGAGCAACGCTCTTGGCCAATCGGCCGGGACAATGCTGTGTTTATTTAACAGGCGCTGCTTGGCTGGCGCATTAAAGGATTTTGGGCATTGTGCGCGTAAAGCGGATGATCTTATGGCTTGGATGGATTTATGCATATACGGTGTCGAGAGTGCTGCTTGATCTCGTTTTTTTGAACTACACTGTTGTCGTCTCTTTCCCGCTCGCCGGCTATTACCTGGCCACCCTGGACATCCTGCGGTGATAATCGCAACGGCACTTTTTATTCAACAAAGACCTCCGCTCCATTTGTGTGTGTTGCTCATGTTTTGGGATAGTTGCTAATTTGCTACAAAGTTGCACATTTGGCCGAGGGTAGGACGCCGGAACTCAGCTTAACTTAAACTGCTTCGCTGCCTGCCTGCCTACCCTGCACTGCGCTGCGCTGCGCTGCTCCGGCCTGCACTACCTTCTCACAGCTTCTCAGCGGCTGAGAACATCCCCGTCCAATCCCATCGAGTGATTTCGATCCCATGCCATCCATCAAATGCGCTGCCATTTGGCAGCTACCTCCTGCCTCTCCTTTCATTATGCCTCGCTCATATTCAGAGCCTATGCGGCTCTGACCTTCCGCTCCTACTGCGCCAATTGAATCATTTGGCCTCATTGCGCCGCGTGTGCAGCCGCCCAAATGGCCATTTGTCGAGCGATGTACAGTCAACACTAGAGATGATTGACTAGCTATGGCTCAGCCATCGTTGAAGACAGTAAAACTCGCCCCGATTGCTGGCAATGCAGCATGTTATTATATTTTTATTAATTTTTGATTATATTATATTGCAGTTGCGACCCTTTTCCATGCCGCTTCTCACTGATTGTAGAAAGTTTTTTTTTCTTTATTTTTGCAACAACGGCTTTCGCCTCTGAGCTAAACAGCTTTCAGCACCCCTTCGTTAATTGCTGGCACTAATAACTGAATAAACCAGCTTTATTCTCGTTTAACAATCCATCAATGCGACATTGTAAAGTGTTTTGCGAGAACTCCCATACGCTCAGAGCCAATATACACATTGGCGCGCCATAAATATCGATATCAACTTGCATTCAATCAGCCTCATTATGATAATAAAGACATACAGCTCTGGACACCTACACATGGATGTGTGTATATGTGTGTGGATGACGAACTCAATAAAGCTGCTACGACTTGAGTATTGAGTGATTCGAGTCGAGTCGACTTGACTTGTCTTGACTCGCAACGACTCGACTTGACTTGACTCGACTCAACTCGACTTGACTTGACTTGGCTTGACTTGACTAACTTGTCGAGTTGTCTAAGAAAGTGGCTCTGTCCGCTCTCAAACAGCTCCACCTCTACATAGTGTCAGCCCCCGTGCAAGTCCCAGGTCTCCCTCTCCCTCTCCCTCTCCGTCAACGTCAACGTCTCAGTTTCAGTTTCAGTTCAAGAACCAGTCGCAGTCATGATCATGATTGCCTGATCATCGACATGAGCATCGACAGCTTGCGGCGACGTATAAATTTGTTCGTACTATAAACAAAATGAGCTAAAGATTTTTATCTGTTTTTGTAAATATTTGTTAAAATTAAGCTTTCATTTAAAAAGTTTCAGAAATGTTAACTTGCTTAGCATGCGCCGATAATAAATTGGCAAAAGCATAAAAAGAGTTCACTGTTTTTTTTCGACTTGGTCTCGCTCTTGTTAGCCATGAAGAGGCGATGGATCGATGGACAGATAGAAATCAACTGAAATGGAATATAAAGAGATAACTCTTTGCCAGGTGGCAAAGGAGAGAAGCAGAGAAGCAGAGAAGAGGGAGGAATGCCCTAGCTCTCGCTGAGAAATCGCTGTGATCATTAAAGAGGCCGAGTTTAGGGATTTGTGAGCGCGGCTTAGGCTAATTGCAGGCGCGAAGGCACACTTGTAAATGATGTGGGAATCTTTGATAGATTTGGGTGCCCAAGTTGTGGGTACAGGGTATTAGGCGGGCGATCACTCCGTCAGCTTGGCCCGTAGACATTGGGCAACATGCAACAGCAGCGAGTCGAACATAACTACAATTTTTTCTGCTGCTGCTGCTTCTGCTTCTTCTTCTTCGTTTTTCTTCTTTTTTTAATTTAATTGCGGCAATTAAAGCAACGCATAGATGCATAAATAAAGAATAATATTAAAGTTGATAATTATGCTATAGCATATGTGAATACAAAGAAGTAGTAGAAGAAAGAGAAGCAGAAGCAGAAGCAGAATAAGAGGAATATATACATGAATAATATAATTCAGCAACTGGTTTAAGAAACTTCTCTTTGAGGCTCAATTTCATGCTGGAGAGCTGGCGGCGTCAAATGAGCTGAGGGAATATTCAAATGTCTGAAATGTTTTCCATTTCTATGTAGTATATTCAATATCTGTATGTGTGTGTGTGTGTGTGTGTAAGCATCTTTGCCTTTAGATGAGTGACAATTGTTGCCACCTAATAACCAATTCAATTATTGCCTGCCTAATAAACCCGTTTACTTCAACTTAATTATTGGCCTTGGCTCGCCAGCCTGCGGGGTAGTTGCCAAGAGTTTTGGCATGGGGCGGCTTCTCCCTTCGGCTTTCAGCAGCGTTTCAGCCAGCACTTGAGGCTTAAATGCGCAATAACAACAACACCTGCAACAACCAGCAACCAACAGTCAACAGCCAACAGCCAGCAACGAGCAACTAAAACATTTTTTATTTAAGGGTCTAAATTGCCAAATTGCTTTTGTTGTTTTTGTTGTTAGCTAATGACTCGATGAATTTGTTGCCGTCTGAGCTGTGCTGGCTCAGCAGTTCCTCCTCAGCTCCACCTCTGCCCCACATTTGATGGACATCCAATGATTATGACTTTTAAGCAGGCTCTAAGTGCATTACAACTTGGCCCAAAAGCCGATAAAGTCTGTGGCAGAGGGAGCAAAATGTTTTTGGTAATTAATCAAAATTTGTTGAACTTTCTACAAAGTTACGAATATTTCAAGGGCTTGCCAAAGAAGTTTTATAGCGAGTCGTTATTGCCTTGCAGTGTATTTTTTGGGGGTATACATATACATATGCTCAAGATTAAGGTCTGGAGGGGCCTGAAGTGCAGGTACCCTGCAGGAATTTCATTATGATTCGTTGCGTTCTAGTTGTATACACTCTAGAGTGGATGAGGTGGAGATATGTGTAGAAATCATTGCACAAGTTCATTATTGTTGATGTGCCGTTGAGTTCATTATATAGTGTGATTACTTTATAAACACCTCAGAGTACATACATATATCGATTGTATCTATAAATCTAGAAAAATTATTATTATCATTACGATCTAGTTACTTCTTTCCCAGACTTTGAATAGATTGAAGACATCTCGAAAACGAATTTTGTTGTTCTTAAACAATTAGTTTAACTTAATATTATCGGATTTAGTATACTATTCGGATAACTGAAGAAATTCGATCTCAACAGATCGGCGTAGGTTACTCTCTTCTAGTTAAGTTATGCTTTTCTAGCCCTTCGCTCGCTTAACGTTCAATGAAATATAAATAATAATAATAAAACAAGTATATAATATACAGAATCTCTTAAGGCTGTAGGCCAACAGATAAAAGAGTATTAAGATTAAGTGCTCAAGCTCCTCTCATGCACTCTCGGCAGCTCTTCACTGCTCTCGTACTTGCAGCTACGCAGCTAGAGCGCAATTCGATTTGGAAATCAGAGTGAGTAGTCCGTGAAATGCGTTGGCCATAAAGTCAGTCGAGCTGTGCAGCAATTGGCACTCACGCCTCTGCGACTGGGGCGCATAATTGAAAAGTGGAAGCAACCCCAATTACTTGCAGACAGCGCTCAATCAGCGCCACGAGCCACCCACTTCGCGCTGGCCCAAAGTTCAAATTAATTGCAATATGAGACACATTAAATTTGACCCCATTGAGGGTTGATCTCCGGCTCTAGGGTTCAGCCCCGCATCAGGATGAAGGAGGCTATCTGCCTCATGTGGCCTTAATGAGCGGTCAGTTAATCATGACATTTAAGACAGTGCCATTTGGCCAATGTCCTGTGGCCGAGGGGGGAGGCGGGTGGCACTGGCTATAGAGTGCGTAGCATCCTCTAAATTAAAGGCATATATTAATGCGATGGTTCATAGGGATCGGAATCGGGATCGGGTTCAGATTCGGATTCGGATACGGGTTCATGTTCGGGCTCGGGTTGAAGTTGTTGCCGCACTATAAAGACACTTTAATGCACTTCATCAATTCGGGTTATGGCTATAACACGCTGGCCAGCTACAGCTGTATGCGTATGTGTGTGTGTGTGTGCAGCGAATATTGAGACCATGCCATAGCCGTAATTATCTTTGCCCCAGACTAACTCAAGTCGGCTTCGCATTTTAAGATTTCGCAAAAATAATAAATAATAAAAACAGCAGCCTCAACAACAAAATGGGTCGTTTTTGGCTTGCAGATAAAAAAAAAACAACAACAACACAAAATATATATGAAAAAAAAAAAATTATGATGAAACTCCATTAATTTTTGTTGCCTTAGTTGCTGCGGCTGTGGCTGTGGCTGTTGCTGTTGCTGTTATTGTTATTTTTGAGGCCCGTTTGCGGCGGCTGCGTCATTGTTAATGAGTTTTTGCGTATGGCTTACTTATGGCGAGAGGAGCCGTCGCAGCCTGGACCAGTTCCAAGGAACTTAGGACTACGCTGCGGCTCTCAGACAAAGTTGGCAAGCCAACGGCCCAGCCCAGCCCAGCCGCAGAGGCTACTTAATATTTGCCTGATTCGAGCTGAGCTTACTGCCGCCGCCTGTCCTGTCCGTGGCCTGGACGGGCCTGGCAACTTCTGTGCGATTCTTTTTAATAAACTTCTTAGATAGAAGTTAAGCGCTGCAGCACTTCGATATGCCGCATCGCCGCCATGCCCCATTGCCCATGCTCCATGCTTCATGCAATCCAGGCAACTTGCTCGGCTTTTCCCACGCTGCTGTCCAGCCGACCAAAATTAAAGCCATTAGTTTACACTTTACATGCTAATGGCAAAGGTTCGAAAGAAGCCTGTCGCGTCCTTCACAGCCTGCCCCCAGGGGCAGGAGTATAGCAATGTTCGTGCTTCTGGTTAGCCACCGAGCCAACTCAACTCAACTGAACTGAAGTCAAGCCGAGGCAAGGCAAGCCAGCCAGCCTATCCTGCTGAATAAAACCAATGAACTTTTTAATTGCCTATGAACCCCGACCGCCAATACCCGTCTGTAGGCTCCAATTGCCATTCCCGTTCCCATTCCCATTCCCATTCCTGTTCCCGGTGCGCACACCAGTTAAGGCTCATCCGCTTCGCGAGTCGCGTATTCGAGTAGCCCGACGTTAGTCCGTTCTCAGGTCTGCGCACTGCCACAATTTCAAGTTTTACTGTTTGCTGTTATTTTATTTAGACAATTGGCGCCGTTACGGCAGCGAACATTCGCCCAAATTAACGACCTGTTTCGATTAGAGACGAGTGGCGTTTACTGCACTTTCCAGTTGCTCAGTCGCCCAATTGGCCAGTCGGACAGTTGGACAGTCGGACAGTTGGCCAGCTTGGAGACTGTTTATGGCCCGAGTAAATCATTTAAATTATGGCGCAGTTGAGCACACGGCTCAGCTCTATTGATTGGCTGGCAACAAGGTGCGCGTCTTAGCGACTGGAAATATGGCAATTGGCCGAGGAGCAACAAAGACACAGAAGCTGCGGGCCAACTTGGCCAGAAGGCGCAAGCTTAGCTCAAGCAGGGTTGGACACGTGGATAGTTCTATCGCTTAGAGGTCTATCAATTATTGTAGATGTTCGTTATCTTGATGCTTAGCTGGTAATCAGGGCAATTGTCACTTCACTTGGGTGCCCGCTGAGGGCGACCTTATCTCAGGTGGTCGGCATATGAAGTGGCTAATTAAAATAGTTAAATGTCATTTGGCCCTCGGGGCTCCCGAACGGAACCTCAAAGGCGAGCATGGAGAGGCGCGAGCTAAACAAATTTGGCTGGCGCAGCAGGTGGCGGAGATCGGTGAATCTGGCAACTGGAACCGTCGGAACCGGGAAACTGATCACAGCAGGCGCTATCAACGACGGCGCTGCAGGTTCAGCACCTTTTGTGCGATAGCCGGCAATAAGTTGGCTACATCAATCGGAGGCGGTGTCATAATTTTCACAGCAGGTGTCGCTGCTAATGATTTACAGCGGTGTGAGTGGCGGGCGAAGAGCGAGAGAGAGAGAGATGGCGCACTTAGACCAACTGCAGAGTAACGAGCGCAACAAACTGCAGTGGTAGTAAAAATGAAAACATGGACAAAAAATGAAAAAAAAATGAAAAAAGAACAAAAATCTAAATTCGTTGTGGGCAGACGCGCTGCTCTTTGATGTCGCAGTCAGAGAGCTAGTGGAGAAACTAAGTGGAGGAGGGACCGTCAGTAACTGAGAGGGAGCGAGAGCCGAGATAATGGACAGCTCATTGTTGTTGTTGCCGTTGCTGTTATGGGCCAACAACATCAAGTTGAAAAACAATTTATTATTCGTTTTGTGTTTGCTGCATATGTATTTGTGTATCTATAGGTATAGGTCTGTCTCCTTTCAATTTGGCCCGGTTAAGTACGGTTCCGATCGCTCTAAGCCCTTTTCCCCTGCAGCCGCATTCACCTTTAGAGCCACAGCTACAGACATGGCCACAGCCACAACTCTGTCCACAGTCAAGCCGTGGGGCGTTGCAGTGGCTCGCCGCGCTAATTTGGTCATGTTGGATGGCCGTGGAACGAAAGCCTGGCGCCAATGGCGCCCCCTATGGCGCACAAATGCTAAACAAATTGTTAAATATTGTAAGCGATTCGAATTGGGGCACTTGTTGTTTACCGTGCCAAACAATTGAGGGTGGACAGTGATGAAGTGTAGGTGTAGCTCTTTGGCAGGCACCGGCACCGGGCTCACGTGAGTTTGGCATTCTGCATTGGCTATAAGTGAAAGAGACAGTTATTACTTCAAGTCTAATTGGCCTAAAAGGAACTTTCTTGCCAGTGTTCCCGGAAGAGGATAGCTTCATTCAAGCTCTAGAACGGAGTACTCCCTTCGACCACTAGAGGTAGAGGTCGGTAGGTAGAGGCATGGAATCATACTCACTATTGAAACCGTAATAGAAGTAGATGTCACCGAACGTCTATCAAGCCAATTAGTCTATAGAGCGAGCAGTGGTGATACATGTGAAATATCCCACTCAAAGGCCACTAGGAATTCCAAATTCTTACCTATAAAACTATCGCAATCATTGGTCGTAATAAGTAAAAATGGGGTAGAAATAACAGTGATGATAACAGCAACGATAACAGCTACAGTAACTTTAACAGTAATAGTAACATGAACAGAAGAATATATCAGTGAGTATCCTGAATGCCATTGAATCTTTATGGAGTAGTTCTCATCAAGAGCTGCAGATAGCTAACTCTTTGAGTTGAGTTCAATAGGATTTCGCACCTACAGCACCATAACACTAACAGTAGAAGATGCAAGTGAACAGCCTGACTACCAGTTCGAGCATTGGAGCTGGATGTTATCAAGCTAGAGGCTGACCTTTTCCCATAGAACTCGATTCACCAGTAACATGAACCAATGTCTTATTGAGTACAGTGCAGTCGGCTGGTCGGGCAAACTCTGGCTTGGCTTTTAGCTGCTGTGCTAATCGATGAATCAAATCATCTAGCATTTAAATTTGCAGAGACTTGATTGACTGGCTAACTGATTAGCTAACTAACTAACTAACTGACTTACTGGCTTACTGCCTGCCCCGATATCATTTTGTATAATTTTCTTGCCACACACTCGAGCTCACTCTGCAGTCTGCAGGGAGCCATGTGCGCAGTTGCACGACGTTGAAATTGCTCCAATTATGTTGGCTCCGGTGCGGGTTGGGCCTGGCCTGGCCTGGCTCTGCTCGGATGCGGGGCCAAAGTAGTTCGGTGGCCAACGTCGCGACGGTGGCTTTCTGTTTTGACTGCACGGCTCATCCTTTCCACCATTCATTCTATGCTCTTGCACTGTGACTGGACTGGCCTCAATATCATTATACTGCCAGCGGGGCAGTGGCACCTCTCTGACTTATAGCGCGGCGATAGCAGCCACAGCGACATCGCTATAAACGTGCCACAACAAGTTTCGACCCGGCTACCAGAAAACCACTATCGCCCAATCCCCCAATCCAAACGGCGCGCTATGCCCGAAATCTCAGCCAGCAGCAATGCGGAAACGGCCTGAGCCGGCTATCGATTCGTAGTTTGCTATGAACCCGAGTGCGCTCCCTGTGGGTAGCTGGGCGACCCCGGCAATTATTCGACAAATAGCAGCTTCCGCGGCCTCAATCTGTGCCAGCCTGATTGCGGCCTACCACGGCTAGCTAGCTGCTGCCTTAGCTGTTTCTCCTCCTACAGCTAATCTTAGCCGCTAAATTGGCCGCTAAGCAACGGTAAAGCTGAACTGTAAAACACAGACTTAATGCTCTTAGACAGCTAGGTAGGCAGCCACTTGACTACTGGGTGGACAAAGCGGATGCGGCTGAGTTTCGCGAGTCCGTTGACAATTTCGGGTGGGGGCCATCAAACAGATGCTGAAGCTGCCAGGCGAAATGTGTGTGACGAGGATCAGCGAAAGGATAAGCCACCGACGTCCAACAGATTGAGACGGGGCAGGTAGGTCTGAGCAGATCCTTGACCGTCGTCAATCACATTGCAATTTCGGCTACAGCTAGGGACAGTAATTGGAAGTGTTAGCCAGATAGACGCACAAGTGCCCAGGATATGTTGCCGCATCGCTAGACAAGGCCAACAGCAGGAATTCGTTCTGGGCAGGTTGAACAAAGCCAGGATCACAAATGAGTTCCTATTGTTCTTCAGAGAGTGCGGGAGGGAAAGAGAGAGAGAGAGAGACATAGAGAGACCCAGCTGTGCGGAAGTCAAAGTCAACTAAATGAAATCACAGCACATGTTGTACGCGTGTGTGTGTGTGTGTGTGTGTGCGTGTAACTAAAGTTAGTTAAAAGCCATCAAAGTCAAGATCTAAAATGTCTTGAGCACTTCCCCTGAAACGCTGATATATGTATATATATAATGTCGTGAATGATTCCGGTTACAGAGCTTCTGGAATTCCGTTGAACTCTACTGAGAAATGCAGCTGGTAAAGGCGCGAGGCATTTAACGGGCATTTAACGGGCATTTAAAATGCGAAATCTCCGATATGATTTACGTTGCGAATTAATTTCGTGGGCCGACGTTGCGTCGGTGGCATTAAAACGGTTTTTGGATTTCTGTTGTTGTTTTTTTTTTGTTTTTGGCTTCCTTCTGATTCGGAATCTCGGCCGTCTCTGTTGAGGTTGCTGGCAGAAAAGGAGCCGCAACACAGGATATGAAATTGAGCATAACTAATTAGAATTCAAACAATTTTCAGATTCGAGCGAAAGACGCGCTTGTTAATTAAGAAAACTAAAGAGGAAGTTGAGCCGTTCCCATGGCAACTGCATTGAACCCAACTTAATGACGGTACCCCAATTTCTTCACGCTCTTTTTAGGATCATCCTAGTCTGCGCGGCACTCCGCTGGCCATGCTGGCCGCCCAGTGCAACAAACTATCGAACAAATCGCCGCCGCCGCTGGCCGATGCGGCCGTCGGCAAGGGTTTCCATCCCTGGAAGAAGAGTCCCAATTCACCGGCAGCAAGTAGCAGCAACGCACCCGGCGGCGGAGGCGGCGGTGCATCGAGCCTCAGCGGCAGCAGCAGCGTTGGCCAGCACTCACCCTGCGCCATCTCGGCGGCGAGCTCGTCCAGCTCCAGCGGCAGCGGTAGCGGCGGAGGAGGAGGCGGTGGCGGTGGAGGCAGCGGCGTGCAAACATCGCGCAGCCTCTCGTCCAGTGCTAACAGCAGCACTATGGTAAACATCACAGCTAGGTAAGCAGCACGACGGCGCACAGTGGTCCAATGCCTATGAATCTGGCTGAGCTAAGGGCCAATAGCGAGCACGCCGGAGAGTGAGCCCGGATCAAGGCCGATTGGCACTACCTCCTCCTTATGCGATTCGAGCGTCCTCTGCTCAGCCAGCGTTCTGGAGGCTTGTGGACCACTGTGCGTTGGCTAGACAACGGCATGCTTTATACAACTTGTGAGTAATTTCAGCATATATCCTTACAGTCGTCCGCTCGCCTCGTCCTGCGCGGCCGTGGGCACCTCGGCGTCTGCCTACGGCAGCGACCTGTACTTTCCCAACACGTCCACGTCGTCGGGCAGCATGGTGGCCGACAATCATCACATGCACCAGGGGCTGCTGGGCAAGGTGGAGGGCGCTGCGTTCGGGTCGGTCTACTCGCGCCACCCGTACGACTGGCCCTTCAATGCGGTGACTGCGTCCGCCCACAAGGCCGCCGAGGCAGCCAGCGTCAACTCGGGCTGGTGGGACATGCACAGCGCTGCCGCTGCCGGCAGCTGGCTGGACATGGGCAGCGCGGCGGCGGCGGGCATGCACTCGACCATGGCCAACTATGCGAGTGCCGCGGCTGCTGGCACGGATTACAGCTCGGCGCTCTCGCACTCGCTGTCGAACACGGCCCATCTGTTGGGCTCTGGACAGCACTTGCTGCAGGACACGTACAAGAGTATGCTGCCCGGGCAGGGGGTGGGCGGCTTCTCGCTGCCGCACAGCTCGCCGTCGGCGGCGGCTACGGCCGCCTCGCCGCAGGCCTCGACCCCGTCCACGCCCTCTCCGCGCTCGCAGCGACGGTATGCGGGCCGCGCGACCTGCGACTGCCCCAACTGCCAGGAGGCGGAGCGCCTGGGCCCGGCCGGCGTCCACTTGCGCAAGAAGAACATCCACTCCTGCCATATTCCGGGCTGCGGCAAGGTCTACGGTAAGACGTCGCATCTGAAGGCGCATCTGCGATGGCACACCGGCGAGCGTCCCTTTGTGTGCAACTGGCTGTTCTGCGGCAAGCGCTTCACGCGCTCCGACGAGCTGCAGCGGCATTTGAGGACACATACCGGCGAGAAGCGCTTTGCTTGCCCCGTGTGCAACAAGCGTTTTATGCGCAGCGACCATCTGGCCAAGCACGTAAAGACGCACAATGGCACGGCGCCGAATGGCATTAAAAAGGGCTCCTCGGAGTCGTGCAGCGACTCTGAGGAGGCAGCCAATCAGTCGGGTGAGTCGAACGGGTTGGGCGGCGCGTCCAGTGGCCAACAGACGGGCGCAGGTGGTGGCGGCGGGGGTGGCTCCGCCAGCTCCGGCTCCGGCAACGGCAGCTCTGGCTCCGGCGCCGGCGGCAATCGAGCTGGCAGCCATCCCGGCACCCCGACCTCGCTGCACGCGCATAGCGCCTCCAGCACGTCCAGCAGCCTGCTGGGCGGCGGTCTGCACCTGGCCACGCCGCACCAGATGGTCGCCGCGGGCGGCTCGCCGGTGATGCTGCATCAACATCAGCAGCAACAGCATCAGCAGCATTCGCATCAGTCGGCGCACCAGCAGCAGCAGCAGCAGCAACAGCAGCAGCAACAGCAGCAACAGCAACAACAGCAGCAACAACAACAGCAGCAGCAACAGTTCTCGCAGCAGCAGTCCCATCCGCATGCCCATCTGCATCACCATCACCATCACCTGGTGGGTGCATCGGCACCCAGTCCCGGCCTGGATCAGCGTCTGGACCACAGCGCCCTGGTCGACATCAAGCCGCCGATGGTTTGAGGATCGCTGGGACCCTTTTTGTTTACAAATTGAACAGAAATGGGTTCCTGGACGCAGTTCAATGTGCACCCCCATTGGGCGCATCTATAATTAGTGGGCGTGGCACTGCACTCGAGACACTAACGCTAATGGCACACACACGCACTCGTAAAAAAAATTATTTTGTGCATTTCGCATTTTTTTTTTTTTTTTTTCAATACAAAAAATAAATAAAAGCTAAGCAATTTTTTTTTTTTAGTATATTTTAATAAATATTACGTGTACATAAAAGTGCTTAGAAATGCTAAATACAAGTTTCCGCTATCTTAATTAACAAAATAAAACAAACTTAAAAAAAAACACACACAAATTGCAAATTCTTAAAATAAAAATAAAATAAAATATATATATATCTTAAAGTCCTGCTTAAATCCTATTGTATATATGTATTTAATGTATTTCTAGATGTCTATACGAATATAGTTTCATATATATATGTATATCAAACGATCCTCAAATTTACAATCATAAAATTATTGCTATTGATATGAAGTATGCTACAAAAAAAAGTTTTTTTTTCATAGTTCTTAGGTAAACAATTATTAAGAGAAATGGATCTATTAATATGCGCAGCGTTTACAAAAGTTATATATATACAAGTATATATATACATATAATATGCTTAACATAATGACAAACTAAACTTGAAAATTAAAGAATTGAAAAAAAAGAAAAAAAAGAAAATAAATCTGATTTCAATGAAAGGTAAACAATTATTATTATTATTATTATTTGTTGAACATTATGTGAGCAATTCAAAAAATAGTTTAAACCTATATATTATTAAAATAATATTTCTAGTCCAATTATGCAAAAAAAGAAAAAAAAGAAGAGAGATGAAAAGAAAAATAACAAAACAAAAAAAGAAACAAAACAAAAGCGATTATTTCTTAAACTAAGGATGATAAACCAAAATTGTAAATCAAAACAAAAATGATTTGCTTCAATTGAACGCTAAATATGCATGACAAGTGTGAAGGAGGCGCTAGGAGGCGTGGCCAGTGCTTCTTCTCCCGCTATATGCATTATCTTAATAATTGTTATATAAAAACTACTTTTTTTTTTATCCACTTAAAATATGAATATATATATACATATATATACGAACTATGCATACTATATTTAAGACGCTAGTGCATTACAATTTTGCAACTAAATGTGTTTTTTTTTTGTTTTTTTTTTTTTTTTGTATTTAAATTTAACTAAACTTACATTTCATATATGTATACGCGAAGGGAGGAAAGAAAAACAGAAACAAAAACAAAAAAAGAATTAGGGCTTGACTAGTTTTTAACTCTTTAGCGAGATCAAACTTACTTAGCAACTTTCAGCTGTATATGTGTGTATGTATGTGAGTGTGCATACGTGCACACGTATGCAGTTATATATACATATATGCATATATATGTATCTATATATATATATAGATAATACTTTTTTTTTTTGTCAACAAACAACAAAATGTAAATTAAATATTTAAAATAAATTTTAAAAAATTACAAAATTTTATTAAAAATAAATGTAACAAAACTTTCAGTTATGAACATTCGCTGTTGTTGTCCCTTGGACTCGGGCTCAATGAATATCAATTTGCCAGCAACAGCCCAGGATAACGGGAATCGTATACGTACCATGTGAGCGCAGGACCATTACATGGGGGGGATGCTGGGCCGTACACTTTCGATCTGAGCCATGTGGATTGCGGGTGGTTGCTGGGTTGCTGGGCTGGATGTTTTGGCCGCTGGGTGGGTGGGTGGTCTGACAGTTTATTTAACATTTGACGGTCGGAATGCTGCATTGTGGGCGTCAACGGAGGCGGCCTGCCCAACCTTGTCGTTAACGACTTAAACGTAGAAAAAAGGCGACGGGTAGAAAAACGCTTTACGGTTTACGCTATTTGCTTTGGTTACGCCAGTTACTTATGGGGGGCCCGGCTGCTATTTGGATGATTTAAATTTTATTACCATGGATTTGTTGCCTGGGGTCGACGTCAGCTCAAATGCTCAAATGCTCGAATGCTCGAATGCCATCAAGGATGAGTGGGTCGCCGGGAAATTGGGGAAGGGGCAGATTGAAATTGAAGTATGTGCAGATTGTTTTTGATTTGGTTTGCTTCTTTCCTTTGCCTCTCTTATGAGTAGATTAAGCTGCGCATTTATTTTTCGGCTGGTATGCTCTGTATGTGTTGTCAGTCCCGAGGGGGCGTTCAATTGCGTTGGCAGAGTGGGTGTGGGTGGCTGGTGAGGTGGGTGGCTGGTGGCGGGTGACAAATGAATTGAAAATGCCCGACCGTAAATACATAAATAATAAATAACAACAAATAACGGTTATCTCTCGGTATGTCAAAGGTTAAGCACTTGATGACACATGAATCCCCTTATGTATAACATAGAGAACTCAATTGACGACTGATTATTTCCCATAATAGAATTTATATATATAACATGATTTTTTGTATGGTATTAGTAGACTAATGTAGTTTCATAGTGCAAGAGTTAATTAATTGATTGTTTGCATTTAGATGGTGTACTAGATAGCTTTAGTACTTAAATATGCTTACACTATCTCGATTAAAAGAGCATTGATATATTTAATTTCCTGTCTTCCACTTATTCTATTTTTCATTGCTTCTTTTTCTCTCGTTTCGTTTCCAGTCATCGTATTTCCCGCTTTCTCGCTGTATCTCTTTTTCTGCCTCCCACTCTCTATCTCGTTCTCCTTCTATCAATCTCTTTCTCTCAATCACTATTTCTCTCCTTTTTTCCAAAAGCTCTCCTTTTATTTCTTTTTCCCTCACTTTCTGTTTTCTTCTCAATCAATCTTGTAATTCTCGCTTTGTCTCTGCCTCCTTCTCCAAGTTTTTCTTTCCTGTCTTATTATCTATCACTCTATTTCTATCATTTCCTTAACATTTAGTTGTCCTGTTCTTCATTTATCCCTTTACTTTCTTACCGTTTCTCTCTTTTCTTGTTCTCCACATATTTATTTATCTATCTCTCTCTTTCTCGATTTCTCACTTTTCTTCTCTCTCCCTATTCTTCTATATATATTTCTTTCTCCTTCATTGTTTTTCTCAATTAATTGTTTTGTTTGTTTTCTTCCTGTCTCTCTCGTACTTTTTATCACACCCGCTTTATACATATATATATATATAACTGCTTTTCTCTCTCCAGTTTCCTCAATCTCACTCTCTTTGTCACCTTTGTCTACAAATAATTCATTAGCGTCAATTTGATCAATAAATAATATTAATAAATAAATATATATTTTTAATGTAGACTAAAGAGAAGAAAACAGTTTAGAAAGCCTTAGCTCAGACTGCACGATTACGAGATCTTCTAAACTCTTCTAGGTTATTTTCTAACAATTCTTCGCTTGTTTTCTTCATAGCACATTAACACTGACTTATATGAACTTACTGGTATTATACAAATAGAAGTTGAAGACAATTATGTCTTTGTCCTCTCCAGCTTGATATATTCTAACAACAGAAAATTATGAAAACTAAAGAGGAATTAATTCAAGTTGTTTTCGAATATCTTAAAGCTCTTCCAGCATACACAGTGAGTAAATTACTGTCTCGCTTGGGTGTCAAATGAAAGATGTACGAGTTACTCTCAACGGCTGCCGAGTCCTGCTCCTGCTGTGCTGGAGCACCATTTGTATGGTCGAATTTCAAAAGAACGTCATGAAAGTTGTAAATAAAAATTATAATAGTACACAGCACAAACAGCAAACACAGAAGCAGAGGCGGCATGCGTTTGGCATCGGCTTGCCGCACTCATGCCCAGACGCACCCCACCCCACCCCACACATACACACACATACACACATACACAGTGAGCGTCAATGGCACTGGACATTGTAGATGATAAATGGGCGCTCAAAAGGAGCAGCATATGCTTGGATGCTAAATACTGTTTGCCCACAGTGTAAAACGCTCAGCACTCGAAGCTCTTCAGCTAAATCTGAGAAAGCTCAGATAAGTATATAATATGTATATATGTACATGTGTATATGTATATACTGTGTGCTTGTTTGTGTATAAATATGATTTTCATATATCATTTAAGTGGCGTTAGGCGCCGCTAATCAGGCGCTCGCCAGAGCTGCCGGAGTGTGGGAGACTTTGAATTGCTTGCTGTTAGTTATGCTGCTCCACCAGCTGCTCCCTCCCTCACTCCTCAGCTCCCTCCCGTTGCTCGAATGTCAACACTATGTGTCGCTTGGGGCGTTGGAGTGACAGGGGTGTCGCTGGCACTTCAAAAATTTCTTAATGGCTGCTCGCCTCTGGCTCTGCGGGTGCTTCCTCCTTGTTCACACATTGTTTTCATTAAGCAGCACCAAAAATTTGGAATCTGCTGCTGAATGAGTGCGCGTAATCTGTTGTTGTTATTGTTGTTGTTGCTGCTGTTTGTCGTTTGTCGCTGAGTTGTCTCTCGCTTGTCTCTTGTCGGGATTTCCACATCTGTTTGCATTTGACACGATTATTTATGTTTATCGCGCGTTAAATGCGGTCTATTATCAGCATAATAATCGTAATTAAAAGCCAACTAATTTATGGCAGTGATTTATTTACCCCGCATTCACGGCATTTTTTAGTTCTTCCTTGCTTTATGCTCAAATTCCATTCGCTTTTTTGTATACCCTCTCCATCTCTCCCTCTCGCTCTCTGTCATACACACATATTTCAAATGGATCAATTTTTTTCTCTGGTAAAAAACATTTCAAATATGCAACTGACAGAAGGATTGTCGTCTTGGGACGTGGTAAGTGCTCATATATAGGTATATATTTACATGTAAATTTATTTATATGTAAAGCCATTTAAATATTGTTTAGGGATTGACTGTTTAAACTCGAGTCGGCTTAGGCAAAGATGCTTCATTATTATCATGTTTTAATAATAAAATTATGGAATTTATCTATCAATTAATTATATATATATTCTGTATCTGCGAGCCCAAGCAGAGCCTGAACGTCTATAAGTCAGAAGCTTAGAGTGTAGCCTCTTCATACTTACCGATAGACAATTTATGCTATAACTCATTCCACCACCTCATTATCGATAATTTTCGACAATTGTATCTGTTTTAAGTGTAACTGGAATACCGAAAAAAATAATTGGGATTAGAGTAGGGACATATAGACAGATGGAAATGCCAGCTTTGCGCAAGGTTCACGATATCTCCAGAGGCTTGGGTTATCTTCGGGGTATATGCTCATTCCTGACTGGAGTACTCGTACTTATTTTTACAGTAGTTGTTATTGCTGAACTTAATAAATTTAAATGAAAGTTGAGACACATAGTATAGGATCGATATTCAGTTCTGTAATTATCTCGTATACAGAGTCAAGTTAACATGCGGTAAACTATTTAAAAGACCTTAAATTCTGTTCGGAAAATGATTCTTATTAATTTCTATTTGATAGAAGCCTAAGTTAAAGACTAAACAATTACTCATAGGGAACAGAGAAGTCTAGAATGCTGTGCAGACCGCAAGGTAACTGTCTAAATCAGTTGTTCTTTAGTTTTGATAAGGAAAGCATTTTGATTGTCAGATATGTTGTTCAGATATGAATAATTAATTATATCTTAAAGTAAATTTTAGTAATATCATAGTCACATAGGTGGCTAGACAGCAAAGTAGAGAAAGAGGGAGGAGGGATCCATGTATTATAGATAGATATGTTTGTATGTATGTATATAGGCATGACATAATATTATAGAATCGACTGTTCATGCTACTCGAGAAAATGCACACAAACATTACAGCAATATGAGTATGTGTATGGGTATCCATTCAAGTCGAGTCATATTATGAGTGCAAGATACTGACCGATTAGCTGGACAGAAGGAGCTGGAGGCATGGGGGCCGTTTAAATTAGCTGCATATGCGGTACTCGATTAGAAGGCGAATCGAACAATAAAATCGAAATATCTAATGCTCATAGTCAATCGGCGATTATTTTCAAATTAAATCATTAAAGTTAATTACAAGGTGTAGCCAATGACACAGGCAGCTCGGGCACTCGCACAACAACAACAACAACGACGACAACAACTGGGCAACGCCATTGAAATGAAGTCTAAATGCCACTTGGAGAGCAGGAGAACCCTTTCTGGCCATGAACCGTATCATGACAAATGTAAATTTAAATTGTACGAGCCCAAACCACTATTAATTCGAACAGCATGTTTTTTTCACAGTGCGCAATGTTTAACACACTATATTGTCAATACTACCAAAGATAACACATACCAATGCGTTTCGTCTTAAAGAGAATTTTATTCTCTACACGATGAAAAAAAAATTGTTGCTCTATTTCCAACAGCAACAAAAATATGAGTAATTTACTAAAACGCTTGGCATAACAGAGGAGAAAAAATTGACCACTATTAATTCGAACGCTGCCTAATGTGATTTACTATCATACTTAAAACAATAATTTAATTAATATTCGAATTGTGTTACGTCGCCCATGGCCTGCATTACGCATTTAACTCATTTTAGAATTGATTTTAAAAAATTTTTGCTATGCTCTTGAGAAATTGAGTCCCACATCTCTTGTAATTCGATTTTCAAGTCAGAAATGTTCATTTTTGCTTCATTTCGAAGCTTGCTCTTTAATGATGGTGGCTAATGCCACCAAATATTCTCAGTTGGGATTAGTCTAGGCTAATTAATAGCCAATCTAAAACCTCCACTTGATTCCAGCCATTTTTGGTGCGTTTGGCTGTGCACATGATGCTCCGCCCTGCTGAAAAGTTTTGGTTCTGGTATTGATGTCCGCAAATTAAATTTTAAAATATGAATGTATTTTTCAGCATTAACCGTCCTTTCAATGAAATGAAGCTTTCCTAATCCTTTGGCACACATACATCCCCATACCATAGTGCTCGAAGGAAACTTTACTCTTTCAGGCAGTATTGAGGGTATGTTTCTGCACTCTTACGAATGACACGTTTACTCGTATCGCCGACACTAACATCAAATTTTGCTTCATCGCTAAATGTGATGGTATCCCATTGCCTTTGAGTCCAAGACATCCTTTCCCGAGCCCATTGCAAGCGTTTCTTTTTTGAGGAAGCGTAAGCAAAGGTGTTTCCTTGACCCACGAGTAAGATAAGTTATTGGGTACGATGCATAGGTAATAACAAAACATACTTTATAAAAACCATATCCAATATTTTTAAAATGCAATCGCGTCCTTTTTTGCTTGACAGCTTTGGAAATTTCCTGCGACCACTTAGAAGCCAAATTTCTTAAAGATTGGCGTCGATCAGCCTTAACAATTTTGGCCAGTTGTCTTTTGTCGCGGGGTGTTATTGCTGATGTTCGGCCTCTATTCGCAATGTTCATGTCAATATTCCCAATTTTTTTTTTAAATTTGTATCACCCCATGCATAAACGATTTAGACAAATTTAATTGCTTGGTGATCTCTTTAAGATTTAAAAAAATCTCTAAGCAAAACTCGGATTTCGTTGCAAATAGGCTTACCACGTACCATCGTGGTTGCATCGTTGCATCTGCAGCAATTTAAAAATTTTTGCCGGTGTATTGCGATATTATTCGCAGACTATAGTTAGATAGTTATTCTGTTTCATTGGTTGCTTTTTTTTGCTTTTATTTTGAGATAAAGGTAAGCTTACGCAGAGTTCGAATTAATAGTGGTCAATTTTTTCTCCTCTGTTATGCCAAGCGTTTTAGTAAATTACTCATATTTTTGTTGCTGTTGCAAAGAGAGCATTATTTTTTTTTTTCATCATGAAGAGAATAAAATTCTCTTTATGACGAAATGCATTGGTATGTGTTATCTTTAGTAGTATTGACAATATAGTGTGTTAAACATTGCGCACTGTGAAAAAAACATGCTGTTCGAATTAATAGTGGTCAGGGCTCGTATAGACAGAAACTCCTTCACAGCTCTAATATATTTCATCTCTGTCTAACACAAACGTCATCGCTATATGTTTGGCTTCCTGCAGCATTTGGAGTGTGCAAATCAAATGAAGTTGAAGAAGGCTACTTTAAATCCGTTGCACGGTTGGCAGTCGACAGTCGCCAGTCCACAGTCGGCAGTCGCTGCCCTTTCCTTGCAGTTTCACTCAAATTACGCGCGACGCGTGTGGAAAATTTTAAACTAGCTGACAACAGTGTAAATTGGCAGGCACAGGACGAACGCCGCAGGCAGAAGAAGGATGCGAGTCTCGAGTCTTGCTGTCTTTTGTGAAATTATTCCGACTCAATGAATTCAGACAAATGACTTTCATTACAGCGATTATACGCTCTGCTCTCACCGACTGGATGGGAGCGAATGCTGTCTAAGCAAATTTAGATGGGATTTACTCGGCGCAGTCTAAAGTAGATCGATGGTTAAAGTCATAGTCCTGATCGATGCCAACTGCAGTTGTTATTTTATGTCTGTATCTAGTCACAGTCAGTTCTAGTTCCCAAGGCACGGCTCAGTTACATAGAACCGCAAGGAGCGAAAGGCCACGCTATCTGTATGGTATATGTGTCAACTGGAACGAGCATGTAATTATTCACTCATTTGACAATACATAGACATATATTTTTCATTTCCGAGAGCCTTGTTAGCAACTGTTAAGTGTAAATAATTGATATGGCTGTGTGCAAATGCCTGCTGACTCCCAGGACCTGTTCGCAATGCGAAGGCTGCTCCTTGCTGTAAGACGTTGCGGTTTCTGTTGGCAGCTGGCTGGAGCTGAGATTGCGTTGCTCGGCTTAGCCCTGCTCACAGCATATCTCAGTCTTATCTCATAATCTTTTCAGTGACTTTTCAAGGTTCGGCTAACCGCAAGTCATATGTATATGCTGAGGCGAACTTGTTGTTAAGCTGTTCTGCCATTAGCCCAGCGCTGCAGCACTTGTCAGGGTAGCACAGTCGTTTTTTGTTTTTCTTTTTTAATAATCTACACGACAGCAGTGTTAAACCGCAAAATGTGGTGTAAGGGAGGGTTACAAGGAGCATAACTAGGTACAGAACATGAGCAACCAAGAGTGCTCTGGCTGGTAGTGCCCGACAAGGGAATACCTTGCTTTGAGGTAATTTTACTACTATTCTATGATTCGTTTATAAATATTAAGCAAAGAACATGTGCACACACACACTCATCTACTGATAATTGCGTGTATTCGTCAGTATACAAGATCTCCTTATATGAAATGTGAAATATTTTTGGGAGGTATCCAAAATCCGAAAAATGGTGCATCTCTTTATTTATGATACGGATCTATACAGTGAATATGAAGACTGTAACTGTTTTGGTATTTCAGTTATACTTAAAATCGATGTAAGCTGATCAATTTTTATTGATATTAAGGAACTGGGATGAGTTATCGTACACAAAAGGATAAGGTTGTACTGAAGGGCGGGCATCAAACGGATTGATGAATAGATGGATGAAAACCCAGACAGACAGACAGACAGACAGACAAATATATGGACAGACGACTTGTGCTCATCATCCTAATCATATACATAAATAAACGTTATGTTTTTCTCGCTTTCTTCTGCTTGTTGGAAACATTCGAACAGAACCAATATACCCTTAATTCCCATTTGCAATTGAACTCACGGTATAGAGAAAAAAAAAGGAAAAAAAAAGTTCAAGGGAATTAATTGTAATGCGTTCCATTTGAAAAATATTAATTATAAACCTGGAGACTAGCTGGCATTCATGTGGCGCTCTATCATTTCGAATGAATTTTTAATATTTGTATGTGCTCAATTTTTTCCAGTTTTGTTGATTTGAATTTGTTGTGCTTACTTTGTACTCAGCTTTCGTCGTGGACAAGTCAAATGGCATGTTGACAGGTGGGCGTGGCGCAAACGGAGGGCGTCGTTTGATAATTGGAACTGGCTAAAGAGCTAATTGTGAGAACTGGCGGGTGTGCAGGAAATCTGATAAACATTCAGCCACCGGGATACGGGCGAACCGAACACAATCGCAGCACAGGTGGCAGCAGAGTTGAACAAGATCCAGTCACATTTGTAGCACTTGCATCATTTGAAACTGTAAACGGATATTGGATGACAAAACCTTAGGCAGAGCACTCGCATAGGCATAGGCATAAGTATTGGCAATGGCATTGGCATCTAATGTTCAACTGATGAATGATAAGCCGCACAATGCGAACACAATGAACAGCGAACACCCTGTGCAGCGCTTCCTGTCTGTCTGGCGCGTCTCCCTGTTCGTCTCCCATTTCATCAATGGGCACAAAGTGCTATGGAAACTATTGGCGCAGCGTGGGAGCCGGCCGCATGGCCAAAGCCTAACAGCCTAACCAGCGATGATCGACAATCAATGGTGCGCACAGGACGCGGACAGGTTCATTGTTTGGCGCAGCACCCAGGCAAGGACTCTGCTGGTGCTGGCGCGCTTTGAGACACACGATACCACTTCAAATGCTGCCAGCCAAAGGGATAATAACGAGGCTAATAGACGGTATCGAATTTAACTCTAGCAGATAATCATCTCGGCCTCTGTCACGTCTTTCCGCTTGCGTGTATGTATGTTATTGTGTGTGTGTGTGTGTGAGTCTGTACAAGAATGAAGGTAATTGTCTAGGGATACTTGACGCTGCACTGACAAGTGTGTCCTTTCTGGTCCTTGAGGCTGCTGTTCTGAGGTTAAGGAACTAACTAACTGCCTGCCGCACCTTAACTCTTTCAGCTGCATGCATGCATAGCTGGGCTCGACTCGGCTTGGCTTGGCTTGGCTTGGCACGGCATGTCCTGTCAGTTGGCAGCCTTAGATCCAGATCGTTGTGTTATCGTACCACCAGCAACCAGCCACCAGACTGTCGTAAGTAATTAAATGTAATTTCGATTTTGGCCAGCCATCCATCCATCCATCCATCCATCCATCCATCCATCTATCGATCTACGGCCGAGCGCAGCGTGGATGGTCGAGATATGCGTGGCAAGGCGTGGACAGAATTGGGTATTGCGTGCAGCCTCGTGCAGCGGTTGCCAGTTGGCTCTACAATTAACTGGCATTTGAATAGCGCCTCCCGAAAAAAGGGTTCGATTGCCTTTCGATTCTGGCCGCCTTCAGTTCAGAGTTCTCAGCTCTGGGTTTTCAGTTACAGTTGTCGCATAATTATTTAGTTATCATATTGAAAACTTTCAAAATTGTTCTACTCATTGCATATGCACACACACACACACACACTCACTCAGACAGACATTGTATGTGCGCTGAACCCTTTCTGGCCCAAATAACAGGTTGGACAATTCAAATTAAACATTAACTCGTAATAATACATATGTATTTGCCATTTGAAGACTTGTTAACGAACTTATTAAGCGTAGCGCCACATGCAAATGCACCACAAACCGAACTTAGAAAACAATTCCCAACATGTCGCTCCACTTAGCCGCATACGATTCGAATAGCAGTTCGTATTATTAAAAGTAGAAACCGAACGTATTCGTACATATGTACGTATTCCCCCTTTCGGTCAGTTCTAAGAGCCCCTCAATTGTCTGCAAATAGAGCAATTATCCAAACAGCAACGGAATATAAACGTCTTGGGAGTATTGAAAAGTGGCTGCATATTGATTCAGTTGCTTTCAGTAAGTGGATAATCGGCTTCGATTTCTATATTTAATGAAGAAAGTTTTTAGTCGACTCCCATGGTCACCTGAATAAATTAGAAATATTCTGTAGTGTAGTTAGGAATGCACTCCTTAAAAGAGTTGAACGAAGGTTTTAGATTGATTAAATGTCTCTGAAGAGGTATCGAATCGCGATTCATATAAGAAAATTGTAAAGGACTATAAATATAAGTTACGCATATGATGATCGCTTGATAGTTTAATGATAGAACGAAAATTAGTGATATTGATTAATTGAGTAGCGTTTATTAAAAGTAATTAATAATATCCCAACACAAAACAATATTGACGCAGAAGCGCTCAGAAAAAAGTTAAAAAAATAACAGAACTTATGTCAAGCAGTCTCTACATAATCAGAGATATGATATAAGAATTTTAGAAAATAATATAGCAGTAATAATAATAATAAATACAATGTAGTCTAGACCATATCCATCGATTTTTAGTTTTATTTTTAGGAACAACGACCAAGGATTAAATAAATGGGATTATTTTTTGCTAATTCAAGCTAAAAGATAAAAGATAAATTCAGTTCGTCTAGCTTCTACTCGTCGTAATGAAATTCAGTATCCCTCAAACTATTGCGCAGTTCTCGATTTCAATTGCTTTTTTAGTTTAATTAAACAATTGAGGGGAAAACCAATAAATCTAGCGCGCACGCGACACGATGCTAGCTCCAATGGCAATGGCACTGGCAATAGCCCCAGGATAAGAAATGCAATTTGCTTTTTGGTGGAACTACAAAAATGTATTGTGCTCAATAACAACAACCACAACAGCAGCAACAACAACAACAACAACAGAAGCAAGAAGGGCCACAGTTAATGAGATTAAAATACGCAGCGGGAGTTCCTTTGAATGAAGCGCCACGGGTTGCTCTCGCTATGCAAGGACACTTAAAACCGAAACGTTAAGTGAAACATATGATACAACAACAAGGTCGACCTAGAAATACCCTGTACTTGATTTGCAACATTTCATGTAAGTACAGAGTGTCAGTCAAGAATCAGTCGCTTTAACTTAGGGAAAAATTCACTTGTGCTCGCATAATATATAGCTTGACTGGAAAATTCATCTTATATTAACACAATTTTCTATATGTCTCTCTGCACTAGCTCTAAGACTTTTGCGTACGCCACTCCTCAAAACCAAAGGACTCTTTTTCATTTTGCTCGCAGAGTATGAGAAAGCACGGCCTCAGATTTATTGACAATATGTTGGGCACTTCTTGAAAACTTAATGAAAATGAGATTCTGTGGTAAGAGACAGTTCTCAATTGTAAATGCGAAAAAACATGTATGCTTATCTGATGATATATTTACAGAGACTTTAAGACAACCATATCTAGACAGTAATTTATTAAATATGTTTTAAAAGCTATGGAAGATAATAATAATTAATTGCAAGCAAATATTCTATGGTGACCATCCGGCTATAACGACGCAAAAACGACGGTCCCTTGAGTGTCGCTATAACCGGATTCTACTGTAACTTTATATATTCATATTTATTATTTTCATTAATACTTGAATATTTTAATTAATATATTACATTTGGAGATACCTTCTCTTGTTATCTTATCCTTTTATTTTTAATTATATTTATATTTATAATTATATTTAAATTAATAATAATATAAATCCATTACATAATTTACAATGAGTTAAAATTATTAAACCAAAAAATACATACATTGATATTATTTCACTCAGAGAGCGGATATTTAGCGCCATTTGAATAATTGTTGTGACATTATCACATGTAATCTAATTACGCATTGCTTGAATAGCACCTCGTTTGTAACTTATGACAATATATGTATTAAATTACTCATCCATAGCACTATGGAAAACAACAGGGGAAGCAACATAAAACTAACATCAAATAATTAACATCAAAACGAATTATTTATTTTTTAACTTTTTATATCATTCTGCGATTTACGAATAGATCAACAATATATCAATCACTGCAATCTATTCTCATTTACATATCTCATGTAAAAATCTCTTCTGTTCCCACTGACAAATCACAAGACTTAACATCCTTTCATCGACAACTTTAAAACAAGCTTTTTGGCTGCATATGAACTCAGTTGAGAGGCAAACGTTATAGGATTCTGTGCATGGATCAAAAATTGCAAAGGTTCAACTTGGTATTGATGGAAGAAAGAAAAACTATGAATGTGAAATGAACAATAATCTTTTGTGTTCTGATATTTCACATCGGATTGGAGTAACTTGTAGATTGGTGAAGAGCAGAAGCAAGCGTTAGTCACTCTTTAATAAGACCAATCAAGTATCTATCTTTTATTATGAGTTGAATATATTCATGAATTATAATGTGAGATGAGTTGTCTGTAATTGTCTTTGGAATACTCGCATATGCTATATATGTACATTGCAAATAGATAAATAGCCTGAGAGTCTTAAAGTTGCATATAACTTATTAATGTAATTTCCGTACTAATTCTCTGGGGAAACTTACCCATGTTAAGCCAGCTAGAGCTATTTTACTCTATAGTACAAGAGAGTTCACAATTTACATATTGTTCAATTTCAAGGAACTATACCCCCTTAAGCAAATGGAAGACATATGCTGAGAGCTGCTCGCCTGCCAGACTCATGTTGAGAAATAACAAATATTTAAGCCTTTTTAATATTAAATCGAATTACGAATAATATCTACAATAGTTAGCGTCCTAGCCAGAACAGGCTGCTCGGGCTGAATGTGAAAGGATGCAGTGAAGCGTGCTAAATCTGGGGCGTCATTCAGATGAATTCGCCTGCGAATGAATTGTTGACAAAGTAAGAGAGAAAAAAACAAGTAAGAAGGCTCTAGTCGAGACTGCTCGACTAGGGGATACCCTGAACCCTCCAAGCTGACATTCTAATCATTCTGCAGTTCTTTAATGCATACACATGCATCCACACGCATGCATAAGCCCGTGCTCTGCTAACTGCGCAGTAAGCAGCGACTGCGCTTGGGCTGCGCTGCAGTGTGGGCAATATTATGAGATTTTATTTGTTGAATAATTTCGTTTGTAGACTTATGATCTTAATGAAACTTTCAGAACGTAATCATAATGTGTAAATGTATGTACATTCCAAAGCACAAGTCTCTAGTATTTGAAATACGTTTTTTACAAATTGGGGGCGAAGGGGGCGTGGTATCCAAAATCTGTAAATGACAAAATGTGTGTATCTATCAAATGTATATATACAACAAATCTGAAGACTCTATGTTTAAAAGTGTTCAAATTAGGCTGAAAAAACAATATGAATTTATCGATTATCCTCGATAAAAAAGATATCGAATGATTTATCGAAAAAATATGATAAACTCGTACTGCGTATGGTATACAAGAGTCTACATACAAAATTTCAGCTTTCTAGCTCTTGTAACTTCTGAGATCGACGCACTCATACGGACGGACGGACGGACGGACGGACGGACGGACGGACGGACGGACAGACGGACGGACGGACGGACGGACGGACAGACGGACAGGGCTATATCGACTCAGCTCATCGCCCTGATCAAGAATATATATACTTTATGGGGTCTGCGATGATTCCTTCTGCCTGTTACATACTTTTCACAAAACCATTATACCCTGATTTCCCATTTTCAATGGGTTCAGGGTATAAAAAAAAACAAAAACAATATGCATTGCAGAGGTAAAACAAAAAGTCGTAATTGTCCTCGACTCGGCTCTGTTTATTTGAGCGATAAATCTGAAAATTGTCAATCAATTAAAAAGTTTAAAAACAGCGTCGCCAAATTAACGCACAAACACATCAGGCGCGATTTCAATTTAGAGTTTTCGACTTCATTGTTCGCTCGGCTTTGTGTGAGCGACTCGATCGACTCGATCTCGGCATGGACCACATGCGGCGACAGCATTTGCATTGTTTTCCCTTGGCCAAGTGCTTTACAACTGTTTGTCTGTCCGCAGGCTGAACCGCCTTACTTTTCAGCGAGAGTAACTAACTTGACTAACAAGCTCTCTCTCTCTCTCTCTCTCTCTCTTTCTCCTTGGCTCGTGTCAATCAAGCTTATTTCTAATCGATGAAGCAGACGCAATTTTGTAGAATTAGACAGCAATCAAGAAAGGACATTTCATGGATATTAGACGAAGACAGTGGATTTTAATTTAGTTTTAATTTTATATCAACTCTAACGTCTAATAAATAATTCGTTTTTGCAGATGTTATAAGATGTATCATTTAGCCAGGATTGGATAACAGGAATTGCTCCACATCACCATGTTATGCGAAAAACAGTATTATGTTAATATCACAGCTCCAACTTGAATATTTGCTTTCTTAGCTTGGACCATTGAATACTTTCTTCCAACAATACCAAGCTCAAGTGTAAGCCTTCGAATTCCTTCCAGCCAAAGAATTCATTCAATTCAATTCAATTCAACATTTCATTTATTTACTTAGAGTATGAGACAATACGTGTGTTACGTATAAACGAAGCTTTTAGTAGATATAAAAGAATCCATTGACATGAACATAAAATGAAAATATGCGGTAATTGTGATCCTTGAAGGATCCTCTTGAATCTTTTGGCTAGTATGTTGGATGGAAATATGGATGATATCTTTCAGACTGTTTATTTATTGCCCTTATTAAAAAGTCCGTAAAAGTTTTCTGCCAACTCTTCCGCACTACCCAGTACCGCTTCCATCTCTAACGTGTTTTATTTGGGTGAAATTTTAATCAGACTCCCAAGACTTCTCTACATGGCCCATGAGTTGTGTGACTTTTGCTGAATGCTGTTGATTGAGTAAAAGTCCTGAGCTATTTGTGGCTGTAGACTTGGGAACAGCTCTCAAAGTAATTGGAAAGGTCTCTGACATGAGTCTCTTTATAATGTGAATGAGTATGTGTGTATGTGGGTATAGAGCTTGGCATTTGCATCAAAATTACTTTAAATAGAGTAAATAAACTGGAAATTTATATACATATAATGCATTCAAATCTTGAGAGCAGTTCTCTATTTGATTATTAATTTTACATAGAGTAAATAAGCAACAATTGTATAATAGCTAAGATCGTAAATTTATACGCACACATCTAAAGTCTACTTTTTATTGGAATTTTCTGATTGAAACAAAGGCCAGTCAGCCTGACGTCCTGGCAGCCTGATGTTCTGGCTGCCTGACGGCCAGCCTGCCGAGATGCTTTGTGGTTAGCCAGACAAACAATCGGCTGAAGGACATCGGCACACATGGCAGAGATATTGTGTGGCATCATGGCATGCGGCTGTTGGTATCCATGTGAGCGTCCGCCGATCAATCGATCAGCAAATTTCGAAAGCGACAATGAGTATGAAAAACTGACAACTATTATAATCATTAGCTAGGATTTATGAGCGGTATTTGTTCGCCAGGCTTACCGAGGGCTCCGATCGGCAACGAGGGTCGCTCTGTAGCTCCGCAGCAGCACGAGTAGTAGCAGGGTGCGGGGCAGGGTAAGGGGAATTGTAGGGAATTTGTCAGCGCGCAGTACGTAATTGAAGGGCTCGTTTGGGAAGTTGGCAACATTCTTCTTGGGACGAAGAGCCCGTAAGCTGGCAAAATTATTTAATTGATAAATTGTGTCGCATGCTGTGCCCTCACCAAGGATCAGCACAACGGACAACAAACAGCCGAACAACTGGCAAAGGCCAACCGCATCCCCAGAGCCGTTTGTCAGTTACATGAAGTTGACATTTATGCGTGTTATTGTTATTGTGTGAATGCCCCTGCCCGGGAGTTGTCCATCTCTCTATTCACTCGCCCTGCCACCGACTCTCCCATTGAGAGCGTATCCATTACTTGGCCAAACAATAACTTTTATGCAACATTCAATGCTTGACTGTTATGTGTTTTTTTTTTCATATCTTCCCCTCTCTCTCTCTCTCACTCTGGTTTTCATATTTCCAATTCGGCTACATGTATGAGGCACATTTTTATCCTGTTCACAATTGCTGCCGGCGGCCTGCCTGAATCCTGTGGCCACTGTTGACTTTGTTCATTGTTATTGCAATTTTTCCAATTTATGGCACGTTTTATGCAATGGACTTGGCAAATGGCGGCTCTCTCTCTCACTCTCTTCCACATCGGCTTTGTTCGCCGATGCGGCAGTTTTTTTTATTTTATTGACAACTTCCTACAGGTCTTTATTATGACGAACCGAGCTGTGGACTCTGCTACTAACGCAAAGTATCGTATCGGTATCCTAGACAAATTGCTGCACAATTTTGTGGAATATACAGATATGTGTATGTGACTGAGAGGCTATATAGGCTAAGAACAATATTAAACGGAAGCTACATTCTAAAGGTTGCAGCGGTGAAGTTCAAAGAGTCTTTTAAATAGGAAAAACAAACAAAAAACCAAAACTAATTTAATATGAAATTAAGTCTGGATATGTGAGTTCTTTATCAACATTATTATTATTATTTTTTTTTATTTTTTTTGAAAATATATTTTGTGCTTGGCTAGACTTTAAGTTATAATAAGCAAACGAATACTAGCTAGTATATAAGAACACAAATTTGACTCTTTATTCTAGAATTTACCGACTTCATACAGCGATCCATCAGAAATTCTGATAGTGCTCAGCTGCATTGCAAGTATTAAAGTATATTTTTTGAAGAATATGTGTTACGATTGATTTGGGGGGAAAAGTGGTCATAAACTGACTGAAACTAGGTTAAAAATTACCAAAGAAATTTAACACAAAATTATCATATAAAGTGAAAAAATGAATGTAATTCAAAATATGGATTTATTGATACCTAAGGCCGAATATAATTTCATTTAAAATATGCATACTTAAATATGTATGTATATACATAACATGTATTACTTACTGATAATGTTTACTGATAAGTAAAGAAATTTTCAATTTTGTTTTTTCAAATTTTTTCAATTAATGTCGAATATTTACAGCAATTAATTTCAATCAAATCTAATCTGTTTAAGATTACTATTAAGATTACTATTATTTAAGTTGCTAAAATTCTCAATTGACTTGAGTACCCAAAACGAATAGCTCTGTAGTTTATAGTTTAGTGCTCTAAACTATAAACAAAGCTAACTCAGTACTTAAAAAATTTGTAGATAATTCGTTAATTAAATTTATGTATGTACCTTCTACAAAAAAGGTTTTAAGTTTATTTGAAAATGAAACTCTTCATTTAAAATATACATATGTCAACTCATACAGCCAAGTAGCCTAATACTGATGTACCAAAAATGTTATTAAAGGCAAACCTCTAATGTATATGCATCTTGGCAATTCGTTTCTTACTTTGATTGTAAGAAACGTTTCTTCATAACTGTCAAAGCAATCAATCAATAAATAATAGGCTAAATAGACAAAGCCTTCATAATTGATATATGTACATAAGTGACAAGTGCCGAAAAAACTTGCCAGCTTCTAAAGACCCCTTTATGATCATCCTCCAGCAAATCTAGTTTCTTACATTACAAATGCAAACATACTGAATGAATTGTCCGAATTATATAATTGAATGAATCCAACATATCAAATCAAATCAAATAGCTCTCACTGATTACAAGCGAAACTCCACCTCGACAGATGATATAATAAGAACCTGTGTGTAGCTGGAAACGTTCTGACCCAGTGCAGCCCACTCGACTGGAGCATGCATATTTGTCTAGAGATTAAAGTGCAAGCCCTGTATTTAAGTTAAATAGACCAAACTTGACATCATGCCAGAGTATTATTAGCTGGTTACTAATAATAAATACTTTTATTATATGCTTATGACAAAATTGTATTTTGCCAGTTGCCATGTTCAACAAATGATGCTCTCCGTACGAACGTGCGTGCTGTGTAGATACTTTACTCGTTGCATAGAACAGAGGTGTGCGGCTAATAGATACCCTGTACGTGTATAATCAGCATATACCAATTGCTCCCGATCGAAAAAGAGGATAATCTGCATACCAAGATGAGAATTTATGCTAATTAATATACATACATACATATATCTAATTCTTTCTCTCTCTCTCTATGTCTGTGTGTGATACCCATTTCTCTGTACTTTCAATGGGCATATGGAGTTATAATAGCATATATGATTATAATAATCAAATAGTAAATGAGAAATGAAAAATGCGAATGAGACAATGAACAGGGTTTAAGTATATGTTATGAGCCATGAATAAATAGCCATGAATCCAATAACAATATACGACAACAAAATACAAATAATAAAAAAAAATAGTAAAAGAAAAACAAGCCAACAAAAATGGCTTCTATTAAAAACTGTCAACGGAACGGTTGCCACGCCCACATATACCCTTTCTATGCAGCGCCTGGTCAACATTGTTGTTGTTGTTGCTGCAATTACGCGGTTAAGTTAATAACACATTTTTTCAAGTTTGTTTCTCTTCAGTTTTTTTTTTTTTTTTTCTTTTTCATTCAGCTACTGCTGGATACGCATAGTTTGAGACAGGCAAAGGGAGAGAGAGAGAGAGAGAGGGAGAGGCGCCCAGTATAACCCACGCCCCCAACGCCAGGCTCAATCTAGAGCCCATAGAGTCGAGCACGGCCCCAGCCAACGGTTGTTTGTTGTGGCTGCCCATCGTGCGACCTGCGCCCGATGATTGGCCAGCAGCTGCTCGTCTGGCATGTGGCCGACCCGCTGGCCCCCCACCAGCGCCATGGCACTCACTGGGCGCTCGCTCGCCGTTGGCCAAGTCTTGGGCTGCGCGTGCTGCTAAGCGATTGCTATCGAGCCAAGAGGTGCAAATCTATCAGCCATCTGTGCTGCCGCCGTCATGGCTTACAGACTTCATCTCCGTCTTCACTCTTTGCCTTCCGCTTTGCGGTTGGCTGTAGTAAAAAACGAAAACCGAAACGAAAAAGCATTTGTCATAGTTGGCGTGCATTCGTAGCTGCAAATTGAATATGAAATGAAATGTAATAGTATAATGAAAATGCAGGGCGCCACTCGAGAATGCCCAGCCAAAAGATACCCTGTCCTTGCGCACACAAAGAGACAGACAGAGACAGCGAGTGAAACAGAGACCGGGCATATGCGGAGCCTGAGTCATGGCCACTTCAGTTCGGCTCTGCTAATGGCTACAGGGTATAAACTGAAAACATTGTGTTTACCTAGCTCGCACTTGGTCCTCTCCAGCTCGAGACACTCGCTCGCATGCGTGTCTATTGTTTCAGCCATAATTGCACGTCAGCAGAGTTTGTCATAGACATAGAAAATGTGTCACGGCATGACCGACGCAATTGGCATTGCATCGGCAGACCCACAGCCCAGTTCCAGTTCCCTTCAATCAATATATGTGTGTGTACACATACATGGATGTATGTGTGTATGTATATAGTATTTATTATGGGCATCTTTGAGAACCAGTCACGCACATTGCTGCCACAAAGGGCCGATCGGTAAAGCGGGCACTCGACTCTGCGTAGATAGCAAAGGGGTTAATGCGTCTGTTCTGCCTCCCTGCACACGCACCTGATCATGACCTACGTGCAATTGGATCCCCAACATCATCATCTCATTACTTTGCCTTGCCAATTGTTCGGCTCGCTACTAAATTGAAAGACAACTTAACATACGGCTGTCGAGCATGTTTGTGATATGAGAACTATATGTATATGTGTATATGTACTGTTGAAATACAACACTATATACATTTTGCCTGTTTAGGTTAGGGAGCTGCTTAAGGGGAGATAACTTTACAGATTCTTACACAATTAATTATTTATTATGGGATTTTATAGGATAGAGATCAAATGTATGTATCAGAAGTTTGTTATAACAGATCTACATTTACATTTAAACTAGCACGAAATGAATTTACAGTTAAATCATGATAATTTATCCACCTCGAAGTTAAATATCTCAACAGCTTCGGTCCCTTGAAAAAAAAAAACCTTATTCGTTCGTTAAATCATAATAAATATATTCCTTCTTTAATAATTAAATTTCACTTCAAATCCTCTTTCAATTCGTAATAAGATTTTGAAATTTGTCACTTAAACGTTCGTAAGGTTTTTTTTTTTTTTAAATAAAATTCCATGTTTTGGACGTTTCCAAATCGTTTGTTAGGTTTAATTATTTCTTTTCAATTATTCTGCTCTCTGTATTATGCAAAATTAGCATTAATGAATGAATTTAATATACTCTATGCACATTTAACTAAAGAGCGCCTTAGTCAAGAGGCGCGACTAGTATCTACCCTATCCGCCAAACCTATCCAACAAGTGGAGTACGTTATATTTGAGATTAATGAGCTATTTTCTTTTATAAGACTTTTACTAAATAATTTAGATTTCATTTCAATAAGAAAATTTAAAGCCTAAAAAAAAATAATAATAATAATAATAATTTTATGCAATATGTATATGAGTGTAGACTGAGTGAAATCGATGAAAGAAAGATATATATAACTCAAATGAGACTAAGACAATGTACTATAGACGACTGAAGGGTTTCAAGTTAGTATATAGAAGGATGAGGAAAGACAACTGATCCACTGGCACGGATTTGAATAAGATGAGTGCCTACTGTCCTGTTTCATAGATGAGTCTTCGCTAAGTTTTAAGTCATTCATGATGCCATCATTCTTATTTGGGTTAAATGTTAAAACTAATTTGACATTTCCAAATAGCACACATTTTATATTAAGAATGTGTTTTTCCAATAGATGGCATTGATCTTAGGATATTGAAAAGTGAGCTGGAAAGTGACGGAAGGCAATAAACATATTTAGTTCTTCGGATATCTTTCAGATTTAAATATGGACTCTTCTACATCGCTTTGACACTTTGTATTATATACAATAGTTAATTTATGTATTTATACGATATACCTTCTGTTTCAAGCAGATGGGATAGCTAACAGATTGTATATAATACTATTCGACAAATAAATATGGTGGATCAAGGATCACAGCTCGAACATCATTCAATTCATTCATTCAGTTGGTCTGCTCTCTGATTGACAGTTTTATGAAGGGCTTACACAGACACTAGTCAAATATTTTGTCAAATTGAATTTGATCCTTGCAATTGTGTTTCTGAAGTGCAAATGATAATCCAGTTTGAGTTCCTCTTCCAGCATCCCGGACACCCCTTCAGCTTAGCTCTATTTTCATATCCATATAATAAGCGCATCAGCGACCAAGCGCCCACACAATTACTAGATGGTAAGCAGTTGGTGCACGCCCCATCCTGCCCGAAATCGTATTATGATTATGAATGTTAGTGTGTGTGAGTGTGTTTGTGTGTGTGAAAGGAGAAAAAGGATTATATATGGACTCGGAACGTGATTAGTTGACGTTGACACATTCCCGGAACATTAAGTAAACGCTTGGTCAGCCTCATGAATTTGAATGTAATGTAGAGTGAATGAGCCAGGAGTGCTATGAATGTTTATCCACGCTTACACACACACACACACAGGCACATTGAGAGCAAACACAAAGCACATTTGGCGAAGGCGTCCTCAGAGGCGGGACGGGCGTGGCAGCGAGCGCGAGCACGAATGATCATGGCAGAAGCCACTGCCGATGACGAGGTGCCAAACCCCGAACTCCGGACTCCGAATCCAGGACCAGCTGGTGAACGCCCAGTGGCTGGCTGTCGGCCTGGCAGCCGGCCTATTTCTTGCGCGCGTTTGCATTTGTGCAGCGATTCATTCGACGGGCGGGCGTGCAACGCCCCCATGTGTGCATGTGTGTGTGTGTGTGTGTGTGTGTGCCTGAATGCGTGCCCCGTACTGTTGAATATAGGACGAGCGCGTTGCCTGTCACATGTCAAACCGGAAGTGTGCAAAAATTACCTATAAAAAGAAAAAAAAAAAAAAAAACAAAACAAAACGAATCGCAGCGTAAGGGGCGCAAGCGAGGTAGCAAAGGCTCAAAGGTTTGCTTTCTCCCTTGCGCTTCGACTCAGCTCTCTCTCTCTCTTTCTCTTGCTGTAATTACGTCTGCGCAAAGGACTCGGGCAGGACGTCGCATATAGCACCCTTTTGACGCCTGCAACAACGAGAACGCACTAATATAATTATAGGCCAAGCCCCGGAAGCGCTGCCATCAGCAGCATAATCAAAGCATCCTGCACGGGGTGCCAAAGCTTTGTGCGTCTGCGCTCCTGGCGAGCGGAAGTCAATTTCTAGTCCTTGATGGATGATGGCCTCGGCACATGCCCAATAGCCAATGCGCAATCTGCCTCATCACAATCTCGTCATCTCCCGGCGCACCGTATAATTATCAAAACAATGCGCGAGTATCGGCTTTCACACATCCTGCAGCGACCTGGTTCGCGCTGGCACCCAGTTCTCTCTGCAGCTGCTGCGCATCGAATAATGCTCTGCTTGCCTCACTCTCTGCAAGGAATCCCCTACGGATCGGATACAATTGCCAGTTGGCCTATAATTTAATTAAGCATCTTGAGCCAACAACACAAATACTGCATCACTGTTGGCTACTTCGAATCGATCGATCTATGCGAAGGCTCAGCGCGTGCGCGTCTTGACTCTTGTCTCTGTCGTGAAATTTCTCCCTCTCTCTGTGCCTCTCGCTCTCTATTTTCAGACTCGATCTTATGAGCGCAATTCTATATACTTTAGCATTCTTTATATATAGCTTGATTTGTTAATATATCTTTAACATAAAGTTCTGCTTCTGTTTCGAGGATGATATATAGACCTAGCGTACTATTTTTGCACAGGCCAATAATGCTTATAAGTACAATAGTAACAGCAAAAATTACAATTTCAGCATATTTCTTATACAACATGCCTTTGATGAACATGGTAAGAGCTGATAATTCATATCAAAGTATTTTTTAACTGTCTCGAAGATCTAGTAAAAATAATTTTCCGAACTGAATTTGAATCATTGAGAAAATGATGTAAATGACTGACCTGCAAATTAGTTATCGAACTTAAAGTCAATTTTTAGTAATGTCGGTACGTATGTAGATAGCCAGAACTGTCGCCGTTGGAGGAGGAGGATAGTCCGTAAGATTTTATCGAACAGATAAAACGCCTTTACATCCATGAAAAATCATTGTTTGGTGCGCTTTATGGGCTGGCGGTGTCTATCTGCAAAAACGAGAATTTTTTTATGAATCTCGAAATATAGAACTAGAGATTCGAAATTTAGAGAGAGAGACAGAGAGAGCTTCGGCAAATATTAGATTTTGATTAAGGAATTTAAGTAAAATAAATATGTTTACTTCTTATTTGCATCTTGAGCTGGATTTCAAGAGCTGCCTAATCTAAGTTTTACTAGGTTTCCCAAGAGACGCTAATTAAGATAAACTTTCAGTGAAGGCTTGATTAGGGACATATGTAAAGTGCAAATAATTAATAAGCTATCAAAGATATGAGAGTCTTAGTTAGTCTTACGCTTGGTAATATTAAATACCTCAGCTCACTCTGCACTCTCATCGAAATTCGATTCATTTTCAAGACAAGCTCTCTAAAACACAACTAGAACTTTTGAGTTGGCAGCATAAACATAAATGGAATGGCTCTTGACATGGCCAAATGACTATGAATATGGCAAATACGTGCAGCCACATCCCCGATCTGTGGTGCAGCTTTATCTGTGCCTAATGCAGCACGAAACTGGCTCGCCAAATTGCTGGCGTATGTTTGCTATGAATGCAGCACAGAAGCCGTAGCTGCAGTGGCAAATGCGACCAGCAAGAATATGCGCAAGAGCAAAAAAAAAAAGGAAAAAAGAAAGAAAAATAAAACCAGTTGCAGTAGGTAACAATTTCCACGAATGCCGGAGCCTAATAACACAACAAAATGCATTTAATAAGCAACTGCAAATGCCAATCTGAAAAATTCAAAACTGAACTGGTGGAGCAAGTGCAGCAGCAGCAGCAGCCGTGATGAAGGGTTGGCCAGCTCGACTCAACTGTTGGCTGTGGAACGAAGAGAGACTGCTTGAGATTCGGAAGCTGGTCGAAGCGAGCGTGGCCAATGCGAATGTGCGATGATCGCTTCCTGTCGATAAGATACACCTAATAATAATTTTTTTTTTCCTTCTGCTGCTAGCCTGAACGATTCGAACCCTCGGCACAGCAGAAAAGCGCCTGCAGCTTGCAATCACGACCAACGGCAGTAACAACAGCGCAAATTAACCAAAAATGTAAATAACAACGGCCATAGCAAAATGTCGATCACATCATCACGACCCGCAGATACTCTTCTCCTTATTAAATTAGATAATAGGCCACTGGAGGATGTTTTATACACAAATATTTATGTACCTATATGTATATAGTCACGGGGAAGATATCAGTCCGTTCTACTGATCACATCTAAAATACATCTCATATTTGAATGTATATTACAGATAAGTTCATGCTGGGCTGGCTGCTTGATTGCCTTAGTTCCTAGAGATATTCCCTTTAAGAATATATATTCATTATTCAGATATTATTTCGTACTAATTCGATGACGACAACTATATTCTATCTATATGAACAAGATGTTCTATCTAAGAAGAAGAGGCCAAAAATAATTAATTTCGCGGTTTTGCTACAGTAAACAAAGACAGAATTTACTATCTATGAAATAAATATTCCATAAATAATGTTCTATCTTGATAGTAACATTTTCTACATAGATAAATATATTATAATAGAAATATTTGATCTGGGATCTGTATAGAATCTTTTTTTTCTTCCATATAGGACATCATAGAAAAAGACAATGTTATAAATAGATCAAATATATACGCACATATTTAAAGAGGAAGTATTTTAAAGATGTTACAATGGAACATGTTTTATGCAGATCCAAAAACAGGATAATTATATCAAATTAAATTCAATTCATATATTATGAAGCAGCTAGCTTCCAGTTGATATTCAAGATATTGATACTTATTCCTAATTTCATTGTATTAAGTAATACATATTTTAAATTCATTAGTTCTCCCATCACCTAGCCTGCGGAGAATAGTAGTTGTAGTAGTAGTAGCAATAGTAGTGCGAGTTGCTACATTTTGGTTAATCATAGGGGTATTACAATGTATCATAGAGGTACAGTCGAGTTTCGATAACTTGTACCCCTCTAAATTAAAAATCGAGATAAATCGAAAACAGTTATATCGCTTTGAAAAAATTTGTTTTCGATTATTTGAATTTCTTTGCAAATTAAAAAAAAAAAAAAAAAAACAAAAACAAAAAAACGATCCCCTTGCCATTTGGAATTCTCGAGATTCGACTTTATTTCACATAGGTCGACAATTCTGGTAAATTAAGTCTTTGCCAACTTAGAGATAATCGAAAGGCTAATCTCCAAGTATCTATTATACTAAAGTATTTTAGTGTAAAGCACATTTATTATACCAGTGTCAGTCAATCGAAATATGAATAATCATAATATTATATTCTTAAACTAATTCTCTTTGTGCTGCTTAAAGCTAATCAGATTTCTTGCTCTTCAAATAATTTATTCAAATTAAATAAAATTGGTCAGTATGCAATATGCACTCCAGCTGCTCCAATCATTCGTCCCTCTGCATGACAAACTGCATGACATAGTCCGGGTATGTCAAAGTGCAGAGTGCACAGCGCAGAGTGCAGCGCAGCAGCAGCAGCATCTTTGGTGTTGCCAGCAGCGCTGTTAGCAGTCGCAATGGCTGCTGCTTCAAGTGTAACAGCAGAAGTCGTCGAGGCAGTCGCATCGCAGCCAGCAGCCAGCAGCCAGCAGCCAGATATGGAGATGCCAGCGAGCTCAACCAGTTTGCGGTTGCAGGCCTAACAATGGGTCGCGGCAAGTGAAAGATTGCTGCTGCGGGGAGTGGCTCGCTGGGTTTGCATGCTACCAGCAAATAAAACACACAGCCACACGCACAAAATGGTAAACAACACAACAGCAACAGCAACAGTAACAACAAGAGGAACAACAACAACAGGAGAAACAGCTTTGGCGGCCATTGCGCTGGCTTCGACGAAGACGGCGACTGCGCAATGGCGACGCGACGACTGAAGCTTGGGTTTGCCAAGTCGCCGTTGCCGTCGTCGTCGTCATCAGCGTCGCTGCTTCCGTGCCATGTGGCAATCAGTCACGTTGAAGGCGTTGTCCATTGTTTGGCCCAGTACGCGGGGTCGTTTTCGCCTTCTACTCTCCAATCGCAAAACGCTGTGCGCTGTTGCGTTTCAACATTTTTTTTCTCTCTGGCCTGCTCTCCTCTCTCTCTCTCTCTCTTGCTTTCTCTCTCTCTTTCTGATCTAGCTGCTCTAGCCCCCTCTCTTTCGTTGCCATTTTGACTATAACATGGGCCGTAGCATCGCTACTTGATGTCAGCCCAACGCGAAATGCCTCAATTCGAGCCAGAGCCAAGAGTATGCATATATGTACATATGTATGTAGAAATAAGAAATACAACAAAAACCAGCTGCTTATAGTATAATAAGCCCAATTAGAGCCAGGCTAATGGCAGGTTTATTTCGTTTCGTTTGAATTCTCCATTTTCCTTCTGGTCTAACGGGTGCGCCAACAGTTCTAACTGCCGTCCAATTTCCATTTCAAATTTCAGCTCCGCACACTCCACAATTTACTTCTTCTCAACTGAATAATAATGTCAACGCATTTCAAGTGAATTCTCGCATGTGACTGTGGGGCAGTGCGACCCGAGAGAACTAACTATGCCAACAACAACTCAACTCTAATATTATTATATAATCCTTAGAAATTCGTGAAATATAATACAAAAATAATTTCTCATACCATATTAATTTTTAGTATACTCGTATTATGTATATGCATTATTTTAATAGATCTTATAATATAATAATACAAATTGTTTAATTATTATTAAAAGTTTTGTTTGAATTTTAGTAATAAGTATATTACTAAAATGATATTCATTATTCAGTTAGAATTGTAATGCCAATCTTTAGTGACAGCTTTAGCAGGAAACAGGCTTTTGGGTAGGAGCAGCTATACATTCCATTATATCAGAGCATGGACAGCCTGTACAGGGATCTGTTGGATAACTGTACAAGAAGATATTGGATTTATGACGAATTTATGGAGAATTTGTGTGGCAGTAAGCACAAATGGAGACAATAGCTTATAGGAGGAAAAATCTTCCAATGAAAACTATTCTCTAGAGATCCTACTGTTTGACAAGAAATGGTTAATTTTTAAAAGTAAGTACAGAAAATTGGGAAAACTGACTTACAAAATGCAATGGGATCCGCAATGCACACTTTATTTCACTGTATTAAGCGATATGGATGAGCCTGACGAAAATGATCCTTGATAGTTTCTGCCAGGCCAGTGCCTTCCTCTATAAACTTTATTCATAGTTTTTTCAAAACCCTTTTCTCTTTCTACCTTTTACACTGAAAAGCAGAAGTAGCGACAGTCATGGAACTAACGTGCGGGCCGAGCAGTGTTGAAGTACATGTAAGGACTCGACCTTGAAAGCTAATAAAAGACAACGCCCACTTCGAAGATGTAACGCACTCCCAGAGGGAGGTGGTTCACTCATAATCATACGTCGTCTAGAGTGACGACATGACTGTAAAAGTAAGTGTTTTTATTATTATTATTATTATTACTAATATTCATTATATTACCAAGATTATTATTATTATCAGGAACAGAGTATCATAGTAATATAATACTCTATTCCTAAAGGGGAAAAGAGTATATTGATTTGGTGCAATATCCATCCGTCCGTCTATCTATCTTTATTTCAGCTGACACCATTTTTGATGCAATTGCCTCAAGTGAATGAAAATATTGAATATGAACTCGTGTATTGCTTAGACTGCTAAACTGTCAAGAATTTTCCGATATTTCTACTAAGGGCGTGGTAATTAAAAAAATACATTACATAAATATTATAACAAATTATTATTCATTACATATCTCTATTGTTGTTCTTATTATTATCATAAATATTTTTGTAGCTTAATAGCGAGTGCATAAATTCCTAATCGAAAAATAAAATACATATTTTCGACATTTTCTTACGAGTTATATATAAACTAAGCTTAAATATAAATTTTAAAAAAATTTAATCAAGTATACACAAATGATGATATTTCGATTGACTACTTATAATCTGAAACCTTCAATAGAAGAAATGATTTCTATTAGAGATCGATGTCGACGTCGGATGTCGGATATCGGATGTCCAACCTGCAGGACCAGAGGCGACAGTCGGTCATTTGCTTTGGCAGCCAATGGCGTACAGTGTGAATTAAAGGTGTGGAAAATGTGGACTCAACATGCGAACCGCCAATTTACTTGGTCGAGGCCAGGGCAGGCCCTGCCCCATAGGATTGAACTAGGTACAAATGGTGTGAGCCAAGGACGGTCTTACTTCTGTTTCTAGTCGAGGTGTACCAATGTAACCCCAATGCCACGTAAGAGTTAGACACAACATTCGACATTCCTTAGTGGATCACATTGATTGGAGGAGCTGCCCCAAGGATCAGTTACGATATGTAACGAGTGCAGCCGGATTGCCAATGACATCTTTAGACGGCGGCAAGCCATGAATTATGGGAAATTTGATGAAGCTCCCATTTAGCTGCCATTACACCTGCAATGGGGCATTGCGTGGTCGGACTTCCTGCTGCTGCTCCATAGTTGGCGCATTTCATTAATGATCACATATAGCTGACGGCTGCGAGGGGCAACAACAACGAATCCGAGGAAGATATTGTTGCATGCGGCTTGCAAATTGTTTGACGATTCCAAAAGAGAAGTAACATTTCCACGAAAATTACAGCTTACTGGTGCTGGAAAAGCCCACGATGGTTGGTAATAATAACAACAACAGCAAAAACAACAAATACTAATACTGCTGCAGCAGCAGCAGCAAAATGGCGCGCGTGTTTTCCACGAAAGTAATTAAAGCAGAGAGAGAGTAAAACCTGGCCTGGTTTGAGAGCCGAAGCCTCCAGTTGGAGCTAAAGGTGGAGCTGGACTTGTTACGACTCCTTTTTTTCTTTCTCTCTGGTTTTGCTACCGGTTTTCATTTTATATGTGTTTTTTTTTTTTCTTGCATTTTGCAGTTGCTTGGCTCTACGTTTCGTTTCGGGCCAGTTTACATGGTGGCAGTGCCAGGCAGCATTCAGGCAGCCAACCCATCCCTCGGCCGAGGCAAATTTGTTGGCCATTTTAATGGCCGTCATCGTCGTTTGGGGTGTTCAGCCAACTGCAATTATGGTACGCTGCATATTTTTTCTGCTTTTTCTTTTTCTGTTCTTGTTTTTTTGTTTCTTTTTTTCTTTTAGCGCAATAATTTGCCGCTCTGTACATTAAATGGATTTAATGAATGCGGTCCTATTAGCTTTTTTGCTCTGCTCACTGTTGGTCGTCAGAGCTACTCTCCCCCTCTCTCTCTCTCTCTCTCTCTTACTGTCTCACTCTCTGTGTGTGTCGTTTTTTGCAACTGCAACTTGTTGCCGCTGTTATTGCTGGCAACTAATAATAATTGGCTAAGTCGCCGTCGACACTGGCATCTGAATTTCAAATTCAACATCAGTTTAATTTTTATTACCGCATATTTGATGTTTCACAAAATGTGAATGCATTCCAAGTTTTTGAATACCCTGTATTTACTATATAAGAATTTTTGTAATAATAAGTTGAAGTACAGGAGGTGGAAGAACTGCACTTGGAAAATTTCATAAACATTTCTCTCAATTGTATGATCGTCCTCAAGCAAATAATTCTGATATGAGTTGTGAATAATAATAATAATAATAATAATGATATAATGATACTAGTGTCCATAACATATAATGGCTTCGTTATGTATGATTCACATATGATATATGAAGGTCTCATGGTATGTGTTATATAATGGCTATGGGTCAAGGAGTAAGCAGAGCTTATTGAATCCAGGCTAACCAAGTGCATATCAATATCACAAGTCACATGCAATTACAGGATATCTCTTACTCTGGCAGTGCTTGAGCTTGGTATTTCCTTGGAGTGTACGACCAGTTTGGCTTGCCCCTGCAGCGGTTGCTATAATTGCTCTTCAAAATGGCGGCAATTTCGCCATTGCCAGAGCACAAGTGGGAGCTGCAGGTACGAAAAGGTAAACAAGACTCACAGCTCAATTTGGTAGATCGTTCTTTTGATTGAGATAATGCCTCTTATGGCTTTGTCTCTTCCTTTCTTGTGAAAAGCATATTTAAATTTTGTAAATTATTTGATCTGTTATATCAAAAATTTCTTGAAATATGTACTGGAACTGTGTTTCTAAGGGTCAAATTTGATTGTAGTAGTAGTCAAGCAACCGATAGGGACACTTCACAGATATAAGAAAAGACGTTGTTGTTACTTAATTCACGACCTATCATTATATCCTAAGCTCCCATTTTCAGTGGGTTCAGGCAAGGTGTAGAGACTCTCAATTAAAAACGAAGTCCTGATAAATAAAAGTATACAGATCCCAATTGAATGACATGTGAACGGTATCGCCACATAGGTCAGAGATGCTAAGTGATTAATAAAATACGAAGATCATTTTTAAAATAGTTCTTTGAGAGACGTAAATGATCAACAACTTATGTATTACTTCAAACTGCACTCCGATTCGAACATATTTGACTGAGGACTCTGTCAGAGGAGGATTCATCACTCATGGGATCGTTTCATTTAGTTTTCATCCCAATCTGAAGAATTCTGTCAACTCGGCTTAAAGCTCCTCATATTTTACTATTTCCTATATAGCAATAACAAACTGGAAAGCAAATGAGAGGCATAGCGAAGGAGGTGTGTGAGGTGGGAAATCCCAGAGTCGTCAATCGGTTTAAAATAAATCGGCAATCAAATCATTATTATTATTATTATTATATTTTTTTTTTAGGAGAGTCACAAAATGAAATACCATCAGTGCATTCATACATTTGTGAAATACATATATATGCCGTCGCCAAATACCCAAAGTAAATCACCCACTCCCCTTTATCAACGAACTCGCTACGCCCATGGTACAAAGTATAAAAATATAAAATGAGAGCATACTTTCTAATTCTAATTAAAAGCAAAAAGAAACGATTACGATTTAACAAAAAATACGCGAAACTAATGCGCACAGAGTCTACTGAAAGCCTCGAGAGTGCAAACACAAATCTATTGTAAAAAGAAACTCCGCATCGTCACGCAATTTACAACCGCAGTTGTCTGCGCACAGCATCCCCCATCCTGATATGGCTCAGCTGTATTCGCATTTGGTTAAAAGTGAGCGACTAGAAGATATCCTGTGTAGCGTAAAGAGACCTGCTCTATGAGAGAAAAATGTGGAGGAGTGGAAAATAGCATCTATTAAATGCTTATGCTTCAGATATGCTTTCAGTGAGTGTATTACAGTTAAATATGAATGAAAGACAATATGCCAACTGATAGTAAATGCTGATTACGAAAGTTTCAATATCAATCGATATTTCCATTGGCATCAATACAGAATACACGAATCATATGAAGCGAGAAATCGCTAGCTGTGTCACATACCTACACATCGAGACAGACTACCCAACTTAACCCATCTCAATGGATGTTCTAGAGAGACAAAGGAGATATAAACTAATGCCCAAAATATGCACAAAGGAATAGAACGGCGAGGATGGAGGAAAGTGGGAACTGTTGCAAGAGAAACTGCATTAAATTCAAAAGGTGCGATAGATTCAAAGACCCGGAACATATTATTTATGCACATAAATATCCATATATATGTGTCTATATACATACATATATATATATACTATATAGATACAAACATATGCTACTGTTGTTGTTGCTGTTGAGGAAAAGCTGACACCGGAACGAGAACGATCACAATTATATTCAAGTATATGCAAGAAAAAGGTGGGCGTTGCCTTACGACTCCCCTAGCCACACGGCTGAAATGGAAATCGTAATAAGCACAATAATAATCATATAAAAAACAATACAAAAAAAAAATAAAAATAAAATAAGAGAACATTCAAGAAAATAGAAATTGAAATCAACCCTGAGGTTGTTTTTTATTCTTCTTTTTGCCTGAGAGACTGAGGTTGGCCCTGCTGCCGTACCCAGCTCCGCATTCTGCTCTTTCTCCTGCACCTGGACCCTGCCTTGGCATCGTCGACATGGCAAGAAAATCCAATTAAGCTCTATATGTACTTAAATGAACAGTATATATACATATATAGTTGTATTTTCTTGTAGCTATATATTTACGTACGTTTATCTATCATAGTAAATGCGTGGAAGTAGCCTAAGGATATTCTCATGTCTTTCAAAAATAAGCAGAGTTGAACTTCTTCGCATTACCCATCCAATCGAAATATTAAAGAATAGATAACATACCTTCTAATAATAATAATAGTTGTCAATATACATATATGTGACATATCAGTATAATCTTATAAGAAACTATCAGTTATGATATTATTGTATGATGTGTTATTTACTATATATATATATACATATCTATACTATATCGTACTATCCAAGTTTGCATTCTAGTGGCCATTAAAGGATAAATTTTGAGAGAGAGAGAGAGAGAGAAATTGAGAGAGAGAGAGAGAGATAGAAAGAGAGAAAATTTGTTAGTAAAATACTACTTTAAAAAAATCAAATAAAAATATGAATATAATTAAAATATAATAATATAAATTTAAAGATAAAATATTACCCATACATTTATATACATTTATTTATTGAGTATCAAGTTTTTCATTTCAGCTTTGGCTTTATTGCGTAACTCCCTAGTGTAGTAATGCCGGAATCCTTTAGATTTTATTTGTAATATATGGTTTTGCATTATCTGAATTGGGACATTTACAATATCAGCCCATGGATATCAGTGATACATATTTATGTTAATCATTTATAATTTATTTACAATTTCGTATATATTATAAAGCTCGCCTCAAGTATCAAGAGCAAAAATAATCTGGAATTGTTACTTGCAACTTCAGCTAAGAAGAATATAGATTCTATCTCGAGGAGAAATATTTTCTATATTTATGGATTGACTCAAACAACGAAGGGCGTGGCTTATGAATTAAACAAATACACAAACAATTTATAGTGAATGGCGGCTGATGATGCTTCATGAGCCAACAAAAAATATAAAACTTGCTTCAATGTTAGAGAAAATTATTACTCATAGATGATATATATGCATAATAATAAATATCTGAATATATATAAATATTGGAATATATGTATGTGCAAAATTTATAACTTATAATTGTCAGCTAAGACGTTCCCATATGTACATACATACATACACAGACACCCATACAGCTATGTTCATGAAAATAGTGCGATTCTTTTGAAAATAATTTCAAATAACTGAGAATTTATTTTATATTGCAGCTAGAAAAATAAAACAAAAGACTATTTTATAGTTGATATTGGCCAAAATTCATATATTAAATATGAAGCACAATTATTTTTATGAGCAATAGCATTTTTATTATTATTAAATAATATATTTACTTGTATATATTCACAAATATATGTATATATGTTTGTAATATTCTTTTATTTTATTTTATATTTTTTTATATGGTATATATATTTTTTTTTTATACATTGAAGCCGCTCTTTGCATATTGTTTGTTAATTAGCGGCACTTAATTGACTTTTATTGCGCTTAATTATCGGAGGCGGTCATTGGCGCTGAGCGGGCAGCGGTTGGCTGGGCAAGCGGGCTCCACCTTTGGCCCGCCCGCATGCCTATCAAACAACAAGCGTATGCGGCCCATAAATTTCCATGCTTCCACACACACATACACGCAGTCACATACATATATACTGATATTGGACTCGTAACTATAATTGCGGCTTCTTATTGGCGTAGCACCCGTTTTTAATTTGCCAAATTAGCAACGAGCCTGAGAGCCCCGCCAAAAAGGCAAAAGCCAAAAGGCAAAAGGCGCCTGCCCACGCAACTATCCCATGTTCCATGCTCCAGGTGTGCGCGCGGGCTGTGGCCATAATTATAGCGGCCATACCCCCAATCTACAATGTACGATTCGTATTTAATATTCATACTTATTAGGCGTGCGTTAATGTAACGCGTCGGGGCGAGGCAGTTGGGGGCGTGGCATGGCGTGGCTTGGCATAGCGCAGCTCGGCACTCGGGCAGGTGAAATGCATATGAATGCTATATGTATGTCTGTATGTCTGTATGTATGTAGATCTGAGCACATTGCATGAAATTTCCACGAATTCGAGTTGTTGTGCAGCCATTTCAGCTTGTTGCCTCAATTAATGAAATGCTGAAATATTCAAATTTTATTGCCAAATTAAAATAATTGGCCGCAACACGACTTTCATTCCATTGCCGAAGAACAGGCCAAAACAAAAGACTTAAGCGACGAGCGTGAAAATGCGTTTACAAACATTTTCAAAGACCTTTCCACAGTTTTCAGATCAACAGTCCAACTAATATTGATAAATAATAAAGAGTGTTCAATAATTAGACTTTTTTTTTTAAATATTACTACAGTTATTTTATAAAGTTTGTAATATCCAATGCCAAAATAGTGGCCAATCTGAAAATGTATTCAATTATGATAGGTTAAAAGTGACTCTATTTTATATTATGAATAATGTTACGAGAAAATCGAAAGATAAAAGATATTAATGCATAAACTTTGAAAATAACAACATATATGTAAAAATGGACTCTACAAAAACTGACTTTATGTCACCTCTAATCACTTAAAAATGCAAAAATATATGTTTCATATGAGTCTTTGCTCTAAAACTGTTTTCCAGAATCAGCAACTATGTAAGCTCCATTAAATGCACACAGATATATTTATCACAATCAAAGGTTACATTAATAAATATTGCTGAAAACATTTGAATTACAGTTGCTTTTATGTAATTTACTCAATCTGTGCTGATTCCTTAAATATTTTGTCCATATATTCTATGTCATAGATCTTAACCCATATGCGTTTCCAGTGAATTCAAGTGTAAGTATTTTACGAAAGTTGACTTCATACAACACAAGTGTTAAGCTTCATACTTGAGCCTTTACTTAAGGCCTGTATTATACAAGTCACAAAACTTGCTCAATGCTTTATCTATCTCATGGGGGAATCTACAGTAACTCAGTTATATTTTAGAGTCTCTAAATTCAGCAGCTTTATAAAATTGTTCGTTAATCAGCCAGGCAGTAAGTAACAAGTAAGAAAGCTCTAGTCGAGACTGCCCGACTAGGAAATCCCCTGAACCCTTCGGAGAACTGATATTTCAATAATTCTCCGCGTCTTTTTGCTTACAAAAGAAACACACACACACATACATAGGCACATATAGGCACGCACGCATAAACACGCATGGGCTGCAGTGTGGGCTTCTCATGGAAACTTAATTGTTTAATAACTTTTTTTGTGGATGTACGTTCTTCATGAAACTTTAAAATTGTGATTATATCATTACTATGCGTGTATATGCCGAAGGTCAAGTCTCTAGTATTTGAAATACGCCTTTTACAAAGGTGAGGGTGAGGGGGTGGATATAGGGGTGGGGGTGAATTATAAAAAAAACCGAAATTATATAATCAACATATGAGTCTATATTTCAAATTTGGAGACTCTAGCTTAAAAGATGTAGGAGATATAATTTTATAATTGACTTTCGATAAGGTTTTTTATCGATAAAAAAATAATCGGACGAGTTATCGTTATTCTGTGATAAACTCGATATGCGCGTGCTATATACGGACATTTAAAAAAAAAGTTGAAGTCTCTAGCTATTGTATCTTCGGAAATCGACGCGTTCAAACATACGGACAGACGGACGGACGGACGGACGGACGGACGGACGGACGGACGGACGGACGGACGGACAGGGCTAAATCAACTTTTCTCGTCGCCCTGATCAGGAATATATATACTTTGTGGGGTCTGCCACGCCTCCTTCTCCCTGTTACATACTTTTAACAAAACCATTATACCCTGATTTCCCATTTTCAATGGGTTCAGGGTATAAAAATATAATAATATCATTTTTCTAATCCCCTAAGCTTTACTATTGGCGCAGATACATATATACAGAATTCATTATATTTCGTTGATGTGAAATGTTTTGTGATTGTAGGGACAGCAAGATGAAACCCATATACTCTTTGTAATTCGTGAATAGGTATAAAATGTAGCAAGGTATTAAATTGGTATAAATTAGTAAGTGGATACTATTTTTAATAGCAAATAGAAAGCCCTTGGAAAATGGGAAATCGGACAGCTAGATCGACTCAGGTAAAATATTCATCTCAAAGTCCTTACATACATTTCACAATGCTTCAAATATGATTCATAGAGTATATTCAAAAGTCTTCCTAAAGTCTTCCGCCAATGGACACAACGACTATACAGTGCAGCATGACACAAAGTTGAGTTTGTAGGGTTGAAGAAGACTTTGATGCCGCCTGTTACATGTGCCTAGCAGACTTTTACCCTATTTTAGCATTAAACCAATAAAAAGATGAAAAACGACTAAGCGGTGAGAGAACGTTTTGCGGTTTTGTGGGCAAACGAATTAAATTGTTAAGAATCAACAAACAACAGTTGGCCCGGCTATGATCCTTCAAGCGCTGCTGCGGTTACCTATACAAATGGATTTTTAAATGCCCTGAAACCGCAATCGATCGTTAAAATGTTGTTCCGCATGCCTAGCGTGCCCCAGTGCAGGGGCTACTACTATAAGCTACTATAGTAGTATTATTAATTATCTTAGAACTATTATTTTTCTTGTATTATTAAGTATTGGCTGAGTCGATCTGATATTAAGTGGAAATGCTTACAGTTTAAGTAAAAGCTTTCAGATACTATCCATTTTGTTGTCCTTGATGGTCGATGCGATCCGATCCGACCTCGATTCATTGCTCTTCCTCTCCCACTCACTCCTTATCTTTTTAGCCGATCAAATTATATGCCAGCACACATGCATACATACATTTATATGTATTTATATATATTCATATGTTATATAGATTAAACTCCTCGCACGCATAACGGCGCTTTTAATTTGGACGAAAGAAAAGACTTCGTAGCATTGATTCAAATCAAATCAAACGATCAGTTGCGAACTCTCTTGACTCGACTGGCTATTTCTCTCAGTTTTTATTTTATTTTTGGAAGCTGCGCTGCGCTACGTTGCGTTTCAATGTATCATAAAGCTCACGATCGGCTCACTAATTATGCTTAATTATTGATTATTGCGGGTTTTCACTAAGCCGCCAAATTGCGCGTACGTGCGTCTGTAAAATGACTTTCACAGATATGCAGGCCATTGTTTTTGTTGCTGTTAATCACATTAGCGAGCGCAAACTGTATCAAAAATTAAGAAATAATTTCGACCAAATTCTTGACGACCAGACGCACGCACACCTTGCTAACGCTTATTATACTCAAACTGCATAAAGTTAAGGAATGCAATGTCTGCTAGGTTTATTGAAAAACTCTTTATTTTTTAATTATTTACTCATCAAGAACGCCTTCTTAATTTTCGTTTTACAGTTGTATCTATCTAACTGCACATTTCAACAGTGTGGTTTAAAAATATGTTAGAAGTTTAGAGGTTTATTGGCTGAAAAAATAAAAAGACATAATCTACCTAAAAAAATAAAATAAACAAATAAAATAAAACCAATAAATAAACATGCATTTGAAAACGAAAAATTCAATATTTGAAATGCCCGCTTGTTAGCGCCATCTATTGCCTAACGCGTAAACTAAAGGCCACGTCAATAACACAAAGCTGAATGCTATGTATGAGTGAAGTGCAAATGGCACTTAGCATAACTTCAGACAGCGTTGTGTGTTTAACAGCTGTTCATACAACCGCTCTCTTTCTCTCTCTCTACTGGTATATGCTTCAACGAGGTGGACGGAATCAGCAGCCGTGGTTCGACTTTAGTTTATTTTGACCGGCAGCAGAAATTTATGTAAATAATATAGCAGCATTTAAAGTAATCGAATATCATTTTAATTTTCAAGTAACTTACCAGTGAAGGAAAACAGCAGTGCACAGAGTTCAAGTAAGTGTAAACAGCCGCAGCCAGCGAATTTGAGGTTATGTCGAATGCTGTTGTGGCCAAAAATAATAAAGGCCATAAAAACATACATACATACATATGCTTAACTATGTATATATTTTGCAGCGACAGCAGTCAATATGCCACCTAAGAAGCACGATGAGCCTGAACGCAAGCCGCTGATCGGACGCATTGGCACCAACCTGCGCATCGGCATCGTCGGCGTGCCCAACGTTGGAAAGTCGACGTTCTTTAATGTGCTGACCCAGAGCGCCGCGCCGGCCGAGAATTTCCCCTTCTGCACCATTAAGCCCAATGAGAATAAGTATTCCAATTACCAAGAGCTGCGAGGCCGCCGGACATTGCAGTCGCAATTTGCGTTGCCTCCAAATAATTGTAATCAATGCAATTTTTTTTTTTACTTTTTTTTCGTTCGTTTGATTGCATTGCCGCAGCTTCCCTGTGTCGCTTCTATGTTGGCTGCCGTCGCGGGGGCGTGTCCCAATCTCGGCAATTTGCCAGATCTAGTTGCAGGCTAAGATTCCACAAGCCAGCCAAGCAGCCAGCAGCTGCTTCGTATGCAAATTACGTGCAGCCCATTTAATTTGAGCGACTTCATTTTGAGTGCTCGCGGGGTTTTTTTTTTTTTTTTTTGATTTTTTAAAAATTATAGAAAATTGCAATGATTGGCGCTGTGGCCAGGGCAGTTCCTGGCATTGAATGCCCGCCCAAACTCCCAATTATAATACAAATTCAAGCCAGCTAACATGCGCTCTTCCTCTCTCTTTCTCTCCATGCATCTCTTTCTCGCTCGTTCACCTTGCCTTACCCATACGTCGTGTACCCGTGCCCGATGAGCGCTTCGACTACCTCGTGGACTACCACAAGCCAGCCAGGTGAGTGTGCCGCATATTGAGTGTCAAATAAGAGTGCTCAAATGAATATGTTCTGGGTTGTAGTGTTGTGCCCGCTTATCTAAATGTGGTGGACATTGCCGGACTGGTCAAGGGTGCCGCCGAGGGGCAGGGCTTGGGTAATGACTTTCTTTCGCACATCAGTGCCTGCGATGCCATTTTCCATTTGTGCCGTGCCTTCGAGGATCCGGATGTGACGCATGTGGAGGGCGAGGTGGATCCCGTGCGCGATTTAAGCATAATTGCTGAAGAACTGCGCTTGAAGGATGAAGAGAAGCTGTTGCAGAATCTAGACAAGCTGGAGAAAGTGGTGGCCCGTGGCGGCGACAAGAAGCTAAAGCCCGAATATGACTCCATGCTGAAGATCAAGGACATCCTAATTGACCAGAAGCGTCAGCTGCGCTTTGAGGACTGGAATGCTCACGACGTGGGTAACGAGTATTTCAATCTTCTATCCTGCTCTTTACCTTTCCTCTCCTTTTTTCGTAGATCGAAACGTTGAACAAGTACTTGTTCTTGACGTCCAAGCCCGTAATCTATCTGGTCAATTTGTCTGACAAGGACTTCATACGCAAGAAGAACAAATGGCTGCCCAAGATTAAGGACTGGATTGACAAGAACGATCCGGGCGCTCTACTTATTCCCTTCTCGGGCGCATTCGAGCAGCAGCTTAGTGAAAAGGACGAGCTCGAGCGTAAGAGCTACGAGGAGGAGACCAAGTGCAAGAGCCAGCTCGACAAGATTATTGTCACCGGCTACAAGGCCCTCCAACTGGAATACTTCTTCACAGCCGGCCCCGACGAGGTCAAGGCCTGGACAATACAGAAGGGCACAAAGGCGCCACAGGCCGCAGGACGCATTCACACCGATTTCGAGAAAGGTTTCATTATGGCCGAGGTAATGCACTTCGAGGACTTCAAGGCCGAGGGCAGTGAGGTGGCCGCGAAGGCGGCCGGCAAGTATCGACAACAGGGACGCAACTACACGGTCGAGGATGGCGACATCATTTTCTTCAAATTCAACGCCGGAGCTGGTCTTAAAGATGCCAAGAAGAAATGATGCGTCTACATTAGCATGCTGATCATCATGTACATGAATTTAATTCTATATTCACAACTGTTTTGCTTTGCCTGATGCCAAATGCTACGCTTACACTCATATGACCCAAGTAAAATGCATTTGTTTTTTTTTTTTTTATGACTCAAATACTATTGATTATTATTATAAAGTTTATACAGGATCTAAAGGGTTGGGTATTACTCCCAAAGTCTACGAAACTCTGCAAGTAACCGATTTCTGGTATGGGCAACAATACAAATCGCATCAAATTAAACAAGTTTACGCATAAATAATAACGACTTTTTATAACAAAAAAGAAAAAAAAAAAATATATATATACATATGCATACATACATATTTAGTTTTTACACACAAATACATATTTAGTTTGGGTTGACGGTTACATTGACTAAATATAGAAGAAATTAAACTTCTTCGAACAGCGCCAATTAAGTAAAAATTTCTATTGGTGGCATTGGGAAAAACATATAAATACATACATAACTATCGAATGTCTGCAATAGTCACGTTTATATATATACATATATATATATATGTATACGCATATACTCAGGAATTTTCTATACGACTATTGAAACACACTATTATAACTAATACTTATCGATAAGCAACTCAATTTGGCACTGTTATTCTTATAAGCTATCGTTTATGCTCAACAACCGCTGTTAAAGACAGCTGGTTGCGTTGCTGCTGCCGAAAGACATTCTGTCGAAGACATTCCACCATTTACATTGTTTTTCTTATTGTAAAATAATAAAATTAGTGGTAGTCCATTTTTAAGATGCTTATTTATTGAAATTTGCTTATATGTACTTAATTTTTGCTATTTCCACTTGGTAGATCTATGCTGAAATACCCGCTAAGCTTCAGCTGGGATAGCACAGCACAATCTGAAAATGTGACGTCACAATGCTCTGTTAACTAACATTAAAAGTAACGGATCTGCTCTTTGCGCACTCTGCTGCGTCTTTTAACAGTGGTCAGTGCAGTGGCAGAATCATATCCGCTTCAATCGCTATGCCAAGATGGTCGAATTTTAAACAAAGTTTAAAGGCTCGGTGTACTTTTTTTTTTTTTCTCTTTCTCACTTTGCTCTCTATTTTCTCAAATATTGAGTTGCTCACTAAGTAATTTCGTATAATAAAAACATCTAATCAAACAGCTATGCACACAAACAGAGCTTAATCGTTTAATGAAACCAAGTTTAATGACTCGCCAGAAGATTTTGCTACCACACCACATCATATTCTTAAGACTTGGCACCTTCAGACTATTACTTATTTGAGTTTTTGCAAATTTTTTGGGTGTGCCAACCTTCACTTCATGTGTCTCGACTCTTTGCCCAAATTTCTTGAGTCGTTGCATCCGATTTGCAGCGGTTGCTGGCATTTCAATTATGTACATAAATAGATCAATTCATTGTGTAAAGAAATTCTTATGGCTGCGGCCTTACATCGCACCCTTAGGACCATGGGATGAGAGGGATAGCTGTTCCGAGGTGTCCCATCTTGAGGCGCAAGAAATTTTTAGCAGGAAACGGCGTTTAGACCCAGCAGCAGGAAACGGCGTTCAGGCCCAGCAGCAGGAGACGGCCTGAAGCGCTAAGTCATGCGGACTGAATCTGAAGCTCGGTAGAGCAAAGCGTAGTGGGGGGCAATGCCGAAATTGACCGGAAAAACACCATCCTTCACACATAATGTAGAAATAGTAAATAATAACTACGACTTTGTCAACTGGCATTATTACAAGCCAAGCCCCAGATATTTTTATACCCTGAACCCATTGAAAATGGGAAACCAGGGTCTAATGGATTTGTTAAAAGTATGTAACAGGGAGAAGGAGACGTGGCAGACCCCACAAAGTATATATATTCTTGATCAGGGCGACGAACTGAGTCGATTTAGCCATGCCCGTCTGTCTGTATGTTTGAACGCGTCGATTTCCGAAGATATAATAGCTAGAGACTTTAACTTTTTTATACTCATTCACGAAAGTGAATTGAGTATATTGGTTTTGTGCAATGTCCGTCTTGCTGTCCGTCCGTCTGTCCGTATGAACGCAGTTCATTTCGGCGCTATTGAAGCTAGAGACTTGAAATTTGGAACACATACTCATGTATAGCTCCCATTTATAAAGTGTTAAAATTTTCCCGATCCGCCGACTAGGGGCGTGGCAAATCGGAAAATGCATTTTCCGTTATTCCAGAAATCATGTTAGTTGAAGAGCTAGAAAGCTGAAATTTGGTATGTAGATCCGCGTTGACCACCCAAGTTCAACAAGCTATGGCGGATCTGTATCTCCTAGAGTTTTAAAGCTATAACGTTGAAATTTTGCACGTAATAATGTTATGATTCTATAAAGGCTGATGAAAAATTTATATGTCTACGCCCACTAAGGGCGTGGCAAATCGGATCAGAAGATATAGTGATTTTCCCGATTTTGCTATATCGTAGGCATTATTGATGCTAGAGTCCTGAAATTTAGTATACATACGCGGGTTGACCACCCAAGTCCAACGAGCTATGGTGGATATATCTCCGCCCAAAGGGGGCGTGGCAAACCGCAAAAGTTTATATCTCCTAAAGTATAAGAGCTAGAAGCTTCAAATTTAGATAGTTGTGTTACTGGTAACCTCCTCTATCGATTCCCCAAAAATAATTTTTACGCCTCTTTAGGGTCATTTACCGGTTATTACTACGTGACAAACAAAAAATCGCGAAATAATGACAACAAATTTCAGCATAAAACAAGTAAGAACGTTGCAGTCGGGCGTTACCAACTGCGGAATACTCATTCACATCCCATCAGCAATTCAGTAGCTAAGTTTAGCTCTAGTACTGCAGAAAATGCAGCTTTTCTCGATTTGCCACGCCCCTAGTGGGCGTAGGCATCTCATTTTTGGCCAGATCGTAGAACGAGCTAACGGTAAAGTCTAACTGTAAAGTTTGGATGCTTACGCTCAAAAAATGTGAAAATTACAGGGTATTTTTCGATATGCCACGCCCCCAAAGAGGCGTAACAATAATTTTTAAGACATCGCTAGAGGAGGTTACCAGTAACTCAACTATCCAAATTTGAAGCTTCTAGTTTTTATACTTTAGGAGCTATAAACTTTTGCGGTTTGCCACGCCCCCTTTAGGCGGAGATATATCCACCATAGCTCGTTGGACTTGGGTGGTCAACCCGCGTATATATACCAAATTTCAGGTCTCTAGCATCAATAATGCCTAAAATATAGCAAAGTCGGGAAAATCACAATATCTTCAGGTCCGATTTTCCACGCCCCTAGTGGGCGTAGACAAATAAATTTTCATCAGGCTTTATAGAATCATAACATTAGCTTACGTGCAAAATTTCAAGCTTTCTAGCTTTAGAACTTTAGGAGATACAGTTTTATCCGATTTGCCACGCCCCTAGCGGGCGGATCGGGAAAATTTTAACACTTTAGAAATCGGAGTTATACACGAGTATGTGTTCCAAATTTCAAGTCTCTAGCTTCAATAGCGCCGAAATGAACTACGTTCATACGGACAGACGGACGGACAGCAAGACGGACATTGCACAAAACCAATACACTAATTCACTTCGTGAATGAGTATAAAGACTCTGTTAGAAATGTAACCATGTATGTATTGATCAGTGATCAGTACCCTTGCTTGTGTGCGTAGCAACGCCCTAAATGCTGTCAAGACAAAGAGAGGGAGAGCGACAAAGTACAATGCCGACGTCACATAAATGTTTCTAAGCCATGTTATTGAAATAAATGTATAAAAAATCTTAGTTTTGATTAAACATTTAAATTGTTTAATGTTAAATCCTATTATGAACATGGCAACCGTAAAAAATGTAAAAAAAATATTTTTTTGCTCCTTCTGGTTAAAGCGTCGTCCGGGTATAGCGACGTAAAATCGACGGTCCCTTGAATGTCGCTATAACCGGATTCTACTGTATATCATTACTACGCGTGTAATACGCCTTTTACAAAAGTGACGGTGAGGGGGTGGATATAGGGGTGGGGGGGTGAATTATAACAAAAACCGAAATTCTATAAAGTACATATGAGTCTACATTTCAAATTTGGAGACTCTAGCTCAAAAGATGTAGGAGATATAATTTTATAATTGACTTTCGATAAGGTTTTTTATCGATAAAAAAGTAACGGGACGAGTTATCGTTTTTATGTGATAAACTCGATATGCGCGCTGTACATACGGTCATTTAAAAAAAAAGTTGAAGTCTCTAGCTATTATATTTTCGGAAATCGACGCGTTCAAACATACGGACAGACGGATATGGCTAAATCGACTCAGTTCGTCGCCCTGATAAAGAATATATATAACTTGTGGGGTCTGCCACGCCTCCTTCTCCCTGTTACATACTTTTAACCAATCTATTATACCCTGATTTCCCATTTTCAATGGGTTCAGGGTATAACAATTAAAAATATATACTATATAGCCTCAATAATAGCCACCAACCCGGAAGGGGTATTTTATTTGCCAGTCCGGCTGGCTAATAATTTACTAACTTCAGTGTTCAGTGATATTATTGAACTAAGAAGAGAGAGAAAAAATTATTATTAAAGAATATTAAAAGTAAATATAATAAATACTTAGGAATGGGAATCACTACACAATGTGGAGGCTCTGCTGGAACATCCTGTTTATGCATCAGCCAGTGCAATACTTGGGCACTGTGTGTTATTTCCTTAAGATAACCTGTAAACAGAAATTTAATTAACGGGAGGGAGTAGAACAATCTCTAGAATTGTCCTACGATTGATTAATGATGAAAAATATTTAAGAAGCCCAAATGCGAAAATCTCGGCTCCCAACGATTTTCTGCATGCGACAGGCGACATGCACTGAAGCTCCCACATACATGTACTGAAGCTCCTCCTTCTGAATGAATCAGGGTGATGTGACTGGAATTAATTATGACGTTGACGCTGCTGTTTGTATAGATCTCCGCTAGCTTTTTATGAAGTTCATGAATTTCTCACCATTTGCTGTAAACTCGAGTTCCTTTCTTGTCATTATCGACTATTCGGGTAATTCTCCCTGAGTCTATGTCAGCTATCCGAGGTTCGTTATAAATATTTGTACCATTAGTTGTCGGTCCCTAGGGTTGGCAACCCGTCAGGACCCTTTCGCCACTCATTTTAGCTTTCTGACCAACTACCACACTGGTCCAGTAATCCGTTGGGTACTACGGAGAGGCCCCTTATAAACGGTGCGGTGCATTGTACCTATGAGTCGACTTGGCTGATGATTTACAAGTAAACCACCAACCCATTCATCAAACATTTACTGTAAAGAAGTAATTTTCAGCTGGGGCAGACTCGGTCTGCCCAAGGTACTCTCACAAGAAAATTTTTATTAGCTGTGTGACACCAGGAGACTTGCGGCAAGTGAGATCTTTTTCGGCAGGTTAATGTTACAAAGAGTGGTTCGTAATCCCCCCCCCCCCTCTTTTTTTTTTTTTTTTGTTTCTCCAAATGATCGCTGTATTTATCCTTCTTCTTTCTTAGTTATTTCACTCGACTTCTTATGCTAGACAATCTTCAACTTAATTTGCCGCGACAGTTGACCGTTTCTTTTCGCGCTCTATTCTCTATTTATTTTCATAATGACATGTCCACGTTTAAATCTATAGGCTTTGACGAATAATCATAAATATCCAGTTTGTCCTCTTCCTCAGACTCTTCACAGCCAGACGCAACAACATTGGAATTCAAATAAACGTTCAAAAATGAGCTTGTGCTTTACGATATCATCATTGTCCGGTGTCTGTGAGGCTTCTGGAGAAGTCCTTTTTTCGATTGTTTGGCTCTCCTGTTCAAAAAACAAGCAAAAAACCTAATTAGCCCGTGGTTTCTTACGCACTAAAAACCTATTTTTTCATCTCTGCTCAATTCATTCGACGTCGGCAGCGCAACTCTCCACTCGTGAGCTCTCCACGCAGGGTTGCGCTGCCGATCGCCGGTATCTTAAGCGCGCTTTGGCGGTATTTTTAAATCAAAATTGGAATTCTTTATTTAAAACTACTTACATACTAAAAAAAAGTGCTTTGAAATAGAAATTTCTGACAAAATATTTTCGATTTCTATGCTCAAATTCAGTGCTGTGTATTGTCGCTGCATATCAATTATGTCCAATGTCTACACTTAAATGACATGATTTCTGTAATATTGGACGTTTACACCCAGAATGACTTCCGAATGTCGGGAAGCAATATCAACTTTGAGTGATAGAATCTTACTTTGAGGTCGATCGCACTCTTTTCGCACTCAAATTTTTCCGTGACATGATGCATAACATTCCGTGATGTAATGGGGTTTATCTGCAACCCATTAAAAATTTGGTCTGTCAGCGCTTTAAACGGTGCAGGATCAAAAAGAGAGAATGACACTTTTTCCGAAAGGATCCACCCGAACACTGTGTTCTGGGCCATGGGATGACCATCAGTACTGAAGACGATTCCCGGAAGGATGACGTGAGGATACACGCCAGCACAATGAACACAGTGCTGGGGCGACACCAGCTGCTGTCAGCAAGCGTGATCCCAGGCGGACTGGCTACACGCTCGATCGGCTGAAGTGGCGTCCGGTAGTTAAACTGTGTGTCCCTTTTGTGGGATGGCATCGCGAGTGACCTCCGATGTTTTAGAACGGGTGATAGCCGTGCAGACCCATGGTCCTTGCCATTGAAACGTGGATCCGAGTAGTAGGGCTACACGGGTCGATTAGCCCTGACATCGAAATCCTTTGTTCCTGTCTGCAGCGTTATCGAGTGGCGCGATCAAGCGCAATACAAATTGCGACTCACTCAGCACGCCCCCGGCCGCTTTTATTACTCCAATGATCGCTCTTCGCTGTGTTTTGGGCTTCACTCGTTTTTATACCCTGAACCCATTGAAAATGGGAAATCAGGGTATAATGGCTTTGTTAAAAGTATGTAACAGGGAGAAGGAGGCGTGGCAGACCCCACAAAGTATATATATTCTTGATCAGGGTGACGAGATAAGTTGATTTAGCCTTGTCCGTCTGTCTGTCCGTCCGTCCGTCCGTATGTATGAACGCGTCGATTTCCGAAGATACAATAGCTAGAGACTTGAACGTTTTTTTTAAAATGACCGTATATACAGCGCGCATATAAAGTTTATCACAAAAGATCGATAACTCATCCCGTTCTTTTTTTATCGATAAAAAACCTTATCGAAAGACAGTTATAAAATGATATCTCCCACATCTTTAGAGCTAGAGTCTCCTAATTTTAAATGTAGACTCATATGTACTTTATAGAATTTCGGTGTTTGTTATAAATCACCCCCCACCTTTATATCCACCCCCTCACCCACACTTTTGTAAAAGGCGTATTTCAAATACTAGAGACTTGAGCTTCGGCATGTAATAGAAATGATTTAATCACAATCTAAAAGTTTCATGAAGAACGTACATCTACATCTAAAGGGAAAGGGCAGAGAGAGAGAGGGAGAATAAGAAAAAATAAGTGCGCAATTGGGCTTCATATTAAAATGCGTGCTTTCTGCTTGACCGCTCGCAGCGCACTGATTTTTGGCACTAGATTTTTTACTGCTCAAGCCTCAAGCGACGGAGCCGAGCAAATACGAAGTGTTGACACGAAGATGCATGCAAAAACTCAAGTGCCTCGACGCCTGTATGCTTCGGTTAAATGTTGTATTCCTTATTTATTCTCATCCTTTTTACTGAATGCAATCAGATATGAGGCATTGAGTCCATACGAACTCACATTCTATAAACTTGTTTGTATTCCCTCACTCACTCACTCAGTCTCAATTCAAGTGGACTCAATTTTGCTAGGTTATGAGTGCGGCCATGCAGCTCTCTATTAGGTATCTATTAAAAGTAAATACAATTATTATTATAAATACCCAAAAGCTTGGTGATGCTAATGTCCGTCGTCTCGTCAAACAAAAGACTGTATTTGGAGTCTCCAATATCACGGCGTAGGTCTTCTGAAAAATGTTTCACAAGTATATTTTTTATAATACTTGTACATTTTGTTCTGTGTAGTCTAATGCGACCTGCAGTTCCGCCGTAAAAAATTTTTGTACACAAATTACACAAATGATCAATTTGAGCCAGAGCTGTGTGTTGTGCGACAAAGAAATACAATGCTGCTTCCTGCTCCATCGTTTTAGCGGGCAAGCTAACAAAATCAATTTTGTTTTTTTTTTTTTTTGCTGGTAGCCGTGTTTTTTTGTTGTATCATAATAGAAACTTAAAAATCATAATAATAATTATATCTAAGTCTTACTCACTATCAAAAATTGTTAGAGCGTTAAATGAAAACAACTCCACATTTGCCGAATTCAAGATCGAAACTGAACTGTTTATTGCTTAAAATCCTAGTTCTTATATATGTACCTAACAGAGACTCTTAAAACTACTTCCAGTCACTAGAAGGGTGCATTTTCTCATACAAACAAGTGCACAGATGTTTACTAGAGTGTCCCTTTTTAAGATCGCTGAGCCCGGTTACACTTGTATTAGTCGCTGTAACTAAGGGATGACATATTTATTACTTTGTGTCGGATAACGCGCAGGTTATCGAGTATTGTCTCTATTTTTATTATTATGTATGCTCATGCTTAAACAAAAATCAAAATCATAATTACTTTCTCTCTTCTATGTTCATGTATACATATAAATCTTACTTGCTGCCAAACTATACCTACAAAATCCAAAATCAAAATCATAACAATGTTTTCTGTTCTATGTCCATTCTTATATCTAAATCTTACTTGGTACTAAAACTACATCTACAAAACTCATGTAAGGTGGGTCGCGGGCGAGCTGCCTTACAACTTCAGATACCCCGTCAGTTTAATGTAGCGTAGATCTCAACTTTGCTTTTATCAGCTCTGTTAAGATTAAGTCCGTCGTTCACAACCTGAGCGTCGAGCACAATTGTGCTATCATGTCGGAATGCTAACACATCGGGCTTATGCACCCTGTTTTGGCCGTGCGGGCTCTGTTCTAAATAGACGAAGTAGCCTCTTTTCTCAAGCTACGTCTTGAGATAGGAAGCCACTCCATTGTGTCTATAAAAACGAGCACCGTGTGTTCTATGACATTTCTTCAGGACGTGATTAAATAACTCGGGAGAATCACATTCTGTTCGGCACTGTCTATTCAGTTCGTGCCTTCCCCGCGTGCTTCGATGACTCGTAAGGAGGGCATTGACATACCCATCCGTGTTGCGGGACGTAGCATCCAGCTTCACGGAGACCATTACCATTAACAGAATGTAAGGTAGTAAATTTTCGGCTGGGGCAGACTCAGTCTGCCCAGGATTTTCTCACAAGAAATTTATTCAGAAGTGAGAAACCAGGGGATGATTAGGAATTATGGCAGGGAGTAGGGAAAGGGGGGAATTAAAAAGGGAACCACCACTCACGTGTACCTTTGCGAAACCTTGTCCTCCGTTATGTCGTCCACCGCCGTCGGATCCTCTGCCAATCTTTATATCCGCTTTCGCCGCCTTTTTCCCCGACAGACGAACTCTCCTTGTTTCGGTTGCCAACTATCGTTTATTTTCACAAAATTTACGTTTCTTGCGCTGATCACTTAACCTTTTTAAAACTAACCGCACAATTCAAACTTTCGACTCTCGCCACTCGATCACTCTCGCTGGCCATTCGACGACTTACCCTCTTTTTTTTCTGCTCACCCAAAGCGCTCGACTTCGGCGACGCAACTCTCCACGCAGGGTTGCGCCGTCGATCGCCGATAAATCATCATTAACTAATTTATAATTATTTAACTTAAAATCCAATTAATATCTATAAATCCAATTAATATTCTTTGTTTACTTATCAACTATCCAACTAAAAATCCAATTCATATTCATTGTTCACTTATTGATTAATACTGTGAAGGCGGTGATCGGCGAGCCGCCTCACAAGACACATACAATCTAATCGCCCAATATGAGTCGCTCTTTGAACGTGATAACAGCTCATCAGTTCCTGCCCTCATTCTATCTCTATCTCTTCTATCTGATTATTCGAGGTAAGGCCATTTGACATTGAGCAATCTCTTAGTGCGTAGCATAGGAGCTAACCAGCCAACCGAGGAAATCCCGAGACCTCCACAATTGTGAGGGGTATGGAAGAATGCAACTGACACGTCCAACGGAAGAACTACTACCTTCCTGACGAAGACCGTACCAGCTTAATATGTGTATATTGTAAGGTTGGGCTACTACGGGCGGTAGACTGTCGACCGTCTTTGCTTAGCTAAGTGACGGAGTTTCAATTTGTTTAAATCGCTTACTGCTGTCTTAAATATTTATATATACGATACAATAATATATAAGAGTTAAAGATGCCAATAACCAGATCAGAGTTAAGTTGATTTTGCTCTGCCCGCTGCAGACAAATTATATATAATTCAAAGTATATTGTTTGGAGTACACAAAAGTTGCTGAAATAAGTCGATAGCTTGTTAGTGTACCTTAGCTTTCACTTTCGGCTAATTTTTGATTTTTCTTCCTTCAAACCCTTCCAAACACTGTGGACTCCAATATAAACTTTTTGCAACATTTTGTACATCGAATTTCTGTAAAGAACATTTTTAATAGAAAAAGTAGCTCTTCGTTTGTCTAAATTTACACACACTGGTTAAAACTAATTTCATCACATAATAACAAGTAATAATGTTGCAGTCGGGCGTTACCGACTGCGGGATACTCATTCACATCCCATCAGCAATTTAGTAGCTAAGTTTAGCTCTAGTACTGCAGAAAATGCAGTTTTTCTCGATTTGCCGCGCCCCTAGTAGGCGTAGACATCTCATTTTTGGCCAGATCGTAGAACGAGCTAACGGTAGTCGAATTGTAAAGTTTGGATGCTAACGCTAGAAAAATGTGAAAATTACAGGGTATTTTTCGATATGCCACGCCCTCAAAGAGGCGTAAAAATAATTTTGTGTGCGTCTATAGAGGAGGTTACCAGTAACACAACTATCTAAATTTGAAGCTTCTAGCTCTTATACTTTAGGTGATATAAGCTTTTGCGGTTTGCCACGCCCCCTTTGGGCGGAGATATATCCATAGCTCGTTGGACTTGGGTGGTCAACCCGCGTATATATACCAAATTTCAGGTCTCTAGCATCAATAATGCCTAAAATACAGCAAAATCGGGAAAATCACTATATCTTCAGGTCCGATTTGCCACGCCCCTAGTGGGCGTAGACATATAAATTTGATATCAGTCTTTATAGAATCGTAGCATTAGCTCACGTGCAAAATTTCAACGTTCTAGCTTTAAAACTCTAGGAGATACAGTTTTATCCGATTTGCCACGCCCCCAATGGGCGGAGATATATCCGCCATAGCTTGTTGAACTTGGGTGGTCAACGCGAACCTACGTACCAAATTTCAGCTTTCTAGCTCTTCAACTAACATGATTTCTGGTATATCGGAAAATGCATTTTCCGATTTGCCACGCCCCTGGTGGGCGGATCGGGAAAATTTTAACACTTTATAAATGGGAGCTATACACGAGTATGTGTTTCAAATTTCAAGTTTCTAGCTTCAATAGCGCCGAAAAAAGTTGCGTTCATACGGACGGACGGACGGACAGCAAGACGGACATTGCACAAAACCAATATACTCATTTCACTTTCGTGAATGAGTATAAAAATAGACAAGATTTATAACACAACAAGTAAGAAGGCTCTAGTCGAGACTGCTCGACTAGGAGATACCCTGAACCCTCCAAACTGATATTCTAATCATTCTGCACTTCTTTTATACACACATACATACACATGCCTCCACATGCATAAGCTCGCGCTCTGCTAACTGCGCAGTAAGCAGCGACTGCGCTTGGGCTGCGCAGCAGTGTGGGCAATACTATGAGATTTTATTTGTTGAATAATTTCGTTTGTAGACGTATGATCTTAATGAAACTTTCAGAATGTAATCAAAATGTATAAATGTGTGTACATTCCGAAGCACAAATCTCTAGTATTTGAAATACGTTTTTTACAAATTGGAGGCGAAGGGGGCGTGGTATCCAAAATCTGTAAAATACAAAATGTGTGTAATCGTCAATTGCATATACACAGTAAATCTGAAGTCTCTATCTCTAATAGTGTTCAAATTAGGCTGAAAAAACAATATAAATTTATCGATTATCCTCGATAAAAAAGATATCGAATGAGTTATCGAAAAAATATGATAAACTCGTACTGCGTATGGTATACACGAGTCTACATATAAAATTTCAGCTCTCTAGCTCTTGTAACTTCTGAGATCGACGCACTCATACGGACGGACGGACGGACGGACGGACGGACGGACGGACAGACGGACGGACGGACGGACAGACGGACAGGGCTATATCGACTCAGCTCATCGCCCTGATCAAGAATATATATACTTTATGGGGTCTGCCACGCCTCCTTCTGCCTGTTACATACTTTTTCACAAAACCATTATACCCTGATTTCCCATTTTCAATGGGTTCAGGGTATAAAAATAGGGATAAGAACAGAATAGATTGATGCGATTGGAGCCATATTTCCTTCAGTTATCAAGGCTTGTTCGTTAAATCCAGTTCCGGTGGTAAGGGACTCGAGGTAATTGATTGCGTTGGTCAATATACTCTTGATGACAGCAATGGCTAGCTGTTCGGTAGGCTCGTGCAGGTGTACGACTAATACCAGCACTAGAATGTATGGCAGGGTCGATCCGATTGCCATTACAAGTCTATAAACGAAACTCATAATAATACTGAGCATTATAATCACTACTGCTAGGAAGAAACCAAAGATGATGGTAACCAGTTGATTCCAATTCAAGTCCCTGTCATTCGCATATGTATATCGAGAGATCGTCATCCTTGAATACAATGGCAGCATACGATTTGATAATCATTCTGAATCATGCAATTGAACGTGGCTTATAACACATTCATTACAGACAGCTTGGGCGAGTTAAGTGATTGTGCGGTGCGTGACATTTGGCCATGGGCCAACTGAAAAGTGAAAGATGGCATCCAAATCGCATTATCGAACAACTGCTCTCTATTCACAGCTTTTTAAAGTAATTAAATAAATTCCAACGCATTCAAGCGAGCTGTTATTTACATATGTAGTTTGTGTCTTTGCTTAGCTAAGTGAAAGAGTTTCAATTTGTTTGAATTGCTTATTGCTGTATTAAATGATATTATATCATGTACTTTGTTTAGACTTTTTTTTAAATTTTAAATTGACTCTAGTTCCGTCAATAGCTTTAAGTAATAAATAAATATTTATACATACATACATACATACATACATATGTATGTATGTCGAAGCGCAAGTAGTATTAATATGTTGGCGCGTACTGTAATTGTGCTTCTACCTAATTGTCTATTTCCCTTTATGCGTGCCTTCGCACTTGTGCGTGTATGTGTCGGAATGTGTATGTGTTCGATGCTCTTGAACAAAGAATGTTCTAAGATAGAGGTATGGTGGTTGTTTTGGTTTCACATGAGCGCAGCTTGCATAGTGAAGCTATTGAGAGTATTTGGTGGTCAGTATGTGAAATCGGATGTGTGCCATTCTCAGATTTTCGCGACTGTTGTAAATTCATGAAAATATTGCGTCAGCCGTTTGGTGTATTGCAATTAGTCTAGTCGAATATGATTTGTAGCATGGAAATGTCCCGTTGTAGTTGGGCGACAGCGTCTGTAGCTGTCGCCGAGTGGTGTTCGGTGGCCAGCACAAGAAATGGTTGAGAAAAAGAAATCAGTAACGTTTAGTGCTTGACTGCCGCCGGAACACGCTTTAAAATAGAGCTGGACACGGTACTCCATGGTTCCATCGAAAATTTTTGCTATATTAAATTCAAAAATATTGCAAATTAACTACATATTTATATGCTATGAATACTAAAGTTCAATAAAAATGGTTTATTCAGTCCAGTTTTCTTAAAAATATACAACGAGTTTCCTTCAGTTGGTTAACAAAAATAATACAAAACAAGTAAGAAAGCTCTAGTCGAGACTGCTCGACTAGGAAATCCCCTGAACCCTTCTTTTTGCAAAAGAAACACACACACACATACACAGGCACATATAGGCACGCACGCATAAACACACATGGGCTGCAGTGTGGGCTTCTCATTGAAACTTAATTGTTTAATAACTTTTTTTTGGATGTACGTTCTTCATGAAACTTTTAGATTGTGATTATATCATTACTCTGCGTGTATATGTTGAAGTCTCTAGTATTTGAAATACGCCTTTTACAAAGGTGAGGGTAAGGGGGTGGATATAGGGGTGAGGGGTGAATTATAAAAAAAAAACCGAAATTCTATAATCTACATATGAGTCTACATTTCAAATTTGGAGACTCTAGCTCAAAAGATGTAGGAGATATAATTTTATAATTGACTTTCGATAAGGTTTTTCATCGATAAAAAAATAATCGGACAAGTTATCGAAATTATGTGATAAACTCGATATGCGCGTGCTATATACGGACATTTTAAAAAAAAGTTGAGGTCTCTAGCTATTGTAGGTTCGGAAATCGACGCGTTCAAGCATACGGACAGACGGACGGACGGACGGACGGACAGACAGACGGACAGGGCCAAATCAACTTTTCTCGTCGCCCTGATCAAGAATATATATACTTTGTGGGGTCTGCCACGCCTCCTTCTCCCTGTTACATACTTTTAACAAAACCATTATACCCGGATTTCCCATTGAAAATGGGTTCAGGGTATAAAAATATAAAAGATCATTTTTTTCGTTTGCGATCGATGGGAGCAGCGGCGTTAGGTGGACTTGAAGATGTTGTAGGCGTAGGGGAAACATATTTTTCTAAGAAATTACTGAATACATTGAAATCAGACTACAAATGATTTTGCATAAAACAACTTACTCGACGTAGCGACAAATTTGTCCATATTAAATGACGAACTGCCAGTTGAGAGGAAATAGATTGATTTGGTTCGCTACAATGTTTATTTATTTATTTATTTCTTAAGGATAATTGACCAACAATGGAGTCAACTTAAAATTAAAAAAAAAAGCCTAAACAAAGTACAGAGAATATCACTAGTAGCACCGACCCGATGGGGGTGTTTTATTTGCCAGTCCGGCCAGCTATGCCCACATTTCACAGCCAAATATGGTCAGTGCTACTAGTGAAGCTATGAAAAAAGGGTGTTAGTAAGAAAACTTAAACAACATATTAAGGGCATATATATTAACTATATGAAATTAAAAATAAAAAAATAAAAAAAAAAAACAAATAAATAATAATAATAATAATAAATAAAAAAAAAAAAGAGAAAAAAAAATGAATTATAATAACTACAAAAAAATAAAAAAATAAAAAATAAAAAAAAAAGAGTAAAGAAAAAACAATTAGGAAAGATTTAATACAGAAAAAGGAAAATGAAGATATTAAAAGAAGTTGCGAAAGAGATAATATAGATAATGAGAAATCAAAAAAGAAAAGAGTAAGGGAATAGTCGAAAAAGAGTATAGAATAGAATTGAGAATTCACAACACAACATTGGCAACGAAAAATGTGTACCAATGCTTATGCCTAGGCATTGTGCGTGAATTCCCTAAGATAAGCTGATAGAGTAGATTTAAGTTTAGGAAGAGAGAGTTCTATGGGAAAAACGTGATAGTATTTGTTAAAATTCGCACAAAGGACATAAAACGCGCTGTGCAAAGAATAATCCCTAGTGCAGACTGGTAAGTGGAGAGGCCGATAGTGTCTAGTTGTTCGGGACGGAACCGAAAAACTTAGACGACCCAACAGGGAGGCTGAATCAATGTCACCACTAATAAATTTATGCAAAAAAAACAATTCCTAGAATTGTCCTGCGATTGGTTAGTGATGGAAGGTCAATAAGCTGGAGCCTACTATGATAAGACGGTAATCGTACATTACTGTCCCATCTAAGGTCTCTTAAGGCAAAGAGAAGAAACTGTTTTTGGACCGATTCAATACGATCCTGATACAGTTTATGCTGAGGAGACCATACAACAGAGCAGTACTCTAAGATAGGACGCACAAGCGAAGTAAATAATCGCTTGGTGGTAAAAGGGTCTTTAAATTCCTTAGACCACCGTTTAATAAAGCCAAGCACACTTTTGGCTTCATTAACGATGGTAGAAACATGGAGATTGAAGTTAAGTTTACAGTCAAAGAGCACACCAAGATCTTTGACTGTATAGATGCGTCTTAGGGAAATGTTGCTAATTTTATAATCAGCAATTAGGGGAACGGTATGACTGAAGGTCATTGTCATACACTTTGAACAATTTAAGTCCAGCTGGTTTGTCACACACCAAAGTTGAAATGCATTTAGGTCATCTTGAAGGTGATGATGACCATTTGCATTGGAGTAGGGAAGGCAAAGTTTAACATCATCAGCATACATAAATATGGTGGAATGTGAGATACAGCTAGGAAGGTCATTTATGAAAAGGGAAAAGAGCAATGGACCCAAATGGCTACCCTGAGGTACACCAGACGATACAAAGATCTCTTTAGACATAGCTGTTCTCAGCAAGACTCTTTGGGTTCTACCCATTAAATAGGAAGAAATCCAAGACACAAGTCTAGGTGAAAATCCTAAGCGTTCAAGCTTAAGAATAAGTAAGTGATGATGTACAGAGTCAAATGCTTTACTGAAGTCAGTATAAACAAGTAAGAAGGCTCTAGTCGAGACTGCTCGACTAGGAGATACCCTGAACCCTCCAATCTGATATTCTAATCATTCTGCACTTCTTTTATGCATACATACATACACATGCATCCACCCGCACGCAGAAGACCGCGCTCTGCTAACTGCGCAGTAAGCAGCGACTGCGCTTGGGCTGCGCTGCTGTGTGGGCAATATTATGAGATTTTATTTGTTGAATAATTTCTTTTGTAGACGTACGATCTTAATGAAACTTTCAGAACGTAATCATAATATGTAAATGTATGCACATTCCAAAGCACAAGTTTCTAGTAGTTGATATACGTTTTTTACGAATTGGGGGCGAAGGGGGCGTGGTATCAAAAATCTGTAAATGACAAAATCTGTGTATCTATCTAATGCATATACACAGTAAATCTGAAGTCTCTATGTCTAAAAGTGTTGAAATTAGGCTGAAAAAACAATATCAATTTATCGATTATCCTCGATAAAAAAGATATCGAATGAGTTATCGAAAAAATATGATAAACTCGTACTGCGTATGGTATACACTTATAACTTCTGAGATCGACGCACTCATACGGACGGACGGACGGACGGACGGACGGACAGACGGACGGACGGACGGACGGACGGACAGGGCTATATCGACTCAGCTCATCGTCCTGATCAAGAATATATATACTTTATGGGGTCTGCGATGATTCCTTCTGCCTGTTACATACTTTTCACAAAACCATTATACCCTGATTTCCCATTTTCAATGGGTTCAGGGTATAATAACATCAGTTTGCATTTTTTTAGCAAAGCTGTCATTAATGAGCGAAGTAAACTCGAGTAAATTAGAGGATGTTGATCGATATTGAACAAAACCATGTTGAGATGGTTGAATAATCGATTTGCAAAAATGCTGCAAGGCCGACGTTATTATTTTCTCAAATAACTTCGGAATAGCAGATAATTTGGCAATGCCTCTATAATTGGAAATATCAGATCTTCCACATTTTTTATATAAGGGAATGATAAAAGAATCTTTCCAAATTGACGGGAACACAGAAGTATCCAAGGACAAGTTAAACAATTTTAGTAGATGTGACTGAAGAGAAACACTGCACTCTTTAATCACACAACTAGGAATATTATCTGCACCAGGAGAGAAAGATGATTTCAATGTCCTAATGGCTGCAGCCAGAGAGGCTGCAGTAACTTTAGGAGCATTTATAGACCCAAATTCAGGAAGTGAATATGGATATGAGTTGCTGTTGAGATCAGCAGAAGAATAGGTGGATTGAAAAAAATCAGCAAATAATCAGAGGAATCCTGGTCATTGCGAGTTTTTACACCACCAAGGACAAATGAGGATGGCAAACCAGAAGATTTACGCTTCGAATTAACAAATGAGTAAAATTGTTTAGGATCTCGAGCAAACTGACGTTTGCAACGTATAAGATAATTCTCATAACAACTAGAATTCAAAAGATTGAAATTTGACTTGGCAATGGAATATTTGGACCAGTCAACACTTGAACCAGATTTTTTATAATTTCTGAAACATTTGGTTTTAATGTTTCTTAAGTTCGAAAGTATTTTGGTAAACCAAGGTGGCTTATTTGAAACTGGCGAAATACGGCAGAGAGGGACACAAACATCCAGAATAGAGTTTAAGGTAGAATAAAAGAACGATGCTGCCAAATTAATATCAACCGACTCATATAAAATAGACCAGTCTGTTGAATTAATTAATTCATTAAGCAGAACAAAATTGCATTTACGATAACAGCGACTAAGCATAGAAGGCATTGGAGTATTAGTGGGAGGATTATCAACACTGAATAAAACCTCTAAAGTGGGATGATGTGTATCCTCTGGTAAGCAGAAAGGAGTTGATCTCGCGACATTAATGAGCGAATCATGATTAACAAACACAAGATCTAGAGTTCGATTTAGATGGTTTGAAATAGAGTTAATCTGAAACATAGACAAGTTAAACAATTCATCAAAGAGATAGTGATCGATAGTCGAAATGCAGTAATTTGCATTAAAAATTGATGACCAAGAAGTGTTGGGAATATTAAAATCACCCAAAACCAGAAACAAGTCTTTATTATTTACATGATCATAAATTTCTTTGATACAAGTTATATGTTGAACATAAACTTGTATATCCGACGATGGAGGGATGTAAGAGCAAGTGATAAATAAGGAGCACGATGGGAGAGTTAATTTAACACCTATAATCTCTGCATCATGAAGGGACGAAAAGCTAAACCCTTCGGAGAGAATACAGGATTTAACAGCAATTAACACCCCACCCCCTCTACGCATAGCACGGTCAAGTCTATAAATAGTGAAATTACTTGAAAGGATCTCGCTATTATGAACATTTTTACACAACCATTTATCAGTGAAAGCAATAATATCATATTGAACACTAAAACTATGTAAGAATAAATTTTTAAGTTTAGTATTTAGGCCGCGTACATTTTGATAAACCAGGGACATATGAGAAGAGGAATGTAAACCATTTAGTTTTTTGGTGTAATGTTTGATGTTGATTGCACCGAAGGAGGATTCAAGGAAACAGGAGTTGATTTGTTGCGATTCTTAGGTTTGAATTCATGCACGACTACATGAGGTGGCCAGAATTTAGGGTCACATATGGTTGTAAAATATTCCATCGGCACATTAATCTTAAATGAAGCAATTTCTCGCGGAGTTGCGAAACTAAACTTCGATATAAAAACATTGGCTGATATCTTGCTAGAAATAAAAGCAGATACTGCCTCACATGTAGTATCAGATGAAAGCCTAGATAAAAATACTTGCTTTCGAGGAGAGACAACGGATAAGGTGATGCCCGGAGTGGCCGATTTATTATCACTCTTTGTTTGAGCAACAATAGAAGTAGTATCCAAATTTGGAACAGTGGCTTGGGTTTGAATAGAAACATCAACCTGAGAAACAGATATGGGACCAGGTGAAGGAGGATCAAGTGAATTAGGAGCCGATGACAAAACAGAGGCGCAAGGTGAGGGAGGAGCAAGCGAATTAGGTGACGGTACTATTATAGAAGGAGTTACCGACAACAAAGGAGTATCCAATTGAGAGAGAGGATTTTCAAAGCCGTACTGATTTAATATTTCTTCAGCAGCAGCCATGTCACTGGTCAACTGCATAGAAATCTTCTTCAGTTTCAAAAATTGTGCCCTCACAGCACTATACATTTTAGAAAAGTTGATCTGTTTTTCCAAGCAAGTCGTACAAGACCAGCGTACGCCTCCACTACCAGCTTTAGTAGTGGACATAATCTTGTCATACTCACGCCCAGTAAGACCTGCACACTTAGTATGCATCATATTATCGTACAACCAGCAATTAATAAATTGCGGTTGAGCAGAATCAACTGCCTGCTTGTAACTGCAAGCTTTTTTGCAGCAACTCATATTGGCAATTGGGATCAAACACAAATTACTGAATGTAAACACAAATGAATGAACACAAATGAATGTTGAATTGAAATAGTTATGTTGTAAATCTAAAAACAGAATACTCATTCACATTATATTACCATAGGGACATTTATTAAAATAAAAAATTTATCTTAAATCGTAAAAGTCGTCGCTCGAATTAGCTTATAATTATTATTATTTTAATCGGTATCCGGGGAACACCACGAGGAGGTCATCGAAATATCAATGGGGATTTAAGTTAATTTATAGAACCTTCGAATCGACTTGAAATGAGTTTTTAAGTCATTTCCATGCTCCCCAACTAAAATTACCATAGTTTACATAATAATAAATAAATAAAATATAATAAAAAAAAATAAATAAATAAACAAATAAATAATTTTTTGTTTTTAATAATAATGAAGGGTCCGTGAGACGGGCCTCACTTTCTTGTAGGGTTCCACTGATTGTTTTTTTTTTTTTTTTATACCCTGAACCCATTGAAAATGGGAAATCAGGGTAAAATGGTTTTGTGAAAAAGTATGTAACAGGCA